>BDUI01000001.1:4664477-4709410 GCA_002335545.1 Apodemus speciosus | reverse complement strand
CACACTGTCTGGCCTTGAACTCAAAGTGTGTCCACCAAACCACCTGGCCAAGGTCAGGTATTATAGTACTTACTATTGTTTCTTTGGCTCCAAATTAAGCCCTGACTGCCTTTCTTTTAAGAGGGGAGAAAGAAAAGAAAACAGGAGAGGGGAGGAGAGGAGAGGAGAGGACAGGAGAAGACAGGAGAGGACAGGAGAGGAGAGGAGAGGAAAGGAGGGGAGAGGAAATGGGAGGAGTGGAGAGGAGAGGAGATGGGAGGGGAGGGAAGAAGAGGAGAAGGGAAGGGAGAGGGGAGGGGAGGAGAGAAGAGGAGACTACGAGAAGGGAGGAGAGGGCATATATACAAAATTTTGGCTGCAGTTTATGGAATTTGTGTTTTTTTCTTTCATTCTACCCCTATTTGTGAAGTTTACTAATTGACTACAGAATAAGACTTTTGGGTCTACAACATCTTTTCAGAAATCTCTGTTTTTTCATCTTAGACATGGGGCCCAGCTTTGAAAAATTCTCAATACTATAACACAAGTAAGAGTCATTGATGAACTTGGAGGGACTGAAATGGTCTAGTTCCTTTATAGACTGCATGCTATTTTGTAGATATGTATGGCACAAATTGGTACTTGTGATAAACAATTTGTAACTGTACTTCAGCCAAAAGCAATTAAAAAATGTGTTACTAAAGCTTAAAAAGATAGCAATTTTTTCTTTATTCACATACTCATGTAAATGCTTGAAGAAAATATAGCATTTAGGGTGTTTACTAGGATGAACACAGCTATAGAGAAAAAATATACATGGGTGTAAACATGGAATAAAAGACAAATGGAGGCCATTTTGTTATGTTATCTGCTTCTGACAAAGTGCCTCCATTTCTATGAACAACAGTCAATACTTTATAACATGTCAAAACAAGACGGTTCTCAACACGGAGGTGCTGCTGTCACTGCTTATTTTCTTCTTGCTTTGTGATTACAAGTGCTGATCACAGCTCAGATAGTTGTAAAATATAAACCTGCTATGATAGCTTGCATGTAATTAGTTCTAAATGTGTGGCCTATTTACAATAGCAAGAAGTACATTGCGTACCACAAACACTTAAAATGCTAGCTATCGCCATGCTTTTATGACAGTCATTAACTGAGCCACAGCAGCAGATATTTAATGTGACAGTTTCATTAGCATACCACTCTGCTGATAAGGAGGCTCGCCTTGCCATTTGCAATGCGCTGCTCTGTGGTGAGCTGCACACACTGACAAGTTGCTCTCTAGAAGCCTTGAGCAAATATGGAGTTGCTGCATCCTCCATTGTTTGGGAAAACAAGAAAGTCTTTTGGTTCTGACAAAGATGGGCCATTTCCTGCTTCTAGAAGGCACATCTCTTACCTAGGCACACTTGACACATGCCTCTGACTTTCTAACTTATAGGATATCTTCAGAGCATTGGAATTTCTGAATAACAAACACCCTTATTTTATCTCATGCCTTGCTTTACATGGAGGTACCATAACCACGATGATAATCTTGTGGGAGTCAGAACAACTGTATGTAAGACTAAAATAATTCTCCATTCCTTATATGTATAGAAATCTAGTTATATGGGTCCTCAGACTCACTTCTCCTAATCCAAATGAGGAAACCTAATGCCAGTATTAGCTACTTTTGCTTAACTGTGACAAAATATATGTCAGAAACAACTTACAAGAGAAAATATTTATATTAGCTCATGACTTCCCCATGGTGGTGAGGGGGCATGGTAGTCCTAATGGCATAGCAGCAGAAACATGTGCCACATATTATCTATCCCTATCATAATGTGGAAGAACAGCAAACAGATAGCAGGACTGGAACCAGAGACCAAATATGACCTTCCAAAACGCCCCCTTAGTAGTATACTTCTGACAACCATTTCTAAATATTCTATTTTAAAGTCTCTACGTCTCTCAAAATAACCGTACCTTCTGGGAAACAAGCATTCAAACACTGAGTGTGTGAGAGACATTTCAGATTCATACCAGAATCTTCCCCTAGACCCTAAAGGCTCATGGCCATCTTATAATGCAAAATGCATCTAGACCAATTTCAAGAGTCCCCAGAGTGTTAACTGTTTCAACATTATTCAAAGGTTCAAAGTCAAAAGTCTCTACTGAGACTCAAGACAAACTCTTACCTGTGAGCTTCTGAAAAATAAAAACCAAGTCACATACTTCCAAATTACTGGGATACCAGGAAATAGCCCCACTTCAAAAGAGAGGAGTGGGAGGGCATCAGGGAAGACAAGTGGGGCAAACATTAAATTCTATAGCTCCTTGTCAGGCATCTAAGGTACTTGTATCATTATCTAGTACCACTGTGTTTGGGCAACCTATTGCCCTACTGTGTGGCCTCTCTCTTGGGCTAAGTTGGCAGAGTACCCACATGTTTCCTCAGAAGATTTCCCATGTTGTTGTCATTTCCAACAGGGACCTCACGAAAACTTAGGATCCATCATCAACAGCTTCATACATAGCCCATTTGGGGACTCTGCAGAGACTATGACCCTGATACACTTTATCTGGCCTCTCAGACTTTCCTTTGAAAATATAAATGTAAGCAAGCCTCTATGACCTCCAGATCTGTTGCATTCTTTTTCCTTGCAAACCAGTGCAGCATAGATGGTTCCAAGTTCTCCTGCTGGCTTGAGAAGGGTAAAGGCACCCTTGGACAAGGCTGCAGAGGTCCCTGTGTGTTTAGGGTGGACACAAATTTAGGGAAACACTTTCTTTTCTTTTCTTTTCTTGGTTTTTCGAGACAGGGTTTCTCTGTGTAGTTCCAACTGTCCTGGAACTCACTCTGTAGACCAGGCTGGCCTCAAACTCAGAAATCCACCTGCCTCTGCCTCCCAAGTGCTGGGATTAAAGGCATGTGCCACCATCACCCGGCAGAGGGAAACACTTTCTAGCCTGCTTAATACCCCAGTGATATGCCTTAGAGACTCAATTAAGGCATTCTTCTTTTAAAGGAAAGCCTTTCAAGTAAGGACAAGTCCTAGAGCCTTTGACCATTGGGATCTCACTCTAGGGCACCTTTGATATTGTCCCAGTGTAAAGTGTATGGTTTCTTCTTTTAAAACTGTGCTAATTTCTGGTCCAAACTCTGGCAACTCTGGCTGTACATTGCCTTGGCTGAAACTTTACATACTCTTTTTCTGGCCAAACTGCAACTTTTTCACATGTTTCTGCTTCAGACTTTTGCTTCTGGTTTTCACTGTAAATCTGCCTAGGAGGAACTAGCAATAGCTGAGCCACAAATCTACCGGCCATGTTGGTTTTGAATTTCTTCTGCCCAATTGCCTGGTCCACTGTACTTTTTACTCAGCCTCATTTTAATTTTCAAAACACAAACAAAATACAGCCAACGTCTTTGCCAGACTCTAATATGACTAGTTATTACTCTGCTTCCCAGTAGAATCCCACTTGAAACCTGAGTACAGACCTTAATATTTGTGCTTCTATTAGCTTTCTGGTCTTCTGAACTCCCACCCGAGTCACTCAATAACCCACATATAGCATCCTACTGTTCTTCTAGCCAGTATCTCCATATTCTTCCAAATTCTTCCTGCTAACCAATTCCAAAGGTTTAAGAATCACATGGCCAGGTTTAGTAAGAAGTAATCTCACTTCTCTGCCATCAATTTCTACATTAATTACTTTTTCACAGCTCTGACATTATGATAGAAACAGCTTATGAGAAGAAATATTTATTTTGGCCCACAGATCTAGAGGATTTCCATCCATCACAGTGAGGAAGGCACAGTGGTATTCATGGCAATAGAAGTCTGTGACACAGGCACCTCACATCATAGGAAGCCAGGAAGCAAAGCATGAGACTGACACCAAAGGCCCCCACTGAGAAACATCTGCCAACTAGGACCCACCTCCTAAAAGCTTCATGATATCCAAAGAGTAGTACCACCTGCTAGAGATCAAATATTCGAAACATGAGTCTATAGAAGAACATTTTAGATTCAAATCCTAACTATGCCCAATTTCTCAAATGTCTCATTTTGAAAGATGTATCTACATTGGTTTCTAATATCCTTGTTTTATTCTAATTTATTCAAGAAAGCTATTTTTACTAGATTTATTATATTACAATGACTTAATTTAATGGTTCTGTGTAACTCTGGTAGCCTAGATTACTATTGTTGGTGCCACTTCTTCATGATTCCCATTCTATGATGAACAATAGGTGGTATGCATGAGATACAGGAATTTGTTGTATTTGGAGACACCAATGACAGCCCAAGGCAAATAACTCATCTGGACTAAGTTGAATGTAGACTAACATCAGTTTCCAGATTATTTATATGCCTTGTCCTATATCACAGTACTTCCATTATATCAGTAGGTATAAGTAGGTATAGGGTATCAGTAGTATAGGAATTGAAATTCAAAGACCTGCATGGATTGAGCAACAATACTATTGAGTAAAGCAGGACAATAATAGGGAGTTGTAGGGTCTGTAGAAAATGAAAAGCAAACTGTTGATCTGATATAAGTAGTTCTATGCAGTTGTCATACAGACCAAGCTCAGAGCTTTAAGTCCTCCTGTTACTTGAGACTCAGAAAGTCTAGACTCCCTGAGAAATAGCCCCAATTTTAAACATCAGAAAACAATGCACTTATTTCTATTTGCACTCTGACCAAACAAAAAGTGTCTATGGACAAACTGTGTCCTTGGGCCAGCAGTTTCTAAAATATGAATCATAGTATTTAAGAAACTGAAACCTGACTGATATTCACCAGGGGTTATGTCAATGCCTCTTAGTACTGTAAATTAGCCATCACCTTCTGCAGACTCTCGTTGTCTGTGTAGTCACTGCTGATAATTCCTAGTTCCAGTACAGGAAGATTTATGAGTCAGGAATCAATTTCCAAAAATTGGAATCTAGTTTTATCAGTTTTTGTTTAAAGATTCATTTAATTTTTTTTCATGTAACTGTTTGACTGCATGCATGCCTGTGTGATCATCACGTGTGTGCTTAGTGCCTGCAGAGACCAGAGCACATGTCTGATTCTATAGAAATGAGGTTATAAATGGTTGCTAGCTGTCATTTAGTGCTGGGAATCAAACCTTGACCCTCTACAAGAGGCAAGAGCTCTTTATAAGCTGGCTCTATTTAACGGAACACGTAATAGTGGACACTATAGATAACATTTATTGAACATGGCTTTAAATGTGTTATATGTGACTGACTGGGAATGGCATGGTCAAAGCCTTTATATTATGCCAGACACTGACTACATGCTTTATACATATCACTCACATGATCCTTAGAACAAAGATGCCCATCTTCCCCACACTGAAGTGAGGAAATCAAGGCACAAATATATTGAAGAGTCTCATCAGGATTTGGCACTTGGACGACCAATGGGACCTGGATTCAAATCTAGTCAGACTGGCTCTGGGGAGAATTCTCATCACTGTGACATCCTGTCCTTCACCAAGGGAACCTGATGATCCAACCTCCCACAAAATACTGATAGCTAAGACCATGGTGCCTACATTCTGGTCCTAAATTTTCTAATATGTATATGAATGGATTAAAACCTAAATGTGCATTATAAAGAGACATAACCAATGAGCTGTCAACTGATGCTATGATGAGGAGGTAAATTGACATTTACTGAAGGCTTTCTGCATAAGTGGCTTACTATATTAATATATCATTATACCATGACCAAAACGTGGCACAGTGGTCTGTCTTCCCATTCTGTGCCTGGGGAACAAAGGCCACTCAGTGAGGATGTGTCTGATCAAGAGATTCCATTAAACAAACCACAAATGAAACCCTGAATTACTTGACTGGGAGCATACCAATTGTATTTGGAATGAGCAGTCTTTTCTGATTGTGTCAGTATGTGGCATTAAACTCACTGATGCTCCTCAGGGAAGGATGGGGATGAAAGCTCAGAATCACCAGAGGCACAGCCAAAATATCCTTGACCCCATTGTTCTCAGGAGGCAGGTCATCACAGAAGGAAGAATGACGTGGTTCTTCTCTCCTCTCCCCAGACAGACAACATTCAAAGACAGCACGCACTGAATAAAGATACTTCCTGTTTCTGTTTTGCTGACTTTTGAGAGTTCAAATCCAAGAACGTCTCCATTTTATCAGCTGTAAGAGTACAGATGAGCACAGCAATGTGGACCCCTGGGACCTCTCTTCTATCTCAGTGACATCCTAACCCTAACTCCAAGGTAGTTCCACCCCCACACCCTGTACACTTAAAATACACACACTTAAAATGCTCATCCTCCCAAGATATTTACACATTTCAAATATTTGTAGTCCATTAAAAAGATATCAAGCACATGGAGGAATACATGTCCACATTTGGAAAGCATAAATTTGAGACACTGGGGATTGCAGGCTCTCTTTATACATTTTTTTTTTAAAGAGACGAAAAATGTTTCCTTTGATATTGAACAGAACTCTAACCCTAGCAAGCTGCACATTCTTTTTAGGGTATCCCTCCCTTAGAGGTTTCCCAGTTCTCAGAGAAGTTTTGGATCGAGTTCTGTGTCTTCTCATCCCCCTACATTGACTTTCATAAGGCGGCCCGGGCTCTCTCTGCTGCACTAAGTGGCCAGAACGTCTTCCAAGCCCAGGAGGACCATGTACTTCTGTAGCTCTCCTGTGTTTTCTCATCTTTTCCTCTAAAGAGGCTCATATAAACACATACTTCAAGGTGTAAGAACACCAATAATAAGAAGAAATGCCATCTAGTCCTCCATGACCTTCTCCCTTCTCATTAGGAACACCTGTGTGCTTGGGGGAGCTGAGAAACCATTTTCCCCACAAAGTTCCAGCAATACACTCTTCTGTCCTCCAGATGGCGATGCCTCCCACCCATCTATGATGCCCCTCCTCTCTTCATTCCTGCCCTGCAATGCCCTGTCCTACCTGCAGGGGAGGAGCCAAACTCTTTCCTTCAGAGGGTGTGTGTGTATGTTGGTACTCTGTGCTACAACTCTTCCAGAGCTGGTTGTCTTAAGACAATGGCCTTGACTTGATCTAGTTGTGATCTTGGAAGGATATGTTATAGAACGGAATGGGGAGGTTTTGTTGGCTATAAGTGCCTGTTAACTTGTGAAGATAGTTTCTGATAAAATGAGATGGTCTTTCTTTACGTCCTATGTGAATACTTCCAACCCCCAAAGGGGGGAGTGGAGATATCTCATTCCAATCCATCTCCTTTGTTATAGTTAGTTTCTGAGCACCACCTTGCCCAAAATAGAGCCACATGGGAAGGGAGAATCACAACTGAAGAGTGTCTCTACCATTTCTCCATCACCAGAATCCTTCCCCAGTGCCACCAGAAGCAATGGCACCTTTCGTTCCTACCATCATTTTCCCATTCATCCTTCAGAGCAATATTCTCTCCTTTAACCAGTCTGCACCTATTTTCCACTATTCCAAAGTGTGAAATGCTCCACTCTAGTTCTTTTTCTCCACCTCTTAAACATTTGTTTCACGAGTGCTTTTAAAAGCAAGCAACAAGCCCATGTCATCGAGTTGGGTAGACTCTGACCTTCCACTTGTGCCTTTACAACGATATTTCTGACTTCAGATCTCTCCCTTCAGCTTTGTTCCTTGATCTGTAAACACTCCCTGACAGCCCAGGAAGGGTCATGAAAACAGTAAATCTCACAGTACCAAAAATCTCAAGCAATCTTTGACTTGCATCAGTTTACTGTTGTTGATATAGATTTTGTGCCATAAAACATACAGACTTATTATCGTATAGCTCCACGGATCTGCCATAAGTATCTCTGGGTTAAGGTCAAGATGCCAACAAGTAGGTGGTTTTGAGTCCTCTATCAGTTAAAATGCATTTCTCTACCTTGAATTAGTGGTAGATTCCCAGGTGTCCTGAAAACTCGGACTGAGTCATCACCTCCTCTGTAGCCTTAGTCTCCTGGTCAGGGCTAGAGCCCTGTGCTCTGGACTCTTGCCCCAAAACACAGAAGGTAGGAGCCTGACAGGAAGGTTCTTAAGGGCAAAGATTCAGTTTGTAAAAGGACATTCCTGCCACCTAGCAGGATATTCCACCCATAGTAGCTTTTATTAACTGTCTTTTGGACAAATGAGTAAAGGCTCCAAACCTTAAAGTATAAGGTACTACTTAACAAATGCAATTTTACAGTCTGTCAGACCTTTGATAGAAAGGTACAATTAGTAGAGCTCCTGGAAACTCACAGATTCTTCATGCTATCATCAGTGAAGAACATAGACTCTGTGGCCACAAAGGCAGACTATTTCTTATGTCTTAGTCCATTTTCTGTTGTTGAAASTAAATTACCCAGACTGGATAATTTACAAAAAATAGATGTTTGGCTCTTAAATCTAGAGGCTAAAAGCCCTATATGTTCATCTCCAGCATCTGTCCAGCCTCCGAGGAAGGTTTTGTGCTACATTCTGACACAGGAGGGCATCACTTGAGGAGAGAAAGCAAGCCTGCCAACTCAGGTCTCTTTCTCTTTTTAGATTTTATAATTAACTTCCCTATGAAGAACTTACAAAAACAAACAAACAAACAAACAAACAAACAAACAA
This sequence comes from Apodemus speciosus, assembly GCA_002335545.1. Lineage (NCBI taxonomy): Eukaryota > Metazoa > Chordata > Mammalia > Rodentia > Muridae > Apodemus > Apodemus speciosus. The sequence goes on along the minus strand of BDUI01000001.1, from coordinate 4,700,810 downwards.
AACACCAACAGCAAAACCATTCCACAGTGAAATTAGTCAGACCCAGTGTCTATACATCTCAATGAGCTTCACCATGGATTTTACACATTCATCCCCTCTTCCTATAAAGTCACTAATTCTGTGTTGGGAGCTCCACCTCCATGACTTCATCTAATCCTAATTACTTCACAAAATCCCCATCTCCAAATACCATTTCCGTATGAATGTGTGAATTTATTTTCCAACGTGTAAATTTCTGGAAGACAACTCAAACCATCCTGACCTGCTAGCTTGACTTTTGGCAAGATACTGTACCCCTAGGCTTTAGTTTCATCAGGAGGGCAATAATATGAAGACCAACTTCGTCAGAGTCTTTCAAGAAGTAAATGCAAAGCGAACGGTCCAACAAGAAGTAAATGTAAGAGTTTGTAATTGAGAAGAAACCAGGAGAGGATCAACACGCTTACAAACCACACATGAGACTCTGGAGACAGCCCAATCAGTAAAGTGCTTGTTCCATAGACATCAGGACCTGAATCTGACCCCTAGCGCTCATGCAAAAAACTAGGTATGAAGAGCATATGCAATTCCAACCCTGGAGAGAGGAGACAGATGGATCTCTGGGGCTCCCTGCTTACCCTGCTTAGTCTACTGAGTGAGCTCCAAGCTCTCCTTTCCAATACCACCTAACTATAATTAATAGGAACTCAGGCTATGAAACCAATTCTATCAGATTCCAGATTTTATTTGCAAAGCACTTGAAGTAACCAGGTTATAAAAGTTATATGGATGCATTTTTATGCCACTATTACTCTCTGGAATTAGTTTCCAACCATATAGAAAAATATGTGAACACGAATGAGCTTTTCCCTGCCTGTTGATTGCTTTAGCTGAACCTGGAGCTGGGCAGCCTGCTTCCCAGGCTCCGTAAGTCCCATTTTGTGGTTTCAGCTTGTCAGGAGGTCACTCACTGATGACTTAGACACGCTGGCCTGAAGGTATTTATGTGATCTTCCGAGTCGGCGGAAAACCTGCCCTTAGAACGAAGCAAATATATCCCTGCTCTTGATGGCTTCAAGCTCTGCATTGGGGGGCTGACCTGACAGCTGCTTCTCCTGAGGGAAAAATAAAGGAAGCTGGAGAAACGCGGGCTATTTCCATGCATTCCCAGTCATCTGCCGTTAGAAAATTCAGCAGAGACCCCGACAATAAAGGTTAGGCTTGTAGTGTCACAGCAGAAAGGCAAGCAACTTGAACTTGCCTTCAGCATACCAAACAGACTACACTTCACAAGATCTGTAGCTCGCCAAGCCATCTGAAGATGCACAGCAGAAGAGCTCTAAGGGATGATGGTCTGGACTCCTATTTACAGCGTCTCTGTGTCTGTTTTCATTTAGACGGCAATCCAGATACCACTTTGCGTAACATTCTGGCTCTTTTTTTTTTCCTTTTCTTCTTTTTTTTTTTTTTTTAAACTGTCCTTATCAATTGTCTTTACCAAATGTCGAATTTTCAGATGTTTTCTGATGCTCTAGAATAGTTCAAATCATTTGAAAGAATAGAATCCAAAAGGGGGAAATCCCAATGGGATGCTTATGAAAATTCTTGTATTTTATGAAGAGAAATGCTGTAAAATGGAAAGAAATTGTTCTGCCCACATTTACTGTGAAAGGAGACGTTATCTGTCATTTGGAATGAATTATATCACTGCCCTTCTCCTCTTGCTCTTCATTTAGGCTAGAGGCCCATATCAAATGCATTAGATCAGAGCTTAATCATCTTTATAACAAAGTATAGTTATTTTTTAAAAAAAAGCTCTAAAAAGTTTCCTAACCCAATGACACCAGCCCCTCTGTGAGTCAACTGTCATTCCAGGGATTTATGGTAATTCCTCTTCTTGAGCAAAAAGGAAGCTAATTGAAACAAACTCAGCACTCTGTACTAATGCCATTTGAATACAGTGTGCGCCGCCAGTCACAAAGTGACGTGGAAAATGAGACCGTTCTCAACAACACCACGGCCTCTCGGTTTTATGTATTTTTTAATTTCCTCTATGGAAAATCTGGTCTTCATAAAAGAACTGCTAGAGAAAAATGTGGAAAAAGTTGATTCATTCCATATTTACATTCTTTCTGGTACCTGGAAGTGAACCAAAGGCCAAAGTATGCCAAAAAAAGAAGTTAGTTAAGTCATTTAGAAAACTCATCTTCCCTCAGGCAAAAGGACAAGGTGCCCTGGTAAGGTCTGTCTTGAGAATGTAAAGCACCTTCTCCCTAATGAGACCTGGCTCCCTAACCTCTTCCCCCAGCTTTAAGGAGATGGGCCTTAAGAAATGGCCGATTCTCCTTCATGCACAATCTAACCCCACAAACCTCCCCGAGCCTGTGAGTTAGTGTCATCCAAATCCCCAAATTCCTCTTCTGATATATGAACAGATCAAGGCCCTTAGCACAAATGAGTCCAACTGCAAGGAAACACCAAGTTTCAGGACAGAGTCTCCGGAAGGCCTCGGGCCTGATCTGCTAATGCTATTGCCATTTTGCTTTGAAGAGCTGAGCAAAATGAAAGCAAGGTGTCTCGCTCACGAGCGGAGGGCGGCCAGTACCTTGCAAAGCTGCCAGATGCCTTTCCCATCCCGCAGTGTCATTAACTGCTTCATTTCATTTCATCTGGGATGAGAGAGAGAAGGAGGGAGGGAGGGGGAGGGAAGGAGGGAGGGAGTAGAAAGGAGTGGGAGGGAGGAAGAGAGAGAGAGAGAGAAAGAGAGAGAGAGAGAGAGAGAGAGAGAGAGAGAGAGAAAGAGAGAGAGGTCTGGAAATGGCATTACTGGTTTTCAGTTATCCAGAAACTGCAGCAGTGAGAAAGCTATTACACAAATGAATCCCTTGAAAAAGCCAGGGTTTCCAGAGGGTCACAGTGCAGTACAGGTCATGGCTTGTGACTTGCACAGGTAACAAAGTTTCATCCAGAAGAAGACAGTCTTTTCTAATCCTCACATGGAGACCAAATGACCTCTCATCTCAGAAAAGGGAAAGAAATATTGACTCCAAGTTGGTGGCCAAGACACCTCTCAGAAACGTAAGGGTGAAGATCGGTCAGGTGGCTCAGTGGATAAAGGCGCTTATAGCACAAACCCCAGAGACCTGAGTTCTATCCTTGGAGCCTACATAAAGGTGGAAATACAGACGTTCCCCTGGCCTCCAATGGGCACTGGCATTCCCTAGATGAACTACACTTCCCTAGTTCTGAGAGGTCAACTCTAATGTTTCCTCTGTGCCAAGCACCTCTCACCCTATCTCTTCCATTCCCAGCCCTTCACTGAGCCTCTTGGTGGAGTTCAAAACTCATTGCAGAAACCATACCATCGGACGAGCCCCGAGTTTTCAGTCCAGCGTGTGCTCTTTCAGCTCTGTGTAAGGACCCATGTGCTCGCCCATCCCATTAAAGAAGTCCCTTCACTCTTAATTGCTGCACGATCCTGTAAGAACTCTAAAGATGGAGATTACATTTTATTCTTTTCATACACCTTTGGCAGTGTTGGTCATATAGACGTTGCTCGATAAATAGATTTCATAGCTCAAGCAAATTCCATCCAAGACTTTACTATTTGTGCTTCACATTCCGAGTTTTCTAAAGATTCTCCAGCTCCCTGTGATCTTCAAAGCCTTGGACAATCCATGCGCAAATGTTTGGGTGAAACTATTAAAGGTTAATGATGAAAATATCACTTTTTAAAAGAATTGCAAAAAAAACTAATAGTATTTAATGTAATCTATCTCACTGATATTCACAAATGCTCACATATTAACTTCTTTATACCCACGCCCCAACAGCCCTATTTTTTAATGCATTAAGCAACAACATTATAATATTAGAAGCCTTTATCATTATAACTATTTTTTAAAAGCAATCATAATACTACAAGTTCTTTATGGAAAGAAGTACACTATGAATAATTAAATTTAAAAAGTGTCTACCATCTTAGCAAATCTGTTAAACTCTGCGCTTCCCTTTTCCACTTTTATTTCTTCAGAAATGTAATTTTTACCATCATAATGGTAAACTAGGCTCTGCTCGCATTGCTGTCCTCTTCTCACATTTCTACTCAGCCTTAGTAATTATAACAGTAAGGTCTCAAACACCTTCTACAGCTCTCTAGACGCTGACCTACATCTTTACTCATTGTTCTCATACTATCTCTTCAGCAGCCTCTTGGGCTGCACACCTGACTCATGGGAATCACAAATTCAAGGCATATTAAAGATGACTAAAGGCGTTACTGAACCCAATCACCCTTCTAGCCCCCCAATGCAAGGAATCTCACCCCATCACCTCCAAAATCCCCTCAGCTCCCCATCTTTCTTATTGCCCCACTTTTAAATCCAAGTCAATACTGCATTTGAAATGTTCTCAAGTCTCTTTCTTTTCCCTACCTTCTTTGCTATTATCTCTATTCCCAGTCCTTAGTTGAAGACTAGCATAGTGTCCTGACTGTCCTCTCTACCTCATTCATTTCCTATCAGACCTCCAAGGTCATCTTTCAAAAATGGATATTGATTTTTGCCATACCACTACTTAACGTTATCCAGTTGCTCTCCACTGCTGTGGACAGACTCTAATGCCTACACTGAACAAGCAAGGATTTCAGCAATCCGGTCTTTTGCTACCAGTCCAAAGGATAAAGTCTGGGTCAGGAGCCTGGAGCTTGCCTGCAAACTATTCTAGAAGAAAGCCCAGTGGATTGCGGGCTGAATTTTGAAAGACATTGGATAAAAATCCTACAAACCTCCCTATATCTGTGGTCTTCAAAATAAGACAGAAGGAAGGAGCTTGTCTGAAGGAAAAGGAACCAAATTCAGGGACTGCACAAAGAAAAGAAGGCAAGATAAAATTAAAGCAGACGCTAAAAGGGGAAAAAATATCTCCGGACTGAAAAGCAACTGTCGGTCACACTGTTATATGTGGAGCTAAAGATTCAAAGAGAGATTTTTTTCCATCTTGGGGCTCTGATGAGCCCTAAGGCAGCACTTAGGGTCCCTCAGCTCTGTATAAATAGTGTACAGTCCCTTCTGCCAGAGTGTCATCTCACCACTTATCTGTCTGACTAAGCCACTCTTCAAGTATCGCCTCCTCTATGAAATCATCCCTGAATCCTAAGCAACATTGAGTCTAAGTGGCATTCTAGGGCCAGCAGGATGTAAAGTACTTGATGCGTTGGCAGACAGCACTCAGCTCCTCAAGACTCACAGAAAAACACCAGAAATGCATGTGAAAGGAAGAAGCCCTTCCCCATCATACCCACAGATGGAATTCGCATTTCCTTCTGTGATTTAAATATCGTCTGTTCACAAATGTTACAGAGAAACTTGAAAGGGCCAGAGCCAGGTGAGATGCCCCCCCCCCAACCCAACTAACAGTTCTCTTGTATGAATCAAAGGCCACTGAGAGGCCAGTGAATGCTAGAGAATGTCTACAGTTGTTCCCAATTTTTAAATTTCTTTAAACTAAATAGAGTCCTTAGTAGTAGAATTAGTAAGCCCGTTCTTTATCTGGTCATCTTACAGAAGGAAAGATTGAAAGATTCAGATCTGTAGTCTGTCCATGGAAGCCTATTTAGATTTTGGGGGGAGGTGGGCGGGGAGGCGGATGGACACTCAGGGAACCAGCTCAGCTGCCATAAACTATTGCATTTTGTGAATTAAATTGAGATTTTAGTGTCCATTTTACCTTAACTATATCTAAGTAATTCAATTAGTTAAGTGGCTCCTCACTAATACCCTTATGGCTAAGGAACTCCCTGACAAGGGCTGTCTTCAGTCTATCAGAAATTTGAAGGGGAACTACAGTGATCTCATTACACACACTGCCAGCCAGCGTTAGTTAACCACTTTAGGAAAGGAATTGGTGCTTATGTGATTCCTCTCTCATAAGGCAAGCTAAGCCAGCCCTAGGACCTGCACAGGTATCAGTTTAGGAATAATATTATTATTAAGTTATTATTATTAAGTTTATCAGTTAGGAATAATATTATTATTAAAGTAAAAACACCAGATGAGTTTTGTGGTATCCAAATTTTTCTTCTCATAGAGACAAGCAGGAGGGTATGCATTGGTGAATACTAGAGAGTTGAATACCACTATTGAAGTCCCCCTTAGAATAGACCATGGGTTACTATGTCACAATTCTAAAATATAATTACAAATGAATTTGATGTAATATGTTCATCTATACATCCAGAGACTAGTTCAGACATCCTACATATGAATCTTCGATGAATTTTGCTAATCAATGTTTCAAATATTTATGCCCCTCAGAGTAGGGTCTAAATTTTAGAACTGAATACAACCAGCCTATGACTCCTCCCAGCAGTGTCATTTGTGACTCCATAAAAGTTGCAGTGAATGGTCAAATGAAATTAGGGACAAAGTCCTTGATTATGAAGGACCTGCTATTGGGATAGCCAGCTTTCTAATAAATGAGTCATTTCGAAGATCTACAAGATGATTATTAGGTTAGAGTACTGCACTTTAGTCCAGTCATGTTTCAGGAGAGAACACTGAGCTTGTCTCTGAATATCAGAACATCAGAAAAAAGGGCAATATTTGCTTTGTAAGTACTACTCTTGTGTACTTCCTGTGCCTGCTAATTCTGCTAACCCTCTTGGAGTTGCACTGGCTCAACATGCTAAGCCAAGATAGGATGTTGCCAACTGCATAAGCCCTCTGGTCCCTTTACTCTGGAAAGGAAAAATGTGAGCAGAAGCCAGCCATCATGCTGACAGTCTGCACCACAGGAACATGGATTGCAGGCACATCACTAACCCTGGGAATATCCACCACCACCACCAACACAACCACCATTACCACACTACCACACCCCCACCACCATTACCACACCACCAACAACACAACCACCATTACCACACCACCAACCCCCACCCCTACCGTACACACACCCCCACCACCAAACTACCCCATCACCAACACCAAAAACATCAATACCACTCCATGTAGGTAAAGTACAGAAGAAGACGAAAAAGAGGAAGAGGAAGAAGAAGAGAGTGAAGGGGATGGCAAAGGACTATGCTTATTGTTCTATTTTTTATGTTTACTGTAAAAATAGGTTTAATAGAACCACTGTCGTGTTCAAGTCAACTACTTACCTAAAATATGAACATCAGTGTCAACGGGTCACTCAGATACAATGGAAATTTTGCCTTTCACAGTAATACTCTAACACAAAGAATTGCTATACTATTTCAAATAAGCTGAGCAAATGGCTTAGTTATAGAATATCTGGCCACCATGCACAAAGTTCTGGGTTCAATCCTCAGCATTGCCAAAAGTGGGTATAGTAGCACACTCCTTTTAATCCTAGCCCTGAAGAGGAGAATCAGGAAGATAGGAGACCCAATGTCATCCTCTGCTACATTGAAAGTTCAAAGCCAGTCTGGGCTACATGAGACATAGTCTCAAACAAAAAGAGCCAAAGAGTTCAGGAATAAGTCTATGACCATATCTTTGTCAGTCAACTCTAAGAGTCTACCTGGGATTTATAACTGATTTTGGAGAAAAGTCACACTCAAAGTATTAGGGAACTGCTTAGTGCTTAGCTGTTCCAATACAGTATGTGCTCACTGAGTATTAATTTCCTGTGGTTGATGGAACAAAATACCACAAAGTTATTGGCTTAATGCAACATAAATGGGTTTTCTCTCAATTCTGGAGGCCAGAAGTCCAAAATTAAGGCATCAGCAGGGTTGTAGGCTCTGGGGAGAATTGATTCTTTCCCTCTTTCAGCTTCTGGAGGTTTCAGGATTCCTTGATTTGTGACTGCACCACTCCACTGCCTGCTTACAAGGTCACTGTATGATCTTTTTTTTAAATATATGTCAGTTGTTTCTTTCCTTTTTTCTCAAAAGGACATATGGTGATATCTCCCTACATTCTTTTATTGTACAGGATTGTTTCCGCTATCCTGGGTTTTGTTTTGTTTTTCATATGAAGTTGAGCATTGTTTCAAAGATCTGCAAAGAATTGTATAGGAGTTTTGATGGAAATTGTGGTTGAATTTGTAGATTCACCCCACATCATCCAGGATAATATCTCAAAAATATAAATTTAATCCCACCTGTAAAGACTTTTATCCAAATAAGAGAAAAGAAAATTTCAATAAAATACTCACAAACTGAATCCAAGGGCACATCAAAAATATCATCCAATATGATCAAGTTGGTTTTATCCAAAGATGTTTCAACAAAAGATCTCTCTGTTTAAAAAGCTGCCAATGTAATCCACTACATAAACAAACTGGTAATCCACCAAATAAACAAACTGAGGGAAAAATATGGTCATCTCATTAGATATTGAAAAACCTTTTATAAAATTCAGCACCCCTTCATGATAAAAGTCTTGGAGAGATCAGAGATACAAGATGAATACCTAAACATAATAAAGGCAATATACAGCAAGTTAATAGACAATATCAAATGGAGAGAAACACAAGCCAATTCTACTAAAATAAGGAACAGGAATAAGAAGCTGTCTACTCTCTCCATATCTATTCCATAGACTACTTGAAGTTCTAGTTACAGCAATAAGAAAACTAAAGGAGATCAAAGGGATACAAATTGGCAAGAAAGAAGTCAAAGTATCTCTATTTGCAGCTGATATGATATGTGGACAAATAACTGACCCCATAATTCTTCCATGGAACTCCTCCAGCTGATAAACACATTCAGTGAGGTGGCTGAATACAAGATTAACTCAAAAAAATCACTAGCCCTCCTATACACAAACACTAAATGGACTGAGAAAGAAATTATAGAAACAGCACCACCCACCATAGCCACAAATAATATAAAATATTTTGGCGTAGCTGAGCAAGCAAGAGAAAGACCTGTATAACAAGAACTTCAACTCTTTAAAGAAAGAAATTGGAGAAGATATCAGAAAATGGAAAGATCTCCCATGGTCATGGATATATAGGATAACATAGTAAAAACAGACACCTTACCAAAATCTACAGATTCAATACAATTCCCATCAAAACTAACACAATTCTTTACAGACTTTGAAAGAACGATACTCAACTTTATATGAAAAAACATCATCATCATCAACAACAACAAAACTCCACAGAAAAGCTAAAATAATCCTGTACAATACAAGAACTTCTGGAGGTCTCATTATTCCTGATTTCAAGCTGTACTGCAAAGCAATAGTAATCAAAACTGCATGGTATTGGCATAAAACAGACAGGTTGACCCATGAAATCAAACTGACGACTCAGGCATGAGTCTACACACTGATGGACACCTAAATTTTGGTGAAGAAGCCAGAATTATACGATGGAAAAAAGAAAGCATATTCAACAAATGGTGCTGGTCTAACTGGATGTCTGCATTAGAGTAATACAAATAGATTCATATCTACCACCCTGCATAAAACTCAAGTACAAGTGGATCAAATACCTCAACATAAAAACAGATACATTAAATCTAAATGAAGAGAAAGTAGGCGATAGCCTTGAACTCATTGATATAGGAGACAACTTCCTGAACAGAACACCAGTCATGCAGGCACAAAGTAATCAACAATTAATAAATGGGACCTAGTGAAACAAAAAGCTTCTGTAAGGCAAAAGACATCTTCAATAGGACAAAGAAGCCTACACAAGGGGGAAAGATTTTCACCAATTCCTCATTTGACAGAGGGCTAATATCCAAAATATGTAAAGAACTCAAGAAACAAGACATCAACAAACCAAATAATCCAATTAAAAATGGGATACAGAACTAAGCAGAGAATTCTCAACAAAGGAATCTGTATACCCAGAAGATGTTACTACATGTAATAAGGACACATGCTCCACTATGTTAATAGCAGCTGTATTTATAATAGCCAGAAGCTGGAAAGAACCCAGATGTCCCTCAACAGAGGAATGGATACAGAAACTATGGTATATATACACAATGGAGTACTATTCAGCTATTAAAAACAATGAATTCATGAAATTCTTAGGCAAATAGATGGAACTAGAAAGTGTCATCCTGAGTGAGGTAACCCAATCACAAAAGAATACACATGGTATGCACTCACTAATAAGCAGATGTTAGCCCAAAAGCTCAAAATTAATAAGTTACAATTCACCCAGCACAGGAAGCTCAAGAAGAAGGAGGACTTAAGTGAGGGTGCTTCGTTTCCTCTAAGAAAGGGAACAAAATAGTTACAGGAAAAATAAGGGAGACAATGTGTGGAGCAGAGACTGAAGTAAAGGCCGCCCTATCTGGGGATTCATCCTATAAACAGTCACCAAACTCTGACACTACTATGGATGACAAGAAGTGTATACCAAAAGGAGCATGCCATGGTTGTCTCTGCAGGGGCCCTGCCAGAGTCTTAAAAATACAGAGGCAGATGTTAGCTGCCAACCATTGGTCTGGGTGCGGGGTTTCCAATGGAGGAGCTGAAGGGTGGTCTGGAGGAGCTGAAGGGGTTTACAACCCCATGGGAAGAACAATGATGTCTGCCACTCAGATGCCCCAGCAATCCCAGGGACTAAACCATCAACCAAGGGGTACACATGGTTCTAGTCAAAAATGTGGCAGAGAAATCCCTTGTTGGGCATCAGTAGGAGGAGTGGGCCTTGGTCAGGTAAAGGCTCAATAGATGCCCCAACAAAGGGAAATCAAGGGGTAGGGGAGGTGGGAGTGTGTCTAATAGAGGCAGGGGGTGGGAGGAGGGGCTGGGGGGTTCCCCCATGGGGAGGGGGGAATTTGGGAAAGGTTTTACCATTGGAAATGTAAATCAAGATGATATTCAATAAATAAAATTTTTAAAAAATGTTGCCTTGGTCATGGAGTCTCTTCACAGGAGTAAAACCCTAAGACATTGATCAATTTTAGATGACATTAAAGATAGTCTGTGTTCTGTAATATAAAATATTCCTTCAGATATAATTCTTTATGTAAAAAGTAAACAAAGACAGAATATGATAAATATGTAAATTTGCTTTCATCTTTACCACCTGGTAATTTTGTATGTAATATGTAAATTAAGAAGTAAGGCCCCAACAAAGGAAAACTGAGGGGGGGAGGGAGTGTGTCAGGTGGAGAGGCATATATGTGGAGGGGGGGGGGAAGGAGGAAGGGGAGGGGTTGGGAGTCTTAGGGGAGAGGGGATATCAGGAAAGTTTTTACCATTGGCAATGTAAATGAAGATGATATTCAATAAAAAAATAAAAACATGCCTTACATTAAAAAAAAAAACAAGAAACAAAAAAAAAAGAAGAAGAAGCATTTAAGGAATGTTCAAAATCCTTAGCCATAAGAGAAATGCAAATCAAAAACAATTCTGAGACTCCATCTTACACCTGTCAGAATGGCTAAGATCAAGAACACAAGAGACAGCTCATGCTGGTGAGGATGTGGAGAAGGGGAACACTCCTCCATTGTTGGTGGGAGTGTAAACTTATACAACCACTCTGGAAACCAATATGGCAGTTCCTCAGAAAATTGAGAATTGATTTACCTCAAGACCCAGCTATACCACTCCTGGGTATATACCCAAAGGATGCCCCATTATACCACAAGGACAGTTGCCCAGCTATGTCCCCAGCTATGTTCATAGCAGCTTTATTAGTAATAGCCAGAAACTTGAAACAACTTAGGTGTCCCTCAAATGAAGAATGAATTTAAAAGATGTGATGCATTTATAGAACATATTACTCAGCTGTTAGAAACAATGACATCATGGCATTTGCAGGCAAATGGCTGGAACTGGAAAAGATTATCCTGAGTAAGGTAACCCAGACCCAGAATGACAAGCATAGTCTGTATTCACTTATAAGTGGATATTAGCCATAAAGGAAAACCATGCTATCAGCCACAGACCCAGAGAAGCCAAGTATCAAGGAGGACTAAATTGATCGCACATGGATCGCACTATGAAGGAGAAATAGAATAGACATTGTAGGTGGATGGGTCTGGGTTGGGATGGGAACAAGGGAAATCTCGTAGGGGAGGATGGAGGGAGAGAGTACTGGGAATGACAGCTGGAATGGGGTGGGGAGCATCTCTGGGATGAGCTATAAACCTAGTACAATGAAACTCCTAGGAATCTACAGGGATGGCCCTGGGTAAGACTCTTAGCAATAAGGTATATGGAGCCTGAACTGGCCATGTCCTGTAACCAGGCAAGACTTCCAGTGGTAAAAGTGAGACTCCAACCCAGCCACAAAGTCTTCAGCCTACGATTTGTCCTCCCTACAAGATATGCTGGGGTAAGGGTGGCACAGAAATTGTGGGAGTGACAAAGCAATGTCTGGTTTGGCTTGAGACCTATGCCAAGGGAGGAAGTCCATGATACTGGCTAGCAGACCAGGACTTAGACAATAGATAGCCCAGAGACCCAGGATAGAACCAAAGACAACTAGAGCATGGGGGGGGGGGGCAGTAAATGAAAAGATTCCTAATCATGTTTTGCTGCACTTATCTGGCTCAATCTCAATTGTCATCAGAGAAGCTTCACCCAGGAACGGATGGAAACCGATATAGAGACCCACAGGAAAATGTTAGGCAGAGCCTGAGGAAGCCTGCTGAAGAGGGTGGCAGGGAAGGATTCTAGGAGCCAGAGAAATCAAGGACAGCACAAAGAAAAACCTCACAGAATCAGCTAACCTGGGCTCATAGGGGCCCACAGAGACTCAACTGCCAACTAGGGAGCCTGTATGGGACTGACCTGGGCCCTGTACATATGAAACAGTTGTGTAGCTTAGTCCTCTTGTGGGACTCACAGTGGGAGTAGGGTCCGTCTCCGACTCTGTGGCCTGCCTTTGGAACCCTTTCCCCTTATTGGGTTGCCTTGTCTAGCCTTAACAGAAGACGAGGTGTCCAGCCTCACTGTGACTTGGTATGGCATGTCTGGTGGATATCCATTGAGGCCACCTCTTGTTTGAAGAGAAAAGAAGAGGGAGTGGTTAAGGGGAGAGGAAGGGAAAACTGAGGTTAAGATGAAAGAGAGAGAGAGAGAGAGAGAGAGAGAGAGAGAGAGAGAGAGAGAGAGAGAGAGAGAGAGAGGAGCGTGATAACACACACCTTTACTTTCAGCATTTGGTAGGCAGAGGCAGGTGGATTTCTATTTTCTCAAGGCTACCCTGATCTACATAGTGAGTTTCCTGGACAGCCACAGCTACATAGTGAGACCCTGTCTTGAAACAATAACAATTATGTTAAAAATCACAAACAAAACAAAAATACATGCTTTAAAAGGAAAAAGAGGGGGAGAAAACTCATTCTGGAGATCAGGACACAGATACCTCTGTGGGGAGGGGCTTGTCAACCCACCACACAAGGAGGAGCTCATTGGAGGATCAAACAATGACAGTTTGCTTCCCAGGGGTTGATGTATCTTCCATAGCACCTTTTAAAACAGCTGAAATTTAAACTGGCAGGCACAAAATATTGGGTATTCACATGGAGAAAACAGCAGGTGCAAAGACCATCATGCTCCCAGCAAATGAGGTATGAGGCCGTATGCGGAGCCCACGGGGAGTGATTATCACTGCTCATTGGTCCTGACTAGAGGACATGTCGTAATGAGCAGGGTTAATCAGGCTGGGCAGTTAGAACGGAGCCAGACTGCACAGTCTCTAGAAAGGCACTCGAAGAAGCCCAAACTTAATATCACCAGGCAACAGGGAATCCTGGTGGCTTTAAACGGTGAAGCACCCTGATGGCTAATTTTTCAGGACCCTGAAACAGCTGCTGCAGCTTTCTAGCCTGAACTTTTTTTTTTTTACTTAACCCATCTCATTAACAAACTCTAAGCCCCTGCATTATTTTCTTTTCTTGGGAACATTAACAAGATCTTAGTGTAATTGCCACAATGGGATAAATTTTTCTATTGGGCTTAATCATTTCTGTTAGAAGAAAAAAAATTAAGCAGAATAAATTACACATATGCACACACATCTATCTGTTGCCTCGAAGAAAAGGTTGCCTCCACTAGTAAGTATACATATGGCTTATCATAAAACATGCTCATGGAAATGTACTGGGCTGACACAAAGATAAAATTCTGATTATAACAATATGGAGTCTTTACCATATTCCCTCAAGAAGAAAGGAAATGCTAGACTGCAGCCCAAGGAGGAAAAAAAACTATTTTGATCCATAAACTATGCAACTTTGTGTTTATTCAATTAAGTTAATGCTAAATGAATCCTTCTGTAAGAATGCTATGTAAGCAATGCACCCTTCAACAGGCAGGCAGGACTGAGGGATGCCCGTGAGGCTGGCCGATTGGACATGCCCACTGCATGGGGGCTCCAGTCGCTCATTCACTTGACTCCGCAGGTACTTCCAAAGTGTGAGATCAGATGTAATAAAAACTCCATCTGGCTCCAGGGCTGTGCAAATCCAGGTGAGGCCTCACAAGTCCTTAAAGCTTCATTGTTTGGGCCCGCAAACGGCATCATGATCTGATGGAGGTTTTATTAAATCTGTGAGAGCCTTAAGATGATATATTTAACAACCAATATGAAGTATGAAGAGGTCTGCCCTTGTGCTCACATGTTGAAATTGCCATAGACATGTGGGGATTTGTTGGGCTATTGTCTCTAGCCTATCCTGTTTAACATGCATTCAACAGTATTTGCTAGTGTTCAATTTTTGCATTGATGATAAAGGAGTAACTTAGCTTGGCTAATCAACAATGCAGGAAACTTCCAAAAGGACTTTTACCCCTCTGCAGATTGCTAGTGGCTAGCATTCTTCTGCAGGCCTTGATGACAATCACTTTGAAGAGCAGACTGGTTTCTAATTGATATGGGGACTCTCTGACATAAACTACGTGTATTCTAGCAACATAGTCAACACTGATTTGACTGTTGAGTTAAACTAAAAAGCAAGTGGTGGCTCATCTAAGAGAAATGAGGAGGTAGCAACTGGACAGCTGGAACATATTATCTCCCCAGACAACAACGCTGGTGGTCAGTTAACATTGCAGGGTTTCAAGATAACAATACATGAAAACCCTTTGTGATGTCCCTCCCAACCCCGAAGTGTGGGTTATGTTGAAATTCCATGAAACTAACATTTTAAATTCGATGCTTTTGGAGGCCAAAAGGAAACATTTTCAAATGGCATTTATTGTAGTAATTTAACCTCTGTAAACCATCTGGAAGACACAACAATTTGGAAATCACCAATGATAAACACAGTATCTTGTTTTCCTTTCTGCCAGGACCACTTAAGCCCAGAAGGCTCTTGTGGCCCTGTAGAGCTGCCGTATTTCTATTGGAAACATTTTTAAGAAAGTGCAGATGAAGAATAAACATGTGTTTATTCTGATCTTACAGAGCGACGGATGCAGAATTGGGGGCGACTCACCAGGATTCCAAACTCTATCAAGCTGTGGTCAGTCTGAAAGTGTTCATCCAGAAACTTACTGAGTTGATGAAACTAAAGAAGTATTTGGTAGTTACTTTGAACGTGACGGTGTGCAATTGTAGACCTTAACTACTTTGTGGATCTCATAAAAAAAAAACAACCATGTATTCCATATCGCGGGACTACAATCAATCCAATATTTTGCTATTCTGGGTCTGTTTAACTATACAGCATGACCAAGTGAATCAGATCTTGGGGTTTGTGAAGTGAGTTTTCGCATGTAGAGAGGTATCGGATTGTTCTTTAGGAACAATTTTGCTTTCCTTTACAGTAGCATGAAAGGAATATGTCGCAGCAGCTCTGAGCAACATGTCTCATGCTCAAATTGTCAACTACAGTTATTTTAAGCCAGTACCGCTTGAAAAATTAGGTATCCAATTTCTGAGACATTCAGAAAATAAATCTTTCAAAACTATTATTACCTCAGTCACACATGGACATTAAACCTTTAGACACAAGAATATTTCTAAGATGTCAACAATTTCCCACTTTTTTTTTCAAAAAAAACCCCCAACTTCCTTTATATGCCTTGTTTGATCTTACTGTATTGATGTGTGTGTGTGTGTGTGTGTGTAAGAAGTCTAGGCAAATATGGTAAGCTAGTCTATGTGTCTTTCTCTTATCTGAGTTTTCCTAGTCAGGAGATGAAAAGAAGGCAGATACTGGAAACCCAAGAGGATCAGTTCTTTGTTTAAATGCATTGGCCACAGAAGCCACAAATCTTCACTCAGGGTCTAATTTGATTCAGGGTCCAGAAAGCCAGAATCTTTTCAGCTATGAAACAAATGGGCACTCTATCCCAGGAACACTTGTGATATGAAACAGAACACCATAGAGACCATCCAGTAGTGTTCTTACTGCTGCCTCATGCCTGCGAGAGCCACAGTGTACATCTACCTGATTGAAGTCTCTTGTACTTCCTCCCTAAGCTATGTCCTGGTTACATCCAGCTTTCCCATGCATATTTTTACAGTAGAGACCCAGTCAGTCCATCCATGAAAATCTGTCTTGCTCTCACAAATGTTCTTGTTACAAACCTATACAGGAGCAGGAAAAGTTGTTGAAAGCACTTCATATCTTTTTTAAAGATTATTATATGTGTACAAGGGTAGGTGTATGTACGTGCATTGTTCGGATACCTGGTGCCTGCAGAGACTAGGAGAAGGTACCAGAACACTAAGGACCTCAGTCATCAGACAGTTATAAACTACCCTGTCCGTGCTAGGATCTTAATCTAGGTCCTCTGCAAGAGCAGCAATTGCTCCAGCAACAGCATGCCACACCTTTATCAAACAAATACTGCGTTCCCATTTCTGGTGTTCTAAAGAGGATGGAAACAAAAGCATGGGAAACAACATCATTCTACAAGTTATGCATCAGTAAGCAAATCCCTTAAGTTGCCCCTTCCATATTGTTATTGACTTTGGCACCATTTATTATATTTGAGTCTCTTATTTATAAATGTTCCGTGTGTGTGTGTGTGTGTGTGTGTGTGTGTGTGTGTGTGTGTGTGTGTGTGTAGGCCAGAGGTTAACATATAAGGTCTTCCCCTATCTCACTCCTTCTTTTGAGACAATGTATCTCACTGTCATGATTTGTATATGCTTGGCCCAGGGGGTGGCACTATTAGAAGGTGTGGCCCTGTTGGAGTAGGTGTGGCTTGTTGGAATAGGTATAGCCTTGTTGGAGTAGGTGGTTGAGGGTTATAAGACCCTCATCCTAGCTGCCTGGAAGTCAGTACTCTGCTAGCAGCCTTCAGATGAAGATGTAGAACTCCTGCATTATGTCTGCCCAGATGTTGCCATGTTCCTGCCTTGATGATAATGGACTGAACCTCTGAACCTGTGAGCCAGCACCATTGAAATGTTGTCCTTATAAGAGTTACCTCGGTCATGGAGTCTGTTCACAGCAGTAAAATCCTAAGACACTCACTGAACATGCACATCAATGATTTATTAGATCAACTGCCTGGAAAACTCCAGGTGCAGTCTCTACCCACTGTCTCCCAAGGCTGGAGATCCAAACTTAGGCCCTCTTGCTGCCCGGGCAGCCATTTCATGGACAGAGCCCTCTCCCAAGCCTTATTATCAATGAACTTTTAGGAGAGAACTTAAAACTGTTTGGCCTTCTGGTAAACACGGTCTAAGCTGTAAACAATTCTGTTTATACGACACCCAGCAGGATGAAGGTCTGCCCTGTACACATCGGTCACTTCAACCATGGTCATTTCCATCATCAGTTTTGGTCATCTCTGTTGGTTGTTTGAGGCAGGACCTTGCTATGTTCTGGAGGCTAGTTTCAAACTCTGGGCTTTGGGCATTAGGATTTAAGGTTTCTCCAGTGATCAGATGGCCATTCTATTTAGTGAGCACTGTGCCCGGGGTGTGTTTTCCATATCGTGTGTACGAATAGGAACGATTAGCTTCCCTGTAACATATATGCTCTGAGTGGTAATGACCTTTGTGACTCATGTATCACTTTGCTATGCTATCAGGTTCAGTGACATTAGCACTATCCCTGAAGATCTCCTTTTAACTCTGCTGCTCTCTAGCTTTCTCTGGCCTTCTGGGGCTGCTTATCTGCATATAATAAAATTCAATTCATTTTCACACTATATTCTGCAGGATCATTTTTCCATATCATTTTGTCTGCTGTTCCATTTCCATTTTTTATCCTCAAGCAGTTTAAATAATTGCATGTAATGTCCATGAGAGCATTTATTTCTGTATTTAATTTGCAACATCAACTCATTCTGGGGGTTAATACAGCAGCCTTTGAAAGATGTCACTCACCCGTTTTACAATGATTTACATGATTGGCTTTAGTTGCTTTTTTTTTTTTTACTTCAGAGTTTGAGTTTGTATTAAAAATTAAATATGCTTGAACTCTTCTCATTATACCATTTTGCATACGTCCAATTAAATTTTACTAATTAGCTTTCTACCATCATTAATGTTTAAGTGTTTCGTGTTCAGGCAAAGCCATTGTTAACTTCCAACTATTCATATTGCCAATTATCTTATAATCAGGTTTTAAAATTTCTGCTATGGAGCTCTTTGGAATGTGTGTGTGTGTGTGTGTGTGTGTGTGTGTGTGTGTGTGTGTATGCGCACGCGTGCATGCTCCTATCCATATATGCATTTATGTTTTAGCTGCTATTTTTTTCTAATTAAAGTACAGCTAGAGATTAAATGTATATTTGTAATGTTTACTACCCAATTAGAAATGCTGGAAGAATCACAACAATGCATACACCCTTTAAATGATGAAAAATTGGTTCAATATTTACTTTTTAACAAAATCATATATGTTCAAATGCTTTCCCATGTCCACAAATACCATTTTAATCTCAAAAAAATGAAAAAAACCCCACTTCCTTTCTCTGTGTAGAAATGTTGTGGACTGCCCTGGTGCTGTTTGTATTTTGATGCTAATTCTACTTCCCCAAGAAAGGGTGCCTGGGAAGAGGAGAGGATCATGTATCCAGGTGGCTTCCTGGAACCTTCTCCCCATTTTAACTTGTGAAATAAAGGCTAGAGCAGTGGAAGAGAGGTGGATCAAAAAAAAAGGTTTTTGGGGAAGAGGAGGAGAGAAAGGAGTAGAGGAGATGAGGAGAGGAGAGAGAAAGAAGACAGAAGAGAAGATGGAAGGAAAATGGAGCAGAAGCACGTGACCTAGAGAAGCCACAAGTTATAAGTACTATAGCTGGGGAGTATAGTACTGTAGATCTGCCCAATCTAGGTGCATAGCTTGTACTCATATTGAGTCGTGTTTTCATTGCACAGGCTTATTTGGGTTGACGATTTACTGCAACATAGAAACTTTATAAAATCCATGTAAAATTTAGTTCCTTCTATGTGTGAAAAAACACCCAGAGAGAAGAATTTTCTCCTCACTGTGCTGTGCTATGCTATGCTGTGCTATGCTATGCTATGCTATGATGTGACATGGCTTTCCCCCCCATTCCAGTTAATTCTTTCACTGAAGCAATGGCATTGAAATATACCAGGAACTCTTCAAAAATAATCAAAATGATGAAAAATAAATGGCTTGTATGTTTTTAAATGGGATATAAGAGAATACTTAGTTGGTATTGATGTGTCTTTTACGATAGGAAAACGCAAAGACAGTTTTAGTCAATAACTACATTAATGATAACTAGCCCCTGCTCCTTGTGCAACTGATTGATGTATGGCAAGTTTCTCTGAACTGAAACATTTCCTCCAGGAGCCTCTCGAGACTGAGAGGGTAAACAAACTCCACTTGCCTAAGAAAGCTAACACTTACAAGACCCACAAGGGCCACTCTGCAAAGTTATAGCAGCAGTAAAGAACTGCTGGAGGAAAAGACTGACCTGCTGGGCTGCAGAGCCCAGATCCGCAGACCACGAGCTGTCAGCCAGAGAGCTGCAGAGACATAGCATCAGAGTGAGCTTGTCCATAATGGAACTACACTGGAGTTGCCCCCTGTTCTTATACATAACCTTGCACCAATACTCCCATAAATAATTTCAATAAAATCTCATCGGCTCACCAAATTGGAGTTTGGTAGAATCATTACTTTAGTCTATTGTGGGAAATAGTCTAATAGAGGCTGGAGAGATGGCTTCACAGTTTTGAGCATTGGCTGCCCTTCTAGAGAGGTGGGTCCGATTCTCAGCATGCAGAGGCAAACACTTATCCATAACTTCAATAACCAGAAGAGGGGAAATCTGACGCCCTCTTCTGGCCTCAACAACACTGCATGCAAGCAGTGCCCAGATGCACGTGTATAGGCGCACATGTAAAAGTAGTTAATACAATTTGTACAAAATAAAGGAGTAATAAAATATCTTGAATGCATACACATTACAAGGTTTTGTCCATTTGAAACTCTGGCTCTAAAATTGCCTTTGGTTTTCTAGCTACATAAAGTAAAATTAAAAATAAGTATGCTGCCTTCTTCCTGGCAAAAGCTTAACGCAGAATTATGTGGGGAATATGATTTACTATGGAATGACTGCTCCCAGCACATTCATTTTCCTGTCTCAGGAGTTCATGGGACACCCAGCACTGTCTCCTCCCCCTTCCCCTCCTTCATAGCAGTTTCCTTTCTTTTATAAAATAGTTGTCC
This sequence comes from Apodemus speciosus, assembly GCA_002335545.1. Lineage (NCBI taxonomy): Eukaryota > Metazoa > Chordata > Mammalia > Rodentia > Muridae > Apodemus > Apodemus speciosus. The sequence continues at coordinate 4,680,268 of BDUI01000001.1, read as the reverse complement.
GGATTGTACTATGTCCTGTTTGTACCTACTATTAATTTCAGCTTATCAAGAAAGCATTTACTGTTTTTCCACCCTGAACCATGGCTGGCATTTCATGTGCTGCAAGAGCAAGTGTCTCTCTGAGCACCCCCACCCCCCAGGCTCAAATTGATAAGATTAGAGCGATGCTATTTTGGACCCAGAACTCAAGCAAATGGTTACCGTTTAGGGATACTTTGAAGTGTTGCATTTGCTATGAAGATTATCAGACCAGCATGTCTATTTAGAATTTGTGGTTATTTCAATTTTTCTCCCTCTCTCATCACTAAGTGTGTTGAGATATGTGCCTACATTCCCGGCTTTATCATTACCTCCACACTGTCTGTTAACAGGCCATGGAGAAAAGTATCCATCTGGGTGGAAATGACAGTATCCATTTGGTTGGTAAGCTTGGTGGCTCAGCGTCATGGTGGAGCAACTGGTTCTATCACACAAAGAGAGAAAAAAGCTGTCCTTTCGGTTATTAAGCGTTTTTCCATATCAAGCCTAATAGAATCGTAGGCACATTTTATTCATCAGTTCACACGATTTTTTGAAGTAAGATTAATTTAAAACCATTTACACGCAGCTTTTATCAGCATCTTTGTCCAGCTCGTTAAGTATCTTTTTCCTTGGTTGCAGTCAGGCGCACTCCGGTTCACTCAGTTCTTGTAATCATGCTTGTTATTTATCGTGCAGAAGTTAAGACTTCCTGGGAAGTTTCGTGAACACAGGAAGTTGGTAACCTGACACACGATGATTAAAACATTTTTAAACTAATTACCCTAATAGCCATGTGGTTTCATGGTGTAGTGAGAAGCTAATGTGGAAACGTGTTTAAGTGCTCTTGGACATGAGTCTGAAGACATTTGCTGTAGGACAATTAGTTCTAGAGACAGAAGCATGTGTCAGCTGAAGTACACGTGTGATTCAACCTCCGCTTCTACAGAACAGAAGGTTATCTCTGAGCTGTTTTAGCCGAACATGAAATGGGCTGTCCATGGCAATCCGAGGCCAAGCGTCCATGTGATCCTATAATTACTTTTGCCACTTTGCCTTTGTGGAGTCATTCATTACGTGACTAGCCTTATCTTGTCATTCCTCTGTGTCATTAGCAATGCTTTACTGCACTAGTGATCAAATGCAGGCTTAACGGTCAGTGATTAGGACCGGCAGCTGCCCGCAGAGTTCGGAGGGTCTGCCTTGCCCTGGTCAGTGAATTTCTGTTACATTATATACTGGAATCCCGCAGAATGGACTTTTCTCTGAAGAGGAAGAGGCAGTAAATAAAGATGTTTGTACAGAAAAATAAAGGCTACTGGGTGCTTTTAAAAGTATGAATTGTTGATATTTTCCAAGTTAAATTGAGAACTTAATTCTAACTTATTTCAAAAACCCGCAAACCTGATGAATCTTGTTTAGGTAAAGAAGCGAACACCTGAAATAAACCTCCAGGGTGTGATGAGCTGGTGTTGAACTCCTTCCATTCTGAGCTGGACAACTTCGGGGTTTTGATTTCTTTTATCCAGTGAGCACCATGGCTTTGCTTCCTGCCTAGGCATTCTTGACTGCACACTGATTCCTCAGTTTGTCTAATTTTTCTGGTAAAGAACAAAGGGGAAAAAGTGGTCTGCTGGGTTGGACTTCAGTGGTTCTCTCTGTTCCTAAAATAAGAGACAGTTTGTTTTCTTTAAAATATAATTTTTTTATCAATCCCGTGCAGAGTTATCAATTTATTTGGTACTTGTTGACTTTAATTCAACTTCAATTAAGCATTTTCAAACTCACGTGCTTTTAGCACTATAAATTATTTCTCCATCATGGACTAAACTGAGAAACGCATAATTGAGTAGTTTTGTAATGGTGCATAAGACGTTTTAGAAGACATACGAATGTGAGGCTTTTAAATTTCAAAAGAAATTCTAGAAAAAAATAACTGAAATTCAAAACTTACAATATGCTAAGAAGATAACAAAATCATTCTATTGTGACATTGATAAGAGATTGAAATGGCCTAAGCATAAAATGTTGGGTGTTAAAGTGTGGGCACGTGTCAACCAGCTGAACAGCTGGGAAGTTACCCATAGCAATGCAAACCCACTCTTTGGTACTTTGAGTTTTTGTCTACATTGACATCTATGAAATCAAATATTTTCAGGTCAGTGGTAAAAATGGAAGCATTAAATTGGGGGTAAAGAATTGAGTTAGCTCAAATTGAGTCTTGATTAACTTAAAAAGATATGTTAACCCTTATAATCTATCCCCAGCTGAGGACTGCATGTCTTGTGGCATGACAGGGGAATTAGGAAACATTTGCAATTGATGAAGGCATTCCATTCCATTTAGAAGTGTATATCTGACCTCCCAAAAGTTGGTTTAGAATTAGATTTTATAATTTTTTCTTGGAAGGAGAAATAAAAACACTTATCTCTTATACAAAAGAGACTAATCAAATAAGAAAAATGTATCTAAGCCTTTTGCCTACAAACAAGTGGTTAGATTTGTTCTTTTTCTCATGTGTCACAAATGGCCAAGAGGCTTACATAAGAATTTTGACCTGAATATAATCTAAAAAGGAAAAAATGGATTCAAATTAGTCTCGTGTTGAAAGCAAATCTCCCTAGATAGAGGCCAAAATCTTGGAGAATTTTATGCATGTAAAATCTCTTAAAAGTAAATTCATGTGTTGTATTAAATTAAACGTTCAGTTTTGATCATTTGTTATATTGGTTAATTTACCAAAAAGTTTATCATTAAGTGTAATAAGTATAATAAACATTACATCATTTTTTCATAGAAGATATGATCAGAGAAAATTGAGTCCAAATAATTTGATAACAAATCTACATGGACAAAAACACCAAATAAATCATATATGAATATGTATGTATGATGTAGATCAAGACAAAATATGTAAGAGAAAAAAATTTTAAAGCACAATTGGATAACATAAATCATTTTGAAAGAATCAAGTTCAGCTGGCTGTCTGGAAGTGGTCCATACTTGATTATCTGAGAATGTTCCTTTCTGCTTTCATCAAATTTTGCAAATGGATTACAACATTTCATCTGTCTGGTTTAATGCTGACGGGTCACCTAAGCCTTGAAATCACCCATATTCTCTTTTCTAAGAAGTGTTTCTTGAGAGGGGTCAAAGTCTCTGCCAAAACCAGAAACCAAGTACACAAGGAGAAAACAGCAGTTAAGAACCCGTGATGGCTCCACGGAAGAGTGGGGGCACTGAGGGAGGTGGCTTCAGGTGGGGACAAAGCTCTATGTAATTTTGTGTTTTAATGTCACTTGCTAATGTATGCATTTAAGTTTAGTCAGTGAATTTTAAACTTTCTGGAGTTATCTTGCTAGGAAGTGCATGTACCGTTGAAGATGTACAGATCCTCCTTTAGACTAGGGATAACTGTGATTTCACCAGATGCTACTGTTCTTTCCTTAAGGCCATTTGAAGCCAGGTATGAATTTGTCTTTATACATGTAACCATCATAATAGGTTGGGCATAATCTATGAAAAGTATGAACACATAGCTACCTGAACCAATTAAACTAGACAAATTAAACACACACACACACACACAAAACAGTAATATTCAAGGTCAATGACAAACTGCAAAGACAAAAATTGATAACTGAAATAAGTGAAAAAACTTGAAGATAAAATGATTATTTAAATTTTAAATAAAATAACCAATAATAATCTTAATTGCAATTTTGATATAAGTGGGGACTTTTTGTTTCTTCATTCAAAATACCACCACCAAAATAACCATGCATATATTTCAAGAAGATAGAGCAGAGAATAGACAGATATAAACTAGCTATTTATCATGCCAAAGTGCATTGAAAGTTATGAACTATGGAACAAACTTATTCAAACATGCGTCTTGAAAGGTTGGAGGAAATCTTCAGTGTTGGTTTGTACTTTACACATACAAAATCCTGGGCTCAATCCCCAGCATTTCCCAAATTATGAATGACAACAGTCTTGAGCTTATAATATGTTCTCAATATTGAAAAGTTAAAACAAATCAAACCAAATTTTAACAAGCATGGCCTTTCCTACAGTCTAACATTAAATGTACACAAAGGGAGAAAAAGGTTTTCGCATCATAGGGAAGTTATATAACTCTAGTTCATACTGCCAAAAAAAAAAAAAAAAATCAAACACCATTTTGCTATGGAAAACAGGCCAATCTGCTAGCAATTCTCAAATTTTAACATGTTATAGAATCACTTGGGGAGCTCATTGGGTACACAGGAATTCATTCTGGAATGTCTAGTTCAAAAGGTCTAGAGTGGGGCTCAAATTTGCATTTCAACAGGCTCTATCAGGCTATTAGCATGGCACTCCAGTTAATCTGGAGACAGACCGCTGATTTAATCCAACCGCCACCAATAATAACAACAAATGTGTGGTTTGTAGCTGTAGTTCATTTTAGAAAATGGATCCTACGTACGAAGTGGTTGGTTCATCGTGCTCAAGACCTGTGCAAGCTCGAACCAAGCTAAGTTCTGCAAGGGTAGAAGATGTGGGCATAAAATCTCACCCCTATCTGTTCCTCTTATGGGAATGATTAGCTACTTGAAGAGGGAGGTTCAGTTTTCTCTAAGAGTGTAGTCCCTGATAAATCCATCACACTGCAACGAAAGGCTACACATCCAAGAATATCTGAGTGGCACAAACTGGTCTTAATGGGTGGGAAAAAAGAAAAGAACACATGGTTGTTAGAGGAAGCAGGAGTGAATCTGAAAAGAGGAATGGGGGAGGGGTGAATATGATTAAAATACATTATATGAAACTGTAAAAGACCTAATAAAAACTAAAAATAAGTGAATAAATCAGGCAAAATGAAAAAATTATGCCATTATTGTTTAAATTTGCCTTTTATTAATGTTTAAAAAGCTGATGTATTGGGGCTCAGATTTAAGTCTTACAGTTGTGCCACTGAGATATTCTTGGATGTGTGGCCACTGGAGCTTCCAAGACAGACTGTTAGTCACATGACAGAAGTGGGTGTTACATTGTAGAAGAGATGGATGGAAGACCTTGGGGAGACTCCCCACATTGGTCTTAAGATGTGCTGCTTTTTAATATTTCAAATATATTTGTGGACATTAACTTGTTTATAATAACATATCTTAGAAATCTGCTTGTGGGACAGAAAGATCATTGACAAAACTCTTACACAGGAATTGGCTTGAAGCTATTACTAAGCTGACCCCTGCCTTCCTGCCAGATGGACTCTTCTTCAGGGGTTTCACAGGGTCGAGTCAATGTTTGATCCAATCGTGCTTTGACAAGTTCAGCCCCCAATACTCAGAATTATCAGGAAGGCTATTTGTCATGTGGATTTACATCCAGTATTTAAAGTCACGACCTTGTCCTTAGTTGATATTGTGTCTTAAGATATTAGGTCTTGACAACAACACAGCCTCTGCATTCTAAAAACAATGTATAATAAGTGAGTATATATGTATTGTGATTGCCTACCTGCTTCTTTTCTTGCTTGAAAGCAGTATGTAACTAACATTTTCTGGAGGCCATTTATCACACTAATGACGTTTGCTGCTAATGAGGAAAGATTTTCAAATATGGGAAGTTTGTGGCTCTCTGCTGCTCTTGCCATCTAATGGGCAAATCTAGAGATTTTGGGCCCAACTAAAAGAACTCTCAGGCTGCTTCTCTAGGTTTACACCTCCCCTCCTGTGAAATGGAAATATGTCTGGGCCTCTGTGAAGACTGAATATGTTAACAGCTTGGAAATCGGTTAGCATGGTACATCTGCATGATAAAGGGTTTTTTTTTTTTTTTAAAGAACGTTTAGCTCATCTGCCCTTTTGTTGTATCATTACCAAAAGAGCCAGTTCTATGATTCAAGCAATAATTTGGGACACAAGTTACTGATTTCCATAAGCCAGTATTCTTGGGATCCCAGAGCCTCTGGAAATGAACCCTTCCATGAACAACATTGCTCTGGGTTATTTTAACCATATAATTTGTTGTTACTCTTTAATCCACTTGTTTTTCTTTATAAAACAAGCTCTCAAGATATCCAACATATTCCAAGATGAGTACATAAGGGAAAGATAGAATACGGAGAATTCATTTAAAATTATACTACACCTTTGAAAAGAAACTGTTTCTAGGGGCTTAGAAAGATCTGACGGATTATGATTAAATTTCAAAATGGCTAGTACATTCCTATTATGGGAAGGCCTTTTGACACAAATCTAATAGCTGCCCTTCTTTCAATCAATTTTAAATTCACATAATCTGAAAAAGATCAGGCTCTTTCAAGGTAGAAGAGTTCAACGCGTAACTGTCACATTTGCAGTAAAGCCCCGTGCAGAGGCCTCACCACCATGAGCACCAGGGATGGATGAGCTCTCCCACTCCCCACCCGGACACCCCCCCCCCCCCGGACCCCATGTGGGTGTTACCTCCTTCTCCAGCACTGAGCCGAATTCCACCACAGTATTCGGACTCTTTATATTTCAAGGTTTGAATATTCTTATTCCTCATTTGATCTGGTTTTCTCACCCAGGAATCCTGTACTTGGTTTATTTTATCTAAACATACAAAATTCCCTCACATATGTGTTATATAAGTTATGATGTATCACTTTGCCTCCAGACCTCCTTGAATACTAATAAACATAAAAAACATTGTGAAGATAATTTTGGTGAGAACCTCTGTATGCATTAAAGGAGACTTTCAAAATATTCTGCAGCAGTTTAGATGCAGCAATTGCAACTCTACTTCAGCACTGTTTTCTAAGTTTCCCCAATACCCATGATTTCCTATATGCACAAGCACCAGACTCCCATGTCAAAGACTTTTGTGGGGTTTTTTTTTTTTGGGGGGGGGATGGAGGTGGGGTAGTTGTAGGATCAGGAGATCATTGTGAATAATAAGATAAATAACCTGTGGGCTAAACACTGTGGAAGTGTGCATACTTTGAGTACGGTTTTTAAAAACCTCCTTAATGTTGATATTTCTTTAGCTTGGCAGTAAAACAAAATCAATGCTAATTTAATAGGAACGCACAAACCAAGTTTTGCTTTCATTGCCCTTTTCAAAAGAGTAAGTGCTGTAGTTATAAACAGAATTCATAATTGTTCAGTTGACATGCCTGTTGAATACCAGACAATTTTTATTTGGTCTATTCCTTTTAAATCCATTACCTTAATTTTTGCCATATTACTCAATAACAAGAGTGTTGATCAACATGGTTGCATTAAATCTGTTTATAATTTTCTAAAGTGATTTTTAATTCCCTTTAAACACCCTTCCTCTAGGCAGAGGGAAAAAAAATGCTCATGGGTTGTTCAAAATTGGCCTTGTTTTTCTTAGATGATCTTTAATTACACTTTAAAGCAAGATTTCTTAATGGGGAATTGGAATTCTGCTCGTTAGAAAATTACAGAGGGTATTGGGAATCTGCTGTTAGCTGCAGGAACAAATAGAGAGATTAGGGAGACAAATGATCAGTAGCCTAAAAAATTACCTATGGGAGATAATTATTAGCCCAGGGAAGACCTGGCTGTGCTCGGAAAGGCAGCCTAAATTATGAGCTTATCAAACCCGTTTTAGGAGCTGCTTAGGAGAAAAAAAGGAGGTTTATATTAGTCACCAGGAATCAGTGGAAGGGTCGTGTTGGAGATTAATGAATTTACCATGGCATCTTCTTGTGTCTCAGCAATTGCAGCATGACCTCTGCAGCTGTCACAGATAAGGAAACAGTGGCTGGGTATGCAGAACCAAGGGAGAGCCGCCCACTGATGAGTCTCTGTAGTCACGTGCTCCAGTGAGCAGAGAAACAGGAAGCATGCAGAAGGCTTGCAGGGACGCAAAAAGATTGCTGTCTCTTCTTTGGTTATTCCGACTGGAGTACCCTCATGTAGTAGCAACATCTGTGATTCTTCTGAGAGGATATGAGCAAGAGAGCTGACGTGCCACACAAGTGTCACAGAAGCTTCATAGTAACAAGAGGATTATTTATGCTGCTTTGGGGTCGGAGCCATCTTGGAGCACTATTCATCTTGCTCTTAATTGGTTTAGCTGATTGCGGGGTTTATAACTTTTGATTAAAAGTGAGAGTAACTTTTTTGGTCTTGACTGATGGTCTTCACACTAGAAATATAGTGTTGTTGTGAGGCACAGACATTGCAAGTTTTTCTCATACAAAGAATATATGTGTGTGTGTATGTGTATATATGCATATATGCATATAGCATTATATCATATATGTATATATTCATTATAGTTGTGGCATGAAAACAGATGAAGGCTATTTTGTGGGGAGAAAGGAAACAGTGGAAGGAAGAAAAGTGGTCGAGAAACAGTCTTAGGGAGTTGATATGAACAAAATTACCCAAATGAAAATGTCATAATGTAAGTCATTTTGTATGTTAACTAAAACATTTGTGATGAAAATTAGAGGGCAAGTAACATTCTTGGCACGCAGCATAATGAAACAGCATCAAACTGTGGGTAGGGGGGCATCCGTTATTCTACGAACCGCTGCCAGGGTTGCAGTTGCCCATGGCTCCTGCCTCGCCAGGGGACAGCAGCATGAGCAGCTCCTGCTGGAAGCTCTGACTCCCACTTGGGCACAGGAGGAAACTAAGGGCAGGGTGGGAACCTAGCATCTCTTCAGGTCTGCCCATTCTTACTTTGGCTGAAGGCACAAAGGATGCCACTGCCTTAATTTTTCCTCTTGAGTCACCTTGAATTACAGAACAGCAAAATGGCACAGGGTGGACCACATCGCAGATGAGGGCAATGATCTGTGAGGGGGAAGCTATACACAGCTGCAGAAGTCGTCACCTCCTGAGACTCAGCTTGTCCCCTCAGACAAGGTCCTTCTCAGATGAACTTACAGAACCAGAGTTGAAATAGTAACCAATCTAGCTACTCACTGTTTAAAACACCTTTCTCCTGCCCCTTGTCCCAGTCCACCTCTTTGTAAACCCACAGCTCGTGTCTGTCCACCATAGGTAAACTTGGAGGCCCCTGGACCCCTTTGTTTTCACTCTTCCCTGTGTGGCTGTCCACATTGCTCTCCCTTTGAGGGTCACCCTTGCTTGTCTCTTTAACTGGGGACAGATGGCCAACTCTAGCTTGTTGAAGCTGTGCGAGCACAAACTTTGTTCTTGTAAACTCTGTCTCCAGAGTCGTGATACAGCTCCACAGCATTCAAGGGCTTAAACACACCGGGAATGCAACCAGGCTTAACTGAGTGCGAGTTGCATCACTGGGAAGACTTAGTTACAGCAGAAACAAGTAACTTAGGCAGAAAAGGGATTGCAAAAGGCCACTCTAGAAAGACGACAACCGAAGTGTGGATCACTAGGAAACCTGTCCACAGACGTAGTTCAGAACTGGCCTGACTCTTAGACAGTCACATGCCCTGTTGACATGTTCAATGCTGGTTTCTGTGGCTGAATTCCATAGACTTGCCATCACCTATACCAGAATTCAGTCTCCGCATCCCAGCTTTATCCCTGCCTCCCCGCGGAGTTCACTACCATTGAGCCTAAACTTGCCAGGTCATTCACCGGCCCCTGGCTCTCCGGGAGCCACACCCAGCACTGTCCACTTTCACAAGTTCCACAATAGAACAAATTCTCTATTTGCCACTGAAACGTATAAAGTGAGGAATTATTCCAGTAGAGAGAAGCATCGCTGAGTGAGAAATCAAAGACATAATAAATGGCATAATATGTGATCTCTTCAAGAGGTTTTCCCTTTTTCCGGAATTAAGCAACATAGCGGGGGCAGGGATTCTTGTCTTTCCTCCTTCCTTTCTTCCTTCCTTCCTTTCTTTGTTTCTTTTCTTTTGTTCTGTCTATCTGTCTGTCTGTGTTTTTCATTTGTTTGTTTTGTTTTGGGGGGTTATTTTATACTTCTTTTTTTTTCTTTTTGTCTCTAATTTGCTTTATCACAGACAAGACCAAGTTCAAGTACCCAGGTTCATTTCAATCGATCCTGATTTTATCAACCTCTCAGGCATTCAAACATGTTATTGACCACTAAGGCGAAGCTGCTCACCTCACACAGGTGTATTGAATATGGTTGGCTCCCCATACAATGCTCAGGGTATTTTCCTCTATCTAAAGTCTGCCGAGTTTTAGTAGGTATCACATGGCCCAAAATATTAATGTGTCCTTAACTGCATTTGGAGTATAAAGTAGTCCATACCTGTTACTGCTTTCTAAACATTTATTCTAAAATTTCCAGCTTCTGTCATAATAGATCTAGGCTTTAGGAAGCATGTGTATATACCAGGAGGCCACAAAATTTAACATGTCTGTGACCCTGAAATCTTCATTTGCCCATGAAAGAAAAGGGCTCAAAGACATTTCTTACATTTCTTCACCTGCCTCTGGTGTTTTCATTATTTCTACATTTTCTGGTTCTGTAAATTACGCTCCTCCTCCATTTGTTGGTAGGCATTGTGAAAGGAATTTAGTAATATATACTTTTTAAGGAACAAATAAATGGCATTATTTCACACCTGTGTGAACTAAGGCCACACATTGATTAGTAGCATGGCCTTAGTTTGACAGTCAAACTTGAATCTTCTCTAGTCCGATAGTATTATCTTTCAAAATTATTTCTTTGGAGATTGGAGAGAAGGCTGAGCAGTTGAGAACACGTACTGCTCTTCCAGAAGCCTACAGTTCAGTTCTCAGCACCCATGTGGGGCAGCCACACTCTTTCACTCCAGCTCCAGGGGTGTCCGGGAGCCCATTGGCCTCTGTGGACACCTACACTCATGTGTGCACACAGACAATTAAAAAAAAACAAATCCAAAAATTCACTTATTTTTTTAATGGATAAACCTGTTGTCTATGAAGGAAAAATGATCATGTTTTCCCAAGAGCAGCATCGGGTGCAAAACCAGAAAAAAAATTATAGGCTAGTCCCTTCCAATGTGCACTTAACAGAATTCACTCCGAGTGAAACTATTTTTCAAATATTTGAAAAATATTCAAATATATCAATTTGAGTTTCAAAAAACTCAAATTAGTTGAAGAAAATAAGACAATAGTGGGTTATTTTTGCAACATAAATAGTTTTAGATGTGAAGGCTCCGGCTTTGAGCAAATGTAATTGTGAGCATGGCTCTTTTACGATGACTTAGCAGAACCTATGAATTCTGTACTTCTTTTAATGGAAAAAATAAGTTTGTAAAAGAATTAATAAGGGAGGGAAGATTAAAAACAAAACAAAACAAAACAAAACCAATGCTCTGGAAAGTGAAATGAAGTCCTCCAAGGTGAATTCTTTGCCTCCTAATTACACAGTAGCTCAATTCAAAGAAAACCGAAAAGTAAAATTTCCAAAGCCAACATTTCCTGTCGTCTTACCGTCCATAGTTTTTAGATATGCACAGTAGATTTAGAACAGAAGCCAACAACATCCTTAACTTAAGAAGCTCTTCCAATGGACTAAAGTATTCATCCTTCCGTTCCTTGTTACATTTCTTGTTTTTATTCTATTGGAGATACGAAGATATCCTCTGAGTTTTTTTTTCAGTGCATATATATATATATATATATATATATATATATATATATATATATATATATATATAATCATTCTAAATCCTTTGAACTATTTTCCAAATGATTTCCATTGAACTTTATATCTATAAGATTAAAAGTTCGGGAGAGGTTTGATGCTGTGTTATTTTGTGTTACTTTTGATTCCATACCAGGACTTTACATGCAAAGTAGTTTGTTGGCTGAGCCTTTGTTTTTTCTCAAATGACCACTCTTCTTCCAGTGTAGGTGAGCACAATTGTTCATGAGAGGTTGAGCTATAAGAGGGTTGAGACATTGTTTGCTTTTGTGACTGATACCCAAGGCTGCAAATCCTATCCCTAATCTTCTTTTGAGAGTCTTCTAGTGTCTTCAGGTGCAGATGGTACCCCCCTACGTCCTCCCCCCATCAGCTCACCTCTCATTCTTCCTCTCCCCCCTGCCTTCCGCTGTGCTTCTTACCCCACTGTGGTTAACCAGAGGTCACCGGCAGGAGATCTAAAGAAATTGGGTAGGTAATCTAAAGATCTATCAGGTCAGGAGGAGCAATTCAAACTCAACCCCTGAGGATCCAGCTGGGTGGTCTGACAGCACATGTATCATGATCCAGAAGAGTTAGGAGGCCGATGGGGTGTCAGAGGACACCAATAGCCTGCGGCAGGGAAAAAGGCAGAGCCTGCCTGAACCGCTGGAGAGCTGAGGTCCCTGAGGAACCAAGTGGACCTGTGTAGTGGGGAAGGAGATGGGCCAAAATCATCTAACTCTTGACCCAGAAAGGGGAGAGTTTGAAGAATGTGTTTACTTTTGACTTCTACCACTTTTGTGGGTGTAAACCTGAGAAGAAAACACGGGAAATACCAACTGTTCCATGTGGATGGAGGGATGAAATGTAGACACAAAGTAGCCAATTGTATGCTCGGCTTCACAACGGATGCATGTGCTAAATCCAGAACACAAAATGGAGTTTTTCTTATTGCTTCCTGCTTTGGAGTTCCCAAATAGAGGAGGCTGGGATAGTCATAAACCACCCACCATCCAGATGCAGAAACACATCTGGCTTTAAGGAGAGATTTATAGGGAAAACACCTAGCTGACAGGATTTCCCTCAGATCCTTAGTCCTTCCAAGCCTGAGGACCCAGCAGAACTAGTGAATTTCTGACGCCATCTTTCACCAACTCATACCTTAAATCATGTGCTAGCCTTTCTCAGTTTGCACCAATTAGTTACGACAAATCTCCAAACCTGGAAAAATTTAATGAGTTGGAACAAAAAAAAAATCTGTGCAAACCTTATATTTATGGTTTGCAAGATTTTTTAAAAATCCCCTCTACAAATGTAAAATTACTCATTATCTTATGGAACAGGAAACATATCAATTGTAATTTGATTTGCTCACAAAATCATTAGGTTTCATTAGAGTTCAAATAAACCACTCAGAGTATTAATTGAATTTACATGTAAATGTATTATATTTTCATATAAATGAAATATTATACTGCCAAACTAAATGGTTTAACTGGTTTTAATATTTGAATTTTTTGAGAAGCAGGCAAACTCTTGGGAATAAATGAAACAATGTATATTAGTAAAACAGAGCTTATTATATTTGGAGGCAGAGTCCTCCAGCATAGGACAGAGGAAACCATGGCTCCCCCAGAAACATCTCAGAAGATAAACACCCAGAAGGAGTGAGATTCTTTTTAAGAACAGATGAGTGTACCCTCCGTGACACGCATTGGAAGGTACAGTCAACATCCAGCATTCATAAGCTTCTTCAAGACGGCAGTGTTTTGGTATGAGCGGTTTCCTATGAATCCTTGACCAACTTCCCAACATTAGAGATTTTTCTGATGTGGCAAGTTTCTCCTGCCTAATTTCCAACATGGATGATTCTCCTTCCATGCAGGACAGAACAGCATGGATGTGCATGGCTCAACTTCAGGAAATGTTGAACTCCACAGACATCTAGCATGGTGACTCCATCTCGTGCCCTTGGCCTCCCTCGTCAGCTCCAGCTGATTCTTTCCTGAAGTCCTGGACACTAGCATCACAAGGGCTCTTTGGTTCCTTTTACTTAAGCCTTTGAAGTTGCCTTTTGACTCTCAACATAGGTGTCTAAGAGCAGTTAAGTAACTGTGGTGGGGAGTGCCATGATCATGGAGATCCCCTGCCCCTCCTGCCATTTTCTTCATTCATCTAACAGTCTTTTGCTGAGGGGCTGCACTGGTTGAAAGCAAAGAAAGTTTTAAGACATGAACCCTGACCTACAGGAACTCTCAGTCTAAGCCAAGAGTCAGTGTCCAAATTAAATGAGATTATTATGCCACACCTAGTCCCACATACTGAACACAGACCTCGGGACTGACTCTACCAGAGGAATTAATGATACTTCCTTTAAGGAGGGGCCACACCACTGGCTTCTGAAAGAACAGGAATAGGCTTTCTATTTGAGAATCAGAGCACAGGCACCCCTGAGACAATGACATATTTTAAATGCATGGCACTGCTGGCTGTTTTTACATTAAGTTCCAATAAAGCTTTGGAAATACACAGTCAACCTCAAAAATCTCTAAGAGAAATTTATACTTCCCGATGCAAAGGAAGGCCACAGATCAACTTTTGACATCCCTTCCACAGCATCACACTATCCTGTCAGGAGCCTCTCTGCACCTCTACAGACTACTGTCCCAATAGGTTTTCTCTTCTGCAAAACTTTAAGGCCTAAATATTAACATCCCTGCTTCATACCTGACAAACAGCCAGCCATTCATACTCATGGAAATATAGTTACAAAAGTTTCTGCATGGTAAATTGAGGCCTGCAGTCACCATGTAAGTCAAAATACCCTTGACCATTGGCAGGACACTTTGAGTTTATGAAGGGACAGTGTTCTACCATAGTCAACTCTCATTTTTGCCTGAGGAGAACTTTCCATGTAACCTTAGACATACAGCAACTAAAGTTTCTGGTGTCTGCTATTCTGTCGTCTTTAGAGATAGTTATGATTCAACCATGAAACACGGGCAAATCCTATACTTCCAACTTCCTCCATCTCTTCCTCGTGTTCCCTGCAAGGTTGCAGCCAGTGATCCCTCAGTCTTCCTTTGATAACTGCCACTCCATTCGCCAGGCACCAACCTTCTCTACCTCCAACAAAATGTCATCTCCTTTGGCTGCTCCAGTCTTAGGTCACTGATTCCCACCTAAAGACCCCTGTATTATTTAGTTTTGCCAGTGCTATGACAAGATGTCTGGGAAGAAAAACAACACGAAGGAAGAATCTTCTTTTGTTTTTTGGTTTATTGTTGTTCTTGCTGTTGTTGTTGTTGTTGTTGTTGTTGTTGTTGTTGTTGTTGTTGGTGGTGGTGGTGGTGGTGGTGGTGGTGGTTTGCATCACGGTTTCAGAGGTTTAACACATGCCTCTGGATTCTGACCTGTGGTAAGGCAGAGAATCATGATAAAGAGGACAGAAAGGAACAGCATTGGTTCAACCTCATTGAGGCCAGTGAAAGGGGGTTTGGGGGATGGGGAATGAATATGAATCAATAACAAGATATTCCTAAGGTACCAAACACAGCAATATACTTCTTCTATGTAGGCACTAGATTCTATCTTTTCAACTTTTATGCATACCAGCACCCGTCTCCCCCAGGAGCTTCCAGGCTTGCTGCTGGGGCTGAGTCATTAGTTTTCTTTACTCTGAGGCTTCTGCCTTCATGGATTGAGTACCTCTAGATCCTCTCTCTGTTCAGTTTACAGACAGTCATTTTATAGATAGCCCAGCCTCCAACTGTATAAGTCAACCGAATAAACCTTTTCATAACTGTGTGTCTGTTGTCTTTGTCCTGTTTCTTCTAGAGCAGGACTTCTTAAACATTATCCCCTACGGCTCCATTTCGACTGAGAAATTTTTATATGACCATTAGGATGTAGGTGTGTACAATAAATACACRAATAAAACA
This sequence comes from Apodemus speciosus, assembly GCA_002335545.1. Classification (NCBI taxonomy): domain Eukaryota; kingdom Metazoa; phylum Chordata; class Mammalia; order Rodentia; family Muridae; genus Apodemus; species Apodemus speciosus. The sequence goes on along the minus strand of BDUI01000001.1, from coordinate 4,664,726 downwards.
TTTACTTCTTAATTTACATATTATATACAAAAATTACCATGTAGTAAAGATGAAAGCAAATTTACATATTTGTAATATGTATGTCTTTGTTTACTTTTTACATGAAGAATTATATATGAAGGAATATTCTATATTAGAGAACACAGACTATCTTCAATGTCATCCAAAGTTGATCAATGTCTTAGTTATGGTTTTACTGCTATGAAGAGACACCATGACTCTTTTTTTTAACTTTATTTATTGAATATC
>BDUI01000001.1:4626092-4639256 GCA_002335545.1 Apodemus speciosus | reverse complement strand
CTTGATGCCCCAGTGTAAGGGAATGCCAGGGTGGGAGGCAGGAGTGGGTGGGTGGGAGGCAGGAGTGGGTGGGTGGGGGGAGCACCCTCACAGAAGCAGGAAGAGGGAGGATGGGATAGGGGGTTTCTGGAGGGAAAACAGGGAAAGGGGATAACATGTGAAATGTAAATAAAGAAAATATCCAATAATAAAAAGAAGTAGAAAACACACACACACACACCGAGTTTATTGTGACTACTTTAAGCACAGGGTTTAGCTGTCCCTTGCATCAGAGCACCAGAAGCAGGAAGCCTGGTACACTGAGGAGTGTGGCTACAGATAAAGAGTTCTAGGCCCATTCTCTTGGAAGCACTGCTCTAGCATCCGCTTAAGTCTCAGTCATTTGATTACAGAGATGAGAGAAATGGATCCCATGCCCCGAGAACAGCATCAACTAAACCTAATAACCTAGAATTTCAAAGGCAAAATATTCTGAAGCCAAAAGATTCAGGATAATGGAATCTTTACAGAAAAACTGAAAATCGGCCTTGCAAGGGTGAACTTTATAACAGAAAGCTACCTCAATTTTGCAGACTGATCTGATGATCATAGCTGGCATAATGAAGCACAATGCTGTGCTGCTGCGATGCTGTTAAATCCTTTCTCTGTTTAAAGGGCTGGACAAAAAAAAAAGCTGTCAAGTCACCTTTAAAACTAAAATGTAAATATTGTAATTAGTTTGGCTCTGGGCCATTTTATTTTACATGTGAGCTTCTCTCCTGAAAGACAAATAATTTATGAAAATAAGGAGTATTTTTCCAGCTTAACTCTTAGATATTATTGATCATTTAATAGATATCTATCGTGAACCATTGCTGCTCACTGTTAGAGATATTTTAAGATATGTTATAACATTTCTTATTGTATCTTAGTTCATATTATCTAAATATATAATCAAAGGCTTGGCTGTTTTTCACCGTTTTAGGGGGAGAGTAATATACTCGATGGCTACATTCACTGTTTTTATTCTACTTGTTTAAAACTGCATCTAGAGGATGAACTATAACTCAGTCATCCCAATGCTTGCTGGTGACTTTTAAACATCAACTTGCTACAACTTGGAATCACCTGGGAAGACAGTCTCAATTGGGGGAATGTCTAGAACAGGTTAGCCTGTAAGCAAGTCTGAGGGCTGCTCTTGATTGTCACTTGAGGTGGAAAGACCAGCCTTGCATGTAGGTAGTCCCATTTCATAAGATGGACGCTGAACTGTGTATGAGTGAAGAAAGTTAGCTGAACAGGAGCAACCACAAGCAAAGGATGAGTTTATTCTCTGCTTGCTCGTGACTACGGATGGGATGTAACTAGCTGCTTAAACCCTTGCGTTGATTCCCCTCCCCTTAGTAATAAACAGGTATAAGCCAGATAAACGTCCTTCTTATAAGTTTTTTTTTTTTTGAGTTCTGTGGACTGTATCTTGGGTACCTTGTCCTTTTTCGTTGTTGTTATTAACATCCACTTATTAGCAAGTACATACCATGCATGTCCTTTTGGATCTGAGTTACCTCACTCAGGATGATATTTTCTAGTTCTATCCATTTGCCTGCAAAACTCAGGATGTCCTCATTCTTACTAGCTTGGTAGTATTCTATTGTGTAAATGAACCACATTTTTTGTATCCATTCTTCTGTCATGAAACATCTGGGTTGTTTCCAGCTTCTGGCCATCACAAACAAGGCCTCTATGAACATAGTGGAACACATGCCCCTGTAGCATGGTGGGGCATCTTTTGGGTATATTCCCAAGAGTGGTATAGCTGGGTCTTCAGGTAGATCTATTTCCAATTTTCTGAAGAACCTCCAAACTGATTTCCAGAGTGGTTGTACCAGTTTGCAATCCCACCAGCAATGGAGGAGTGCTCCTCTTTCTCCTTATCCTCTCCAACAAGTATTGTCACTTGAGGTTTTGATCTTAGCCATTTTGATTGGTGTTAAATAGAATCTCAGATCATTTTGATTTGCATCTCTGATCACTAAGGACTTTGAACATTCATTTCCTTTGGTGTTTCTCAGCCATTCGAGATTCCTCAGTTGGGAAATTTTAGTTTAGTTCTATACTCCATTTTTTTATTAGGTTGTTTGATTTTTGGAAATTGGTTTCTTGAGTTCTTTATATATTTTGGATATTAGTCCCTCTATCGGATGTAGGGTTAGTGAAGACTTTTTTCCCAATCTGTAGGTTGCCGATTTGTCTTATTGACAATGCCCTTTGCCTTACAGAAGCTTTCCAATTTCAAGAGGTCCCATTCATCAATTCTTGATCTTAGAGCATGAGCTAGTAGAGTTCTGTTTAGGAAATTTCCCCCAGAGGCAATGAGTTCAAGGCTTTTTCCCACTTTCTCTTCTATTAGATTCAGTGTATCTGTTTTTATGTCAAGGTCCTTGATTCACTTGGACTTGAACTTTGTGCAAGGTGACAAATATGGGTCTATTTTCATTTTTCTACATACAGACAGCCAGTTAGACCAGCACCATTTATCGAAGGTGCTTTCTTTTTTCCATTGTATATTTTTGGCTTCTTTGTCAAAGATAGAGTGATCATAGTGTGTGGTTTTATTTCTGGGTCTTCAATTCTATTCCATTGATCAATGTGTCTGTCTCTGTACCAATATCATACAGTTTTTAATCACTATTGCTCTGTAGTAAAGCTCAAGGTCAAGGATGGTGATTCCTCCTGAAGTTCTTTTATTGTTAAGAATTATTTTTACTATTCTGGATTTTTTTTTTTTTTGCCTTTTCAGATGAATTTGAGAATTGCTCTTTCCATGTCTTTGAAGAATTATGTTGGGATTTTAATGGGGATTGCACTGAATATATAGATTACCTTTGGTAAGATGGCCATTTTTACTATGTTAATTCTGCTAATCCATGAGCATGGGAGATCTCTCCATTTTCTGAGATCTTGTTCCATTTCTTTTTGAGAGAATTGAAGTTATTGTCATACAGGCCTTTTACTTGTTTGGAGTGCCCAAGTGAGGATGCCTTAGTCCCACTTGGGAGGGAGAACAAAGCAATCACAGGTAGGGAGGGAGAGAGGCATCTGAGAGGGAAAGTGGAGCGGGGAGGGAGTGGAGGGAAGAGGGGAACCTGATCTGGTATTGGGCGAGAGAAAAGGACTGAAGCCCTGAAGGCCAGCAGAAAGAATGGAAACAGGCAACCTCAGAAGATAGGAGGTTGGGGGGACCCTCCAGAATGAACCAGAGACCTGGGAGGTGAGAGACTCTCAGGACTCAAAGAGAGGAACCTTAGGTGAAATGCCTGACAGTAGGGAAAGGAAACTATTTATAGAGTGTACCTCCAGCAGGAAGACAGGACATCAAATGGGGGGGGGAGCATCCCACAGTCACAACTCTGACCCATAATTGTTCCTGTCTGAAAGGATTACAGGGATGGAAATGGAGAGGAGCCTGAGGAAAAGAAGGTCCAGCGACAGGCCCAAAGTGGGATCCAGTTCAAGGGGAGGTCCCAAGGCCTGACACTATTACTGGGGCTATGGAGGGCTCACAAAAAAGGGACCTAGCATGACTGCATTCCAGAAGACCCAATAAGCAGCTGAAAGAGTCAGATGCAGATATTCGCACCCAACAAATGGGCAGAAGCAGCTGACCCCTGTTGTGGAATTAGAGAAGGCTGAAAGAAGTTAAGGAGAAGGGCAATTCTGTAAGAGGACTAGCAGTCTCAATTAAACTGGATTCCTGGGATCTCTCAAACACTAGACCACCAAACAGGCAACATGCACCAGCTGATTTGAGGCCCTCAACACACATACAGTAGAGAATTGCCAGGTCTGTGTTCATTCAGAGATAATGCACCTAACCCTTAAGAGACTGGAGGCCCCAGGGAGTTTAGAGGTCAGGTGGGGTGGAATGGGGGTGAGGACATCCACATGGAGACAGGGGGTGGGGAGGAGGTATGGGATGTGGAACAGTCGGAGTGGCCATGGGTGGGGGTAGGAAATAAAACATAGAGTGTAAAAAATTCATTCATTAATTAATTTTTAAAAAGTGTTTGTTTTTACATGAGATTTGTCAAAGCAACAGGAAAGATGCTCAGATACTGCAAGCAAGAGTACATAAGTTCAAATCCCAGATCCCACAGGAAAAGCCAGGCAGTGCCTGAGCTGTAATCCCGGTATAGTAGGTCCCTTGGGTTTGCTGAACAGCCATCTGAGCCTATTGGTAAGCTCCAGGTTCCGTGAGAGACTCGGCCTCAGGAACAGTTACCCTCTCCTCTCTTCCCCTCTTCTGTGTTTGCATCTCTCTTCCTCAGGCGTCCCCATTTCCCACACCCCTGATCAGATCACTGTACCCCTTATTCTGCCACTTACTACTCACAGCCATGAAGGGGCGGGAGCTGGAACCAGAAGCAGGAGGGGGAGGGGTAAAATTACAATAAGGATGTCTAAAAAACAAGAATCATATTGCTAAATATTTACCAAAAACCCTAGTACATGTGACTCCATATATCAATATAAATGTAGAGTTTTAATAAACCTTTCTCATTTAGGCTTCCCCCAAGAGCCAAAGACCCCAGTATCGGATATGAGATGTCCTCTTTTGAGTGGTTGGCCAGGACTGCCCAAGAGACCCCGAAGCATACAGGCAATCACCATTCCTCCTGGTTATTCCACAGAAGTGGGAATAAGCAGCAGGCTAAGTCCCTGCCTGATAAAGATACCATGCACTCAGAAATGAGGCCTAGAGACTCAGGAGCTGGAACTGGCTTGAATGCCCCTTCCCTAAGAACTCGTTTTCTTGGTACCAAAAGGGGCCATACACATTTCCTATGGAAGGAAGAAACCAACAGTTATTATAGCTACGAATCCTATCAATGACCAGCATGATGCAAATACCCTAAAGGTTCAGTATACGTCCGTGATAATCAAGAGATCTCTAATCGTATTTAAGACCCACTAGACAAGAGGGAGACCATACCTGGTACTGGAAATCTAACTAACTACTCAGAGCTACTGAAGTCATGGATATCCTCTATAACCACTAATCTACCAAACCAGGATAATACCTAACAACAACCATAAACATTTGTCTTTATACCCACCCATAAGTATAGTCTTCAGCCCTCATCAAGGAAACTGCTCTTTACAACAGATGGAGAACACATCTGAAACCACAGTCGATCAAAATGCAGAGTTGTGGAGCCCAGTCTCGATGCATACATCTACAGGGCACTCCCACACCCTAAGGCTCCGGGAACATTTCAGAAGAGAAGGTAAAAAGATTGTAAGAAGAAAAAGATCAAAGCAGTTGCTGTGAGATTGTGTCTTGTAGTAATAGCAGAAAATCATAAAAATTCACCAACTCGACTGTCCAAACTTGAGCTGAACAAGGATGGCACCAACAAACATGCCAAACTGGATGTAAAAACCCACAAAGGCTTGATTCTACGCAAAGAACTATAGGCAACTGAGGAAACAGGAGAGGTGTCCTTCCCTGAGAAAAACATGTCAATTAAATGTTTAGTGCCAAATGGTTAGCCCTGAAATCATACACACAGATAGCATTATATAGACTATATTTAAGGTTATATTTAAGAATGTATATGTACGTGTATGTGTATTTGTGTGAATGGGTATCCATGTATATGTTTGTATATGTATGTATATATATATGCACGTCCACCTACAAATACACATATATGCATTTAATAACAATTAGTAAAGAAATAGGAGGCCATGAATTTGAGAGAAGTATATTGAAGAGTTTAGAAGCAGGAAAGAGAAGGAAGAAATGGAAATATAGTTCCCCCTCCCAAAAAAGGTAAGTGTGTACGGTACTACACATTCTTTTCTTCCACATTATTTTTTTATTGGATATATTCTTTATTTACATTTCATTTCCCTTTTCCTGGTTTCCCCGCCCCCCAGATGTCCCATATGTCTTTTTCCCTCCCCTTGTTCCCCTATTCACCCCTTCCCAATTCCCTGTTCTGGTATACCCCTGCATTGCTGCATTGGGCCTTTCCAGAACCTGAGTCCACTTTTTCCTTCTTGTCGGACATCTTTTGGTAGGTGGATTGTGTCTTTGGTGTTCCAAGATTCTTGGCTAATATCCACTTATCAGTGAGTGCATGCCTTGGGTATTCTTTTGAGACTGAGTTACTTCACTCAGTATGATGCTCTCCAGCTCCATCAATTCTTTTTTTAAAAGATTTATTTATTTATTTATTTATTTATTTATTTATTATGTATACAACAGTCTCCCCTGCATGTACACTGGAAGACCAGAAGAGGACACCAGATATCATTAAAGATGGTTATGAGCCACCATGTGGTTGCTGGGAATCGAACTCAGGACCTCTGGAAGAGCAGCCGGTGCTCTTAACAGCTGAGCCATCTCTCTAGCCCCAGTACTACACATTCTTAATGGCAATGTATAGGATGAGGAGTGTGTGTGTGTGTGTGTGTGTGTGTGTGTGTGTGTGTATAACAACTTCCAGGCCAGCCAGGGTTATTCAGTGAAGCCCTGCTTCAAAACAACAACAACAAAAAAATGACAGCACCCAAGGAAAGATATCTGAGATTGCCCTCTGGTATCCAAGCACTCACATGTACATGCACGCACGCGCGCACACACACACACACACACACACACACACACAAAGTTCTTAAATATAACCTGTTCACTCTATATAATGCTATTTGTATATATGATATCAGAGATGACCATTTAACACTGAACAACTAATTGACATGCTTTTCCTTGGGAAAGAACACACACACTCAAAACACATTCAGACACATAAAAATGCACACACAGGTACAATCATATACATAATTAAATCTAGATGCGTGCTCCCAAGTTGGGCAACAAAGAGAGGGGGTTGGTTTTTTAATGTCTTTAAGGTATCAAGCAATCAAGCAGATACTAAACAAACAGAAAACTATTATTTGATGATTATAGCTGGATAATGCTTAGAAAGCTGTAGTAGAACAGAAAAGGTATGTTTGCAATTATAAAGAAAAGAATACAAAAAGGATTTTAAAAACAGTATCTATTCTCTCTTTCTGTACCTTAAGCTCTAAGAGGACAGCCGCCACAGCCGCCACTCTATCTTTTCCTTCCACTTCCCCCTGCCAAGACTACTGGCTGGTGCTGGGATGAGAGAAGCTTCCTCAAAGCTGATGTGCTGGGTGGCTAGCTGAGCCACAGGCGGCGGTCATCGTTTTCTGGAGCAGCTTCTAGGTTTGGCTCTTGCATCCTCTTAGGCTCACACCTTCAGGATGTGCTGCAGCTGGACCAATAAAAAGCCACCTTTCGGAGTGAACTGTATATGTCTGCGAAGATTTACATCCTGTGACCCCAAAGGTACCATTCACATCAAAAGCCGTGTTACATGGAGGGGCAGAGCATCATTAGTGCCGTGCCATATGTAATGCTGCATATATACGACACATCCGTGTGGGGTGGCCCCGTTCTGGGCTTCTTCCATAGCACCAAAGACATGTGGACAAGTTTCCCTACTGTCCCCGCTGCACTTCCAAAGCCCTTCCTGGAACGTAACAACTTCTACTCCCTTTCAAAGAGGAAAATTCTGTATTTACTGACGACAGCTGTTTTGGGGCAGTATTACATGGGGACACTGTCATGTGACATGATCCATTTTTTTTAAAATTGTTTTATTTACTTATTTTATTGAATATAATATTCATTTACATTTCAAATGGTAAAACCTTTCTCAGGTTCCCCCCTCCTCCAAAACCCCCAACACCTCCTCCCATCTCCTGTCTCCAAGTATATGCCCCTTCACCCGACCCACTCCCACCTCTGCCCCCTCGATTTCCCTTTGTTGGGGCATCTGTTGAGCCTTCACAGGACCAAGGACCTCTCCTCCCACTGATTCCTGACAAGGCATTCCTCTGCCACATTTGTGACTGGAACCATGTGTAGCCCTTGGTTGATGGTTTAGTCCCTTGGAGTCCTGGGTCATCTGGGTGGCAGACATCATTGTTCTTCCCATGGGGCTGTAAACCCCTTCAGCTCCTCAGGACCAGCTATCTATTTTCATTCAATATTCAAAAAGCAAATCAAGCCTGCCAGTTAGAGACCATAAATGCGTTGACAAAGACAATGTAAGTTTTAATGTTGAAAAGATTTTCCTGCTGGGCAGTGGTGGCACACACCTTTAATCCCAGCACTTGGGAGGCAGAGGCAGGCAGATTTCTGAGTTTGAGGCCAGCCTGGTCTCCAGAGTGAGTTCCAGGACAGCCAGAGCTACACAGAGAAACCCTGTCTCGAAAACAAAACAAAACAAAACAAAACAAAACAAAACAAAAAGAAAGAAAAGATTTTCTTGGGGATACAATTTTGAACAAGTCCCAACTGCTCATAGAATATTAGTCCCTTCTTCTGTGAGATGGAAGGCATGTAAATTACTCCCAGGTCTTCCTCCATGGGCCAAACTGAAGGAGCCAAACACTGTACTCAGTACTAGTACTGGTTTCAATAAGAATCTTCATCATCATCACCATCATCATCACCATCAGCAGCAGCAGCAGCAACAACAACAACAGCAGATCTCACCACATCATTACATTGTGTTTCACAGACTGTCCTAACTTTTTCCCATCACAATGTGTTACTACCAAGACTTGTTCCTGGCCCTTTTGTCCACAGTGCCTTATAGGAAGCCACTGTTTCTCTGACATGCTGGGGCAATGCCCACTCTTTGCTTGGGCTCCGATAGCCTATATCATTTTGTTGTAGAGCATGCGAAAAAACTGACTCTGCAGCAAGACCTCAGCCCTGAAGTTGATCTTGCAAGTTGGACACCAGGCAGAATGTGAAATCTTCCTTCCCAGCCAACTCATCCTGGGAGTTCGCAGTTATAAATAAGGGCCTCGGTGTTGGCTTTTTCCCTAGGTCTACATCAATGGGCTCTTTCTCTGGATGAGCATTAATGTCCCTGGATAGAATCACATTCTCAACCGTACTTGGGAGGCATGCAACATCTCTGTCTCACCTGCAGATGCCGCAAATGATGGAGAAGGTGAGGGATCGGGCAATTTTCTGCACATGTGTTTTTCCTATAAAGTGGCATATGTTTTTCAGGTTGATGTTGGCCAGGTTAAATCGATCAGGTCTTTGCTTACTGGGAGTAAAAGCAATATCTGGACACTCTCAAGTGGAGGGGCAATCAGACAGGTGATGGCCCTGTGCTGGAAGAATACTAACCAGGTGGATATTTCTAGATGGATGACAGGGTGCGAGGATGTATTTTTCCTGTGAGAATGAGATTATGGTAAAGAAGATAGCTGGATACGCATGCTCATTTTGTATCCAGAAATGAGATACCAATGTTATTCAAATAAGGGTGGGAAATCTATCACTCCTGAGACAAGTCCTGGAATGATTGCAGTCCTCGGTGCTAAAATGAAGTGTCAGGCACCATCATCCTGCCTTCTTGCCCTGATTCTTGATGATCAGGAAAAAAAAAAAAAAAAGGAGCTGTGCGTCATGCAGATGAGGTCAAATTGGATGCTTGAAAGCTGTTTCTCCCCAGCTAAACATAGTAGGCTTTTCCTCTGGGAAGTTTGGGTAAACAAGCTGAACCACTCACCCTGACACTTTGCATATCCTCATTTGCCTACTTGCCTTTGCTCCCGCCTTCTCCAGGGTCCTTGTGAACCACTCTAGGCATATGCTCCACACCTTCTGTGCTCTCTGGGTATTTTGTCCCTTTCCTAGGCTGAGTGATCCTGTAGTCAGACCCTCTGTTACTCATCCTTCTTCACGTATTCTGCATCTCTCTAGTGAGTAGAACGTTTCTTCCTAATTTTCCTTTTGAAAAATGATCAGAACTCAGCTCAATGTGCATAGGATTTGGGTCTGGCTACCTTGTACAGATCCAGGGAGCTGAATTTTTTTCTTTTTTTCAATTATTTATTTACTTTAAATTTTATTTATTTTTTATTTTGTGTATGTGAATGTTTTTCCTGTGCCTTTGGGTATACATCATCTGTGTACCTAGTGCCCTAGGAGACAAGAAGGATCCCCTAAACCTGGAGTTATAGGCAGTTATGAGCCGCCATGATGGAGCTGGAAACCGAATTCGGAGCATCTGCAAGAGCGGTGAGCACTCTTAACCACCAAGCCATCTCTCCAGGAGCTGCATTTTTATTGCCAACAGTGTAAATGATGCCTTGAATTTATGCAATGCAATTACCCTCAGAGCGCATCGGCTTTGAAATTCTACAGTTCAGAGTAATGTTCCTGCTAGCTGGGCATCTATATACCTTCTGACTATTCATTTGCAGCTATAATCACTGATGCTGTTTTGTATATTTTTCATGCTGCCTTTATATCTGTCAGTATTATGATGTTTGAAATGAATGACAGTATGGGAGAAAAGACAGAGAACCAAACACAAAGGGCATATTTTTGGAAGGCAGACCATGTATGTGCCAGAAAATATTCGGGCCCCTTTTCTGCCAAGCTGGGTCTTTAGGCCACACCGAGGGGACCCACTTTCACTGTGAATGAAAGATCTTTATGGGCCACAGCTGTACCTCATCCATAATGCATGGGCCTAAAGAGGAGGCAGGCACCTAAACCCAGAAGTGCTGCAAGAAATAATGAAAATTCATATGATCATATCATATTGCTCTGATATGATCTCTTCCTTCCAACTTAATCAGTTCATTGTAGGAGGACACTCTGACATTACCTCTTTAGAACCAGGGGCACAGGGAAAGCACGGGGCCAAAAGAATGCAGTTAAGTTCAGGCCAACCCAGGGAAACAGAGTATTCATTGTGAATTAGGAATTTAAGGAGGGGATGCTTTTTAAATCCGAGGGAAAAGTGTTGAACGGGAACACTTCGAGATCCAGAGAAGAAAGGAGCCTGCCTGGATCACACAGCACAGCAGGAGGATGACAGCCCAGGCCTCTGGTGTCTCAGGTCTAGGTGTCTCCCACACTTTCCAGCATCATACAACTACCTTGAAAGACTTCAAAATGCCTGAATGCACTGTGCTTTTCCCAGGGCCAAGGAAACCAGGAGAGCCACATCTTTGCCTTTTGAACTTCAGATGTTGAGAAATAACTGCATTTTTGCTCATTAATGTGTGTGTATGTATGTATATAATAGTTTGGATATGAAATATTCCCCCTAAAGCTCATGCATTAAGTAGTTGCTTCCCAATCCATATAGCTTCTGAAAGAAGGTAGAACTTTTGCATAGTASGGGTATAGGGAAGGCAGTTGGGTCATTAGGGACATGCCCTTGAAGGATATACTGAGGTCCCTACCCTTCTCTACCTCCTTGTTGTCTGCCATGAAATGGACAATCTCCTGCAAACAAGGGCAAGTGACCCATTGGCTAGAATCTCTAATGCCATAAGACAAACTAAGTTTTTGACTCTGTTAAAGGTATCATCTCATGTATGCAATTGTAACTAATACACTGTTCTATCTTATCAGTTCCCAATGTTTCAGAAATGGGCCATTAAAATCAGATTTTCAGATTGAGAGTTATGTGGTGTGTTTCCATACATGGACAGATAGTAACTATTTCAGGCTTTGTAGGTCAGATGTCAAAATCAAGAATGTTATTCAGACAACTTATCTCATGACTCATAGTACAACTCTTTTAAGTTTTTTTTTTTATTCTAAGTTTTCAAGCAGTGTAGAAATAGGTGGGCTAGATTTAGGGGCCATATCCTGCCAATATGTGGTTTGAATATCTGAGTCTCAAGCAATGCCACACAGACCTGTGTTCTACTAAACGTACAATTGCTTTGCAAGGAAATGAAAGGCCAATGAATATTTTCTGCAAATTGAAACACACCTTCCTTGTAGGAGGAAGGCAGCTCTTAAGACTCAGGAAATTAAAAACAAACAAACAAACAAACAAACAAACTTGAGGGGCTCTGAAAAACTGTGAAATGTGTGAGATTCAGAATCTCAGAAAGTTATAAAACTCAAGATGCCCTGGCCTGCAGTTACATATTGGTAGAGAAAAGGAGACTGATGGAGCTGCCTGTGAGCTGGGCAGGGAGCTACAAGGATGCAGCTGTCATGAGTCACGCCTGCTGAGGTGAGCTTTTCAAGGATGCAGCCGCCTTTCAGTCACTGTGTTCCTGTAAATTATCTCTCGCCCGCGAGGGCCTGTAAACTCTCAGTTCACAAGCCAGACTCGGTGGAATTGTGTCTTTGTTCTGTCACAAGTGTCTTAGCTGAGGTGAATACATGTTTGTTCGTACGCATCCCCAAAGTACCAAAACAGAACTATTGTTTCTGAAGAGAGGAAAGTGCCGAAAGAAAAAGAAAAACAAAGAAAAATAAAAAAGCAACAACCCAAAGTTCTGTATGCTTTGGGGCTGCAACAAGATACCACCATATTGAGGGGTGAAATTTCCAAAGTTTAACCACATGGCTCCAATCGCCTGTCCATGCATGCATTATTGCCACAAATTACAGAATCAAGATATTCTGGGAAGAGGCCTTGGAGATATTCAGGGCCAACAAATGCGTTCCAGCCGAGCATTTTTTCTCATCCTCCAATCATTTCAAAACTCTCCACCACAAAATCATCAGTAAATTGCTTTTTTTTCCTCTTTGAAAAATAAATAGTAACAAAACTTTCAGTCGAGGGCAACTGTTATCCATTCTACCAAGAAGACAGAACAATGGGTATTCCTATTGGTTACAGGGGTCTAGGACTTCTTTTGTTAAAGCTGGGGGTGGGGGAGAGTAAACATAAGGCCTGTCTTATACCACTGAGGAAACGTCAGTGACATTGTTTATCAGGACTCCGAGACCTCTGAGATGCACTTCTTGCCATTGGCCAACGTCTACCCTGCTACCTTCGCAATGTTAATTTAGTAACCCTAAAGCTAGGGCTATTTACATCCCTCCATTCAGTTACATATCTTCAACCATTGGACACTATAAAAAGTGCAGATTATTCTCAAACTTTAAAGCCTACAAAGCATTTTTTCAAATTGGAAACAACTTGGCCTCTAAACTAACACAGACGCCCAGCCCCATTTCTTTGCCTTTCATGGATTCTACACCTGATGTGGTTTTTTGATGGGAAATGTTAACCATAGGCTCACATGGGGGTGGGGTGGGGTGCAAGTATGTCCCTAGGGATGAGCTTTGAGAAT
>BDUI01000001.1:4556843-4625976 GCA_002335545.1 Apodemus speciosus | reverse complement strand
TGTTAAAGATGTGATCTCTCTGCTTCTTGGTCCCTCTGCCATGACAGACTGACTACTAGCGCTCTGGAACTACAAGTCAGAACAAATCTTTCTTCCATAAATTGCTTTTGATCATGATATTTTATTACAGCAACAGAAAGGTCATTAACATTACCCGTTAATCATTCAGTCCTAGCTTTTCTTCTACCATTGCTATTGTGGCTCAGGGTGTGAATTTTCAAGTCCTATTCCATCTATTCACCTCTATTGCCGTGGATCAAAGGTGTTTGGAGCATAGACTTGGGAGTTATAAAGTACAGCCTTTTCCTGTGGCCCAGCATCTATCCTGCTCAACCCGAAAGCTGCTTTATTCTACCTTAGAGTAAATTATGAACAGTTAGAAGGGGTTTAAAAACCATGCCTCAAGTCCTACAGGAAAGGAGTTCCAACTCATTGCTGAGTCCCAGGAATAGCTTCAATTAAAAAAAAAATGCCTATCATCCTTTCCTCCAAATTCAAAGAGACTGTGGAGTGGAGGTTACAGGCTGGATCCAAAGAGGATCCAGGATCCAGGAAGGTACATTATGGAGTGACTCTTAGGATGATTATGGTCAGCTATCTTACACAAAGACGAGTGTGACATTTCTGAAATCAAATACTTCCCTGCCCATTTCTGGATAAAGAAGTTTTCTTTAGAGGTTTCTTAGAGCTCTCAGTATTACTCACTGCCACTACTACATGAATCCAAGTCTCCGATATTGACATCAGGCCACAGTGGCTATCTGTGGGCTTACTGATCCTCTATCCATTCATGTCCATTCAGGCTACTCACACCTTTGGGCCAGTGCTAGATCACAGCACAGGAAGTCTCTTACTTTCCATCTTGCTTTGGCCAATATTCCCATGCTTCTAACAGCAGCTGCTGCAAGACTCCAGGAAGACATTAGGATACTTCAGGATTTGCAATCCTCACTGGTGTGCTAGTAAAATATCAGATATGCTGAATAGTTTTCTGCCAACTTGACACAAGCTACAGTTATCTGAAAGGAGGGAAACTCAATGGAGAAAATGCTTCCGTAAGATCTGACTATAAGCCAAATTTTTAAATTAGAGAATAATGGGAAAGGATCTAACCGATTATAGGTGGTGCCATCTCTAGACTCCTGGATTCTACTCCTGGATTCTTTAAGAAGGCAGGCTAATCAAGCCATGAGGAGCAAGCCAGTAAGCAGCACTCCTCCACGGCCTCTGCATCAGTTCCTGCCTCCAGGTTCCTGCCCTGCTTGAGTCATGTCCTGACTTCCTCCAGCGGTGGATTATGATGTAGAAGTGTAAGCCAAATAAACCTTTTTTTTTTCTCCCCAACTTGCTTTTTGGTCATGGTGTTTCATCTCAGCCACAGTTCCACAAACTAAGACACCAGGTGATAGGATAAAGAAAGCAGGATGCTTCTTCCAGTTCCAAATTAAAAAAAAAATTAAATTATATTATTAGCTGAAAAAATATACCAAACATAAGAGGAACTCTAAGCAGATATGAAGTTGCTACTGTTCGGGTCTGGCTTGGCCCCAAGACATGAAAAGAAATTTGTTTCTACTCGTCATCCTCATCCCTGCTCTTCTGGCTGAGCCGTGGTCTTCCACACCAGGCACTGAGCTAGATTCTGCATGCATGGAAGAATCCAAGGGAGAGGAGTCTTACTCCTAAGGAATTTATGGACCAAGTGTGAGACAGCAAGGTCTCTATCACAAATGATCATGATGCAGTGAACATACACAACAGTAGGATGCCTGCCGCACAGTAGGATGCCTGCCGCACAGTAGGATGCCTGCAGCACAGTAGGCACGCATCACCACTTGCATACCGCATGTCAACAACCTATTCCTTGGGAAGTAGTTTCTGCTCTTACGGTAATTCCTTCAGCACTTCTTCCCTGACTGACAATATCCTAACTAAGATGGATACTCCAGAAGGCAGGGATTATAACACCTGTATACCATTGCCCTTCTCCTGGGACCCAGCACCGTGCCTGACATTGRGGATCTCTATGTGGGAATGAATGAATGAATGAATTGAATAATGAAGACAAATACCAGGGACCAGACAAGTGGAAATAAGAAATGTGACCCCTGACCAGCGCATACAAGGCTCTGGCATGCTCCTACTGTGGTAGAAAGTTCAATGGCAAATGTGGCTGGGTTGGGCAGGAAATAAGATATAGGAGATGTTGGAGAGATTTTAGGTCAGATCAGCACACAAAGTGCCTGGCATACCAGGACTTTTTCCTGGAGGCAAAGGGGAATTGGCTGGTTTCTGTAAATAAGATGTAACAGAGTTAACCAGCTTCATTTTTTTTTTTCTTAGTGATAACCAACAACAGGGTAGAGAATGAATTGAAGGTTTCCTGGACCTGGGCCAAACACTCGGAGGCCTTCCCCCACTGTTTCAGCCTAACCCTTGCTGTCTCTTTAATATTTTACAGTTTCTGGCAGATTTGTGATTGTTTTAGTTATTGTGAGGTTTATCTCCCTCTGACACCTGGGAAGGAGTCCCGTCATCTGCCTCTGTAACCTCAGCACATCCTGAAATGAAGAATAACCAGGAGGAGTGGCGGGGGCCTGGCCCCTTCACTGGAGGCCTTTGAGCAGCCTCTGCACAACCAGACCTTGTGAAGACACACACCAACTCATCAATGCTTGCAGCAGGATCGACGCAAGCGTGTTGCTACTGGCACAAACACAACCACCTGGACACATCCCAACTTCGACACAGGCCAGCAAGCCAGGCCCACTCACTTCCCACAGAACTGCAGACAGCCCCTTCCACAGAAGTCCATCCAGCTCTCGCCGCACCTCAACGGGGGAGTTGGGCTCCTGCCATCTTTGGGGCTCCTCCGTGTTTGGGAGGTTACTGTTATCGGGGGCCCTCCCGCTCTGCGTATTTGATCAGAAGCTGCTCATCTGCTTACATCAACACCTTCTTCAAGCAGGTCCTGCCAGGAGCCCGCAACCTCTGCCTGCTGTTCAGCCCGAGAGAGCTCTTTAGAGAAGAGCGGAGACAACATTTCCCTTGAAAGAGGAGGCAAGAATAAAGGGATCCAGAACAGCAAGAAAACAGACAAAGGTGAGCTGGCCAAGATCTTGAAAGAGCCACCGGCTCTGAGCATAACCCTATAGGCTTCAAGATTAAAACCATTGTTGTCTAATAAATGGATTCATGTGTGGATTTATGGTAAAAAGACAGGAAATCTCCTTCTACCCAGTAGGGACTAAACACAGTTCTTCTCTTCCAGGTGTCTGGCTATAAAAGCACATAGCGGCGGGCAGGTTCTTCCCGCCTAAGCCTTCAGCCCCATGGTCTACTGCACTGGGGGCGGGGCTGGGGGTCTCTGTTCCTGGACCCCTTGCACAGGCCCTACCTTTTCCGCTGTCTCTTTCCAACGTTCCTCCTCTGAACCTGTAATTCCATCCTTTTACCGGCCTGAGCCTCAGCTGTTTCTATCAATTTACAAAGCTCCCTCAGACATCAGCCACCCCTCTTGTACTTAAAAAAAAATCCACCCTCTTTATTGGAAAAAAAAAAACTCTTAAAAATAAGAGAATGGGAGCCCAGAAATGATTCACAGGCTACTGGAACAGGGTATTTTTGTGGCTACCTTAATCCAAATCAAACTGCGGGTAGGTAACATAAATATCTTTGCAGCTCTTTACAAACAGAAAACTCAACCGCATCTTGAATGTTTACAAAGCAAGTGGCACAGGAAACTCAGGCTTTTTTTTTCTTTAGCTTTATTTGGGCTGTTTTCTTCTACTAATGAAAATCAGGCATTGGGCATAATGCTGTTTTGTGTTTATAATAAAACCTCATTAACTCAAATGCAACTAATTTATAACTTGTGATAATTTGGCCACAACAGAGCCGAATTTCCTATGTGCAATATACGATTTTACTAAGCAAATTAATAGCTTAAATCAAATTTTAGAAAGCTCCTTTAACTTCCCCAGACAAATTATCTTTAAGGGCATTATTAGTAGGTATTCACAGCATAGGAAGAAAAAAATTAAGATTCATTTCTAGTTACAGCTCCCTGGTCCCTACCTAAAACCCTTAGATGCAGATGCATTTCAGAGTGTCTTCAGGCTCAAGAAGTGGATAAAGCATAAAAGTCATCTATTTTACTCCACCCGAGTTGAGGTGATGCCCCAAATCACAATACTGACACTAAATGAAATAAAACCTATATGTAGCCTTACACTATGTTACGTCTGACTGCGCTAGCAAGTACATCCAGATGGTTTGGGGTCTTCCAACAAATGAATTGTGGAATGGCTTCCTCTTTCCAGTGTTCTGAGGTGCCACACTGTGGTTGTTGGCCTGTGACGCTGTGGGAAATGATCTCTTCAGAAGAGAAGCAAGCCTTTGGTTAGCAGATGTGGGCTAGTTGTTCACAGCGCAGTGTTGATAATGCTGAAATTGTGGTCGTTGTGGTAACTGGGGTCTTCACGTTCTCAAGCCAGTGCCTCTCAGATGGCCAGGCAGTGGCCATTTCTCCGGCTCTGAGGACGTGAATGTGAAAGAAGCTTTCTTAATGATCCTTCAATGTTTAACAAACATGGAGAATTACGCTCTGACATTTCACTGCCACCAATGGCTGAAAAGCCAGGTTCCAGAGCCTAAAGTAGACCCTACATTCCACAAATTTGTCACACACGCGTAACCACGGGCCACCTCTACATTCTAGTCAAGGACTGTCCACGTCCGAGGACCCACTGTCAGTGTCTCAGGGGCACTGCTGGGTAAGTCCTTACAAGCAGCAATGGGTAATGAAAGAAAGTTGGACTCAGTCAGCCAGCACTCCTCAGAAATGGTTTTTCTTAATTAAATACTGAGTCAGTTTTGGGAGCTGGGCATGGTAGTACATGTCTTTAATCCTAGCTCTTGGGAGACAGAGGCAGGTGGATCTCTGTGAGTTCGAGGCTAGCCTGGTCTATGCTCTACAAAGTGAGTTCCAAGCCAGACAGACAGACAGACAGGGCTACACAGAATAAAGTAAGCTCTATCTTGAAACTCCCCACACCAGAAGAGTCAATTTGGGGACAAGAAAAATTTACTAAGGATTCCCTCCACTCACTCCAGGGCACAGCTGGGACCTCCACTAGCTGTGAAAGCTCTCACACATACTGCATTACCTCATGATCCTATCTACACCAGCAAGCTTCTCAAATGCAGTAGAATTGAGCTAAGCATAAAGAACTGTGAGCTCACGAATATTTCTTTCTCTTGACCAGTTTCTTACTGACTATGAGAAGCAAGCCTATGGAAATTGCTGGCAGTATACTGTTTATCTGTTTATCCATTCTTTTTGAGTCCAATTTTATGTTCCAGACACGCTAGTAAGATATTATTTCATGTGAATTTTTAATGTCTTCTTTTTTTAAGTTTTGCAGAGATTTTTCAATAACCTGCTCTTGGTAAGTGAGTTTCTCCCTTTCAGGTATGTCCTTGTCAAAGACCATTCTTTTAAAAACCTTTGGAAAATATTTACTTTATTACTTTTTTCTTTGCCGGCAATATAGTTGTAACCTTAAAATAATTTGTTTAATGTCAGTTTTAAAGGATCAGAGATTGCACTGGAAATGTTCATAAAAACAGGAATTTGGAGACCATTTCCTCTTATTGTCCATGTGTGCAAGCCAGCTCTAACTCACCAGTGGAGATGTGGGTCATTATTTCTGAATTTGCACATTAAAAATAACATCTATCCATAAGGGAATATCTTTAAACCACAAATGCCAGAAATAACAATTGTATTAAACTGCATTTCATGAATACATAATAAAGTTCAATTTACCGTTATTTATCATGTTACTTAAATCTATAATGGAAAAGAGATTTAGTTCTGTTTTGAAAATAAAAAAATTCCTTCATGCCAATTGCTCAGGATTTATATTAGCTCTAATGCATCCATTTTTTGTTGTTTTTTTCCTTTTGGTTAATTACTATTGCTTTTCTATTTTGGGGACCCTCAGGAACAATTCACATTCTCTCATGTATTTTTAAAGCTTAAAAAGGCATATATACATATACATATAATGAATTAAAATTACTGTAACTTCAGTTCTGTTTAGTTGCAAAATCTGAGGGCCTTTTTTTTTAATGGCATCATGACTCAGACTCTCATCTCCTCACAAACCCCAGGCTTGCGTTTGCATGCTTCAGTGATGTTTTGACAGTTGCCTGAAATTGCCAGAAAAATCACCAGGAAGACACACTGAGGTATTCTCAGGCCTCTGCATCCACATTCATATGTGGACAATTGAGGAAGTCAGCCCAAGAATTCAAGACAAACGCATGCCTACTTTCTACTGTCAGCATATCTAGGAGAGGAAGAAAGCAAGAGACCTGCTTGAATTACTAAGTTATTATGTATTCTTTAGTAGACAGAAAAGAATTCCCTGTTTTGTGCTTATTGGATGCCATGATATTGTTGACGTGTGTTTTCCCCAACAGCTCTAACGTGGTCATGCCAGCCTCAGTGTCTTCCCTTCTTAGTGAACATCTCCATTATCTGTCAAATCATCTCACCATGACACTCAGCAAGTATCTTAGGCAACTTCTGCCAAGTTGTTCCTCCTGCTATCAAGTAGTCAATGCATTTGTCAGCTTTTCATTACTCTGATAAAGCACTTGAGACAGACTAACTTTATAAAAAAAAGAAGGAAAGAAGAGAAGAGAAAAGAAAAGAAAAGAACAAAAAGAAAAGAAAAGAAAGAAAAAGAAAAGGTCTGCTTAGCTCACATTTCTAAATATTCAAGGACAAGATGCTGTCATCAGTCCAACTTTAGTTAAGAACTAACAGTGACAGCATCCCAATGCTGGGAATGAACTTAAGAGGAAGAAAATATTTGTAAAGGCAGAGAACAAGGACAGATATACAAATAATGAGGCCTTTTATTACAGCATGTTCTCTCTCTCAAGGACAGCCTTAATCCTATCTAATGACAATCCCTCAGTGATCCTAAAAACCTCCTATTAGGTCCCATCTACCTCTTAAAAGTTCCAGTGCTACCCCCCCCCCCAACTGTTACCCGGGAGGCCACACCTCCAAACCCCTAAAGCCATGGGAAACACTGAAATCACATCCAAGTATACAGTGAATAAAATGAGTGCTAGGCATTCTACCCGAGACATCCCTCCAGCCTTGCCCTGCTAGACTAGCCACACCACACAGATGCATCAATTCTGGCTCACTTGGTCCCTCCTCGGGGCTGGAGCCTTGCAGTCCTAGCTCAATTACTAAGTGCCAAGTTGACTTCACTCTAGTCCATCTTACTGTTGATCTGTGTTCCCCTTCTAAGGGGGCTATTGCTGAAAGCCCTTTCCCCAGCAGATCAAGAACACACTTGCTTTTGCATTGGCTTTATTCCCTATCAAATACTCAAAAGGAGGCCTTGAGAAAGACTATCTTCTTGGTCAAACTTGAGGCATGCCTTTTTGAGTCCTTTTCTCACTTATGTTCCAAGTTGGTTAACCAGAACCTCTGCCTTCTGTGTCTGATCACCCGCCATGTCTGATCCGGTCTGGATGGCTCTCAGTAGAGCTCTGTGAAGCTGCGTTCACCACTATCCCATTTAGCCTTAGTGTTTTCTTTGAGTAATTTTCCATCCTACCCCAGGTTTTTGGCTGTGAGTTTTCACTTTCCCTCATGCTGAGAAGCAGGTCCAGTTTGTGTCCTATACTGCGGCATTTTGTTGCAACGGTCCTTGCACCTGCCATTAAGGTCTTGAAGGAAGTCACTTCACCATCTTGAGTAATTATCATAAATGATTTTCCCCAACAGCCTTAACCTAAGAGATCCCCGCCTTGGCACAGCCCTTCCCAGCTAGTCTCCATGTGCTTTCCCACACTAAACTGACCAGGACTCAGTTCAAGTACAGAAGTTCTTCCATGCTTTCTTCTTCTAACATCTAAAACCAAACTTTCTTCATTCCATCCACTCCCCATAGATACTTCTAATCTGATATCTGAACAGATACATAGTATAATGTGACAGAGCAAGACAGCGCAGAGGTTCCTCCATCTTGTTTTCTTGCTGAGGCCACTTCAAGTTTGATTAAAACCCGATCTCCTTGATGGATAATACCATGGAAAATTACCCAACTCTATTGTAGGAACCTGAGGTCAAGACGCCCTAACTTCCCTCAGCTTCTGTTAAACCGCCTGCATGGGCAAGGCTCCCCCTCCAACTGCAGATGAGATACCAGGATGTGGTTTTTGTCTTTAAAAGACCCTTGCTCTAGATGCTCAAGGCTACATTTAGGTTCTGAATACCTAAGTGTAGTGACAGACAGTTGGAATGAAGACTTTCAACTGGCTCTAAACTCTGTCTGAGTGGTTCTCTCTGGTGGATCCACATAACAATTAGACTAATTGCTTGTCTTTCCCTTCTTGGACAGAAACCTTTGCAGGCAGGGACTGTATCATATCTATCCATCCCTTACAGTACAGGTAACTGTATGAAGCATATCATACTTTTCATAAAGTTCAAAAAATGGCATACTTTTTTTCAATATTACAAGGACCCCTCACACACACAATACTTTTTGTGTGTCTGAGAAAGCTATTAGGTAATAGCCCCCACAACCTCTGAACTGTGCTTCTAATGAATAACATATCTAAAGCGTCAAGTCAAATACACTTCTTTTGGTGGCACATAATGGCCACCTTTTTGCTCCGGCATTATCTTGAAAATGCACAGTTACTATTTAGTGCTTATCAGGTGGCAGGTTTATCACCAGAGCAGGGCTCGAAAGAATTCTCGAAGAAATAGCTTCCCAGCAGCTAACTTGTCCAAACTCTCTTAAATGCCAAATGAGGCTGACGGACGCAGCGCTTCCAGTGACACCTGCTTCTTCAAATGAATGCTGCAGCAGCCATTGCTTCTGACAGGCATCTGGAACGTCCCACAGAGGACAGAGCAAATGCATAAGACAACCAGAGTTCCCTTAACAGGTTGGGCGGTTAAGGCACAGAGCACAGAGAAAACTCGCGGGACCTCTCCCGTAATCGGGTTGAGATGGGAAGCATAAGCTCAGACGATGGCACCTATAATTAAAAAAAAAAAAAGACTTAAAATACTTATTACACATATAGAAGTGGATAGAGAGTGGTAACCGAGAGAAATGCTTTACTTGAGGGTTACCGGCATTATCGCCCTTGAAAAGGCACGGTTCTCTTCACAAGCTCTGTCCCAGTGTGAATAGGGAAAGACAGCAACAGGGGATTCAAATTCAGATTGAATTCAGATTTGGTTTACTCTATCGTAAACCAATGAACAACAGCAACCTAACCCAAGGCCTTCCACTCCACAGTACACACCACCAAAGGTGGAGAAAATCAATTCCTTCATAGATGCTTGGTCAGATTACTTTTAAAATCATTGTAACAAAATTAAATTTTTCATCCAATTAAAGAAGTAAAATTCAGGGTTATTAAATGAAACTTTCCTTAGCACAGACAAATCTCAAGTTTGCAACATATAATCTAGAGGGGACTGAAGGGTCCAAATCACTGCACTGGCATCCGTCGCATCCACAAACGTGGCACAATAAGCGTTGACTGCTTTATCTGTGAATAGCAGCAAGCTTACAGTAAGCAGTGTGTTTTCTTCCCTGAAATAAGAACTCAACAAGCTGCTTTCTCACCTCAAAGGTGAAACCCAATGGCAGACTTCTAGATAGCTCTGACATGAGCTTGCGTATCTCAAAAGTAGAGAAATGCCACGATAATCACGTTTAATCTTTTAAAGCTGGGATTGAGAAGTGGCATTTGGACAGGATTTAAACTTGGCTTTGGCCATGACAGATTAAACTGACTCCGATTCTCCCTTACCCTAATTTTTTTCTCATTAGTTAGATGTCACATAGGAAATGAAATTATTATAAACATATTTAACTTGTTTAAATAACTTTAAAAACATAACTTACAATCAGTGGATTTCAAAACTCAATAAGTCCTCGCACTTATTAGTTACAGAGTATAGTTGTGTTTAACCTAATAAATGTAAAAAACATGGCTTTAAGGAACATACTTTCTTGGCAAGAATTAAATCAGCCTGGCTAATTTACATTGTTTTACATTTAGAGAGACTTGTATACTGACTCATGATTACAGTACATAAACCATTCCCTTGAAATGGTCTGAATTATACTCCATGCTATTTATATAAACAACACATATACATTGCATGCAGTGCAGTATACTAGATGAAAAAAATTTTTTTGGTAAATCAGTTTATTCAGCCTGTAAGTTAAATCTTAGGTAATAGAAGAAAAAGAAAAGTTCCGTATTTCATTATGTTCTGAAAAGGTTAGGAACTAACTTTGGCTATACATTTTAATACACCAAAAGGAGTTGGTAAGCATCTAGAATTAATGCAAAACAGTATGGTTTTCAAGTGTAAGTTTCTAAGACTTTAATAAAATTAAAGAACAATAGATTAAGTGATATCACTGGATAGGCTTATAGGTAGATGTGTGAGCTGGGTTCTGGGCTTTCTGAGCCTTGAAAGGTAGGCAGTGATGGCATTCAAACTGAACGCTGATACCCAGGACTGCCGTGAGAACTTCACCTGTCACTCGGGGACTATATTGGTACTTACTAATCATGTCCCATTGATGGAAGAAAGATCTATATTAGCTCAAAATAAAAATTTAGAAATCCAGGCTACATTCATTAACATCTGACAAAGAAAAGTTGTGAAGGACGACCGGCCGACTGGTCTGTGAAGGGTCAGTCACTACACTTCCAGAAGAAGGCTCGCTGCGCTTGAGGCAAGCTATTTGCAGTAAAATGAGGATCTGACATTAGATCTTTATATATGTACAAAATACCAGAGAGACCGTTTTCATCATTTTTTTTTATTTAGCAAGCTTATATTATGGGAGTTTTTAGTACACAAGTTATTTGATTATTGATACACTCTACCACTCAAACCTCCCTTCTACTGCAGACACTAGCATCACTGATGGGCATTCTTTACAGCATTCCAAAACTAGACGGTCAAAACAAAGCATTCTGTTTTATTGCCAGCTTTGCTCTCCTTACTCATCTCTAGCTGAGGAAATGGTACGATCATCTCCCCATCTTTTCAACCCAAACAKTTAGGATCATCTAGGGTCCTTTCCTCTCATTTACACAAAAGCAATCTACYGCAGTCTCCCAGACTGAWAACGCAGCCCGTCRCTGCTCAAGTCCCGACTTCCAATCCGGACGCTGCTTTGGTGTCCTCCTTGCAGTCCCCACTTGCCCACGTGTTATACTGCTGCTCTTTCTCCATAATGCAATGCGRAAGGCGAAAGTACAGGGGGCGTGGCTCCTCCGCTCAAAGTCCTCCAGTGACTCCGGTTCTCTACAGCTCTAAAGCTTCTCGTGCCTGCTCTCCGGACCACTTCATCGCCCACTACAGACTATGTGTGGCCATTCCCATTTCTTAAATGAGCTGTCTCTGCTGTACACAGCCCTGGCTCTCCACATGGCTATCTCCTTCACATCACCCCCTGGGTTGCTCTATCCAAAGGAAAGGCTGGCCACTGCATTCACGACTTGTCAATCATCACCATCTTTTCACACTTCATTGCACTATTTTGTCATTAGAATGTACGAAGCAGCAGGAAACCGACCTTGCCAGATTCAACCACGGCCAGAATCCCAGAGCTGGATGGTACCTAAAACAAAATAGTCACTCAATAAATACCAGTCAGATGAATCGTTCTTATGGGATTTTATAGCTCCCCATTACAGATCATGGTACATTAGAAGCAGAAACGTCAGTAGGACAAAACCAGATACCTGATCCCATCAAAAGGATTTTGAGCCTTGCCTAGGGTTGACATCCAGTACATCAAGTCTGCCAGGGGTTTGAATAACTACATTAGCCTCTTCGGGAGTATGGTCCAATTTTTAAAATTCTACTCTCACTAAGACCAAAACACTACTTGTTTGGTAAGAGAAATAAAATAGAAAGATTTTCTAAATACCTTGATGACTTCACTTTCTATTTCAGAGCCAGAACAATTCTACCATGGTTACATAAAAGAAAGAAAACTTAAAAGTCATAATTTCTTTCATTGAATAAGGAAATGAGAAATTTTTCTTTCTGTTGGCATACATGTTGTGTTGGATACATTCTCAGTATGTAGCTGGGTCTGATCCTGAGCTCCTAAATCTACCTAGCTCCTAAGTGTGGGGATCATTATGTAGGTTTCTATTTAAGTATCACACACACACACACACACACACACACACACACACGCACACGCACACGCACACACACACACACACATATACATGCACACACATCACCTCTATATTGTGAGCACTCTTACTATCTTCATTTTCAACAAAAGGAAACTAAAACATAATTAATAAGCATGTCAGAAAGCCAGGATTCACATACTTGTACTACACGTCCTCATTAGGATTTAGAGAGACCACATGGTGTTAGAGATGAAAATAAAACTCCTGTCCCAAAGCCCATCACGGAACAAGAATTTGATACCAGGAAGCTAATATCCTTCACAGCATTTTTATTTCTATAAGTATGATAGGGAGATTAAGAGGATGTTGGCCTCTACCAAGAACAGGCCATGGGGCCTTTTATGCTAAGCTTATTAAGAAGAATTTATCAGAGCTGAAGTCGGTCTATCATCCTGGGTCAGGAATTCAGAGGTCAAGATTCAGGAAGAAACTGAAGCGGCACACAGGAAGTCAAGTGAGCGATGTAAGATGAGAATTACATTGTCAAATGAACACCAGGTGTGTTGGAGAACAGGCAAGATAAATAAAGGCAGGGTCAGGACAACAGACAGCAGAGTGCAGGTGCTAAAGCAGATAGCAGGCTGAGGCTGGCATATCTGAAGTGGGGGACTAGACCAAGAAAGGGCCGTTGTGAGCCTCCATTCTCCGGATGGCACAGGGCAACTCCTCCAGTCTCTCTCCATCTCACATGCCATCCCCGTGCGCTCGGGACTTTCACATCTCCATGAGTTATGATAAACTCCATTCTATAGAAGAAAATAATCTCTCTGTGTAAAATGCCAGCCACTTTGCAGACCCCACCTAAAACCAGTGATGGACACTGAATTTATACTTGCTTTCTCAAGAAAAAAAAAATCAAAGATGCCTGAAAGAGTGATCCTAATACATGCTCTATGGTTTTTCTTTTTTATCTTGCTCTCATATCGAAGAGACAGCATTAAGCAAAAGAATGAAACAGGAAAGCCAACAGTAGGATGATGTGATCAGTCTCATCTGAATCCCGATGATCAATGACTGAGGTGACTTTTTCCTCTCATCAGCAATGTCTCAGCTATGTCTGGCTGCTCCCAAGAAGAGAGAATGGCTTTCAGTAAAGCTTTGGAAGAGCCAGCAACATGGCATAATCACCCGGTAATTTTAGCAAGCAGTCAGACACATGAGCCACAAGTCTTTATGTGGCACAATCTGAGAGCATGTCAGGTGCATAGACATACATACGATTTACTACAAGAATGAGTAGGAGCTTTCATCTACATATCACTGCTCTGATTTTGTCAGAAAACAATTAGGAGTCATTGGACACTCTCAGTTTTAGAGTCTTAGTTCATTACCCACACCCATCCATTGTATACAAAGATGGGAGCTGGGGAAAGCCATAAACTTGGTAGCGGGCTGGTTGGATCTAAGGAGACGAAGGCATAGAAAACTCTTCTGGGGAAATTATTTCCTGGTAACAGTCAAGAAGGAAATGTCACCAAAATAGTACACCGGAGTCTAATTAATACCAGGGTTCTGAATTTTCATTGACTTCTTCTGATATATGCTTCTAGTTCCGAGTCCCATCTGTAAAGTACTAGAAATTATCAACTTACAGGCAGTAAGAAAAAAACAAGTTCCTGATGTGGCAATCTGCTACTTTATTATATGGTGAAAAAATGTCTACATATTCAGGATTATGAATGTCACTAATACGCCTAAATACAGCACGTGTCACTCATTAATATTCATATTGCTGAAACAAAGCAGCTCATACTATAGCTACTCATGAATCTGGCAGGAATGAGAGGAAGAAAAGGGAAAGGGGAGAGATAAAGAAAGAGCTTAGGGAGACACTGAGCACAAGAGGGGGCTCCATTCATTCAGTCTAACATCTGCTCAGCCCGAAGTGGAACCACCTGTTAGTTTATTAAATTGTAGAATTAATTTACGTGGAAATAAGAGAGGAGGGGGAAAGGCTTTAATTCATACTCCCCACTTTTAAAAATCCTCTATTTATTCCTGTCTGGTTTTAAAAAGGCTTTTCATGCGCAGTAATCGATGCCATGAATACCTAGCCCCATTCTCTAATTAATTGAAGCAATGAAATGCTTCCCGTGATTGGTACATAGGCACACTGCCTGTAATGTTTTTTGTTGGCCTTTTTTTTTTTTTTTTTTGTCCTTGAAAGAAAGAGCACTGGCTATGTTACGGTGGGAAATTCTGTGAGGGTCTTAGCAGCACCAGCAAAGAGTTTACCGAGTACACACTGCACTATTTGTCCACATTTGGGGGTGGAGGGGGTGGTGTTCTAATGTCCTCAGAAGGGAAGAGGAGAATAATACAGCTGTGGCTGGGGGATCAGAAGAAACTCAGTCCTGAGTAACGCAGAAGTCCCCATTAACCTCTCTGCCTCTGCTAATGAAAGACATACCGCATTGCTTCCTCCAATATTCTCAAATCTCAGGATCTCAAATTTGCTGAATTAAAGTGGTGGATATTATATCTTCAGTTGATTTCCTCCGATGTTTGCCAAGAATGTCAGATGGTCATCAGGAGCACGAATAGGAAGGAGATTAGAAGGGGTGCGCGAGCTTTTCTATGGATGTCTATTTCCCATACCTCTGACGGTGTCATAACATGTGGACCAGTTATTCCAGTTGACCATAATTTCCTGGGACACTGTGTGACAGCCTCCCCCAGGGGTTGATTCCCAACGTAATCATCTACAATTGTCTTTTTAAGATGTGGGAAGATTTCTTCCAGTGCATTTGAGTGTTTATTTAAACAACTAATGCCCTTTCAGAAGATTCCTATCATGGAACCTAGATGTTATCTTCTTCACACAATGCTTTTTATATGATTAAGGTCCATGAGCTTCCTTAGGCAAAAATGACAAGAGATTATTTCAAGTCACATCTTTGGTTTCTTGAAAAATGTTACAAAAAAAAAGGAGGCTAACTTTCCATAAAGCTTTTGTAAAATGCAGTAGGGACGCCAGCAGTCCCTGGAGACTTATCCAATTACACAGACAGTATGGTCTCACCCGAAGAGAGAGGAGCATTCAAAATTGGGCTTTTCTGATCATGCCAGAGAGGGTAAAAGGGAGAAATCTAAGAAATTCAATTATCTCTCTAGGTGTCACTCAGCATTGGGATTAGGATAATTGGCTACAAATAGCATGAGCAGGGTTCAGATACAACCTCTGTGGGTTTCATTATGAAACGCCATCGCCACTGAGGAGCTAACAACCTGGTTTGCCACGTGGATTAGTAAGGCTTACAGCTGCAAGGATGTTACTTTGCTAATCATGAGTTTTCCTCATTTTCGGGGTCTTCCTTACATCTTCTAATCATGTCCTTATTGTAACATTTTAAGTATGCATTGCTCTTTCAGGATATGCTAACATGACTTTTTAAAGTGATTATTTAAAACCCAGGGCAAGGCTTGCTGACCAACAAGCTAAGTGCTGCACAGCATAACTTTTTCATGCTCCTTAAATTTAATGGAGGCCTCCAGCCGCACAGATTATGAGTGTGGATGCTTAATGCAGCGGAGACCTCCGACTTGCAGAGATGCATGCTCATGAGCCGTGCTAACTTTGCTGACGTGGGGAATTTCCTTCAACACACCCCAGGGAAGACTTTCTAGTTGCGAAATGAGGGAATCCAGGGATTTTCCATCTTTATTGATTACAAATAGTAGACAACCAGCAAAATTTGTTGATTTTTATCCTAATTAAGCCTTTCTACAAACTGAAATATGTTAATAGAATGTTTGACTAGTACTAGGAAGGACGAGGGTTTTGTAACCATGCCCACACGGATGGGCAAACCCAGATGGATTTTGAAGTCATTCAGTGTTCCGAAGGGCTTCTCAAATGTTTTGAGTTTAACCAAACCCTGAACACATTGTGCCAAGTACTATTTTCCTTTAAGTTTCAAACCCATGTGAATTTTAAGGGAAATTAAACCCACATGTTTCTGATTCATTTTTACTTAAATCATTAAAATGTTGTTTTGGATGAGCCATTGACTTCCAAGAGGGTTCTCTTCTCAAACTCCTTTACACCTTTTTGGTGTGGGGTCAAAAACAGGAAGTTGTCCTTGGAAGGCGAAAAATTAATTGTGACATCAAACACTGCAAATCCAAATCCTAGCATCCCAACACTACTGCCGTACCTGACAGATTCATTTTCTTAATTTTGTATAGGAAAATACTTATATTTTTATTTTTCTAGAATAATCTCAGGAAGAGATCTCACCTATTAACACTGTAGCACATAGAATCCAGATTTGGAGGTTTATTGGTTTTTGCAGAAAGGCTAAGGGAGTCATTCCACAGCTCTCAGTTTGGACCTATAAAAAGTCTTCCTGTTTCATCCATTCACAGCTAGTCTGAGCACAGGTTCTTGACAGTAAGCGCCATGCAGAACTCAACGTGAAGAGACTGGTCACCACGTCACAGGCTCTACCCTGCCTATTTCTCAGTCCCCATTGAAGGCCTTCTCTAGAATCTGCAGATCTTACATAGTTTCACACACATATGCAACACCCACACACCTACAACTCCAAGTTTTACAAGTCCTCCTCATTCTCTAAGGAAAAGAAAGGAGAGAGCCAGAAGGGGTGAGAAGGAAGAAGAAAAAAGGAGAGGTGGGTTGGGGGAGCCTTGTTTTCTTTCAGTTGTCTTCATGCACCATTTTTTTCCTTCTAGCCCCATATTTTTAAAGCTCATGAATCATTCTCCTCAACATACTGCCCCCTTAACTTTTTGCAGGTAATAATTCTCATTTTCAGTGTTGGCATGAGTGATTTGAACTCAATTAGATAAGGTTGTAGAAAACTCACCAGAGTGGGGATGAATATCCAGGTTCATGCTTGAAGCACCTTGTCATATATCCAGTAAGTAACCACCATCAGGCAATCAGCATGAAAATACACCTCCCTTCCCCCCATCTCTTCCATATCTATCACTCAATACTTCTGTACCTTACAGTTATGCAAAGTGATCACTTCTGTTTATCCTCTGACTCCAGATTAGTCATTCTGCAATACCTGACTGCAGAATCGATACAGAATCTTCCATGGCTTCTGTCTGCCAACAGATGGCTGTTTAACTCTTTAATTTGGTATGTTAGGCACAACCAAACATTACACAATATTTAGTTTGGTATTAACATAAAATTCTATGAGTTTTCTCTTCTGTATTCCAAAACATCTCCCACCATTCATCCCATTCTCATCCAGAAACATTACGAGATTAATCTTTTGGGACTGGAGAGATGGCTTAGCAGTTATGAGCACTGCCTGCTCTTCCAGAGGTCCTGAGTTCAATTCCCAGCACCCACATGGTGGCTCACAACCATCTGTAATGGGATCTGATGTCTTCTGGTGTGTCTGAAGACCACAAGACCGCGACAGTGTACTCACATATATAAAATTTAAAAATTAAAAAAAATCTAATGAATCGAAAGCACAGTAAATGACACATTATTAAAAAAAAAAATCTTTCTCAGTCAAAGCCTTCTTTCTCTTATTACCCATTGCCCTCTTTTCCCTTTTAAAATAATTTACATCTTCTTACTGGTATAGAGTTTATCCATGGTAATGACTTATATCTCTAACTATACTTTAAATCCCTTTAAGTGGGCACTCCTCTAGGTGTTCATGAGTGTTAGTAACAAGCGACTAACTAGTTGGACCACTGGCAAAATTAAAAAGTGGTTATCAGGAACCTGATATAGCTGTCTCCTGAGAGGCTCTGCCAGTGCCTGACAAATACAGAGGGCGATGCTCTCAGCCAACCATTGGACTGAGCACAGGGTCCCCAATGGAGGAGCTAGAGAAAGGACCCAAGGAGCTGAAGAGGTTTGCAGCCCCATAGGAGGAACAATAATATGAACCAACCAGTACCCCCAGAGCTCCCAGGGACTAAACCATGGAGGGACCCATGGCTCCAGCCGAATATGTAGCAGAGGATGCCCTTGTCGGGCATCAGTGGAAGGAGAGGCCCATGGTCCCATGAAGACTCAATGCCCCAGTGTAGGGGAATGTCAGAAACAGGAAGTGGGAGTGGGTGGGTTGGTGAGCAGGGGAGGGGGGATGGGATGGGGGTTTTTGGAGGAGAAACCAAGAAAGGGGATAACATTTGAAATGTAAATAAAGAAAATATCCAATAAAAAAGTGGATATCATCTCTAAAGAGAATCACTCTTAATCATGACTAAATGCCTTACTGGCTGCTGTGGAGCCTTGGCACCATACATCTTAACAGCACATTTCAGTATAATGATATAGTGCATAGATGAAAAGAAAAGCTACTTCAAACACATCGTAACTTCTTATGCTGATGCTTACAAGTGATTTCCCTATACTGGAGACATGCAGGTACATAGAATATCAAAGGATAGATGAGAGTTACAAGATAAAAGACTATCCACGTCATTGGCAATGATACATGTCTAATAACTTCATAGCCATCAATAGCAGGGAATTTACTTTATCCCAAATTCTGCACCAATCTCTCTGTATATGTCATCTTACCTAGTCTTCACAAAGCCCTGAAATGTGGTTTTAATGCCCCATTTTATCATGGAAAAAAGATGAAAGTTCAGAGAGGCTGAATTCAAAGACAGGGACTCTATAAATGGGCATGTCCAACAGCCTTTTGACATTGCAACAGGACATTGTCAGTTACAGAGTTCATACTGAAAACGGAACAAGGCTGTCTAAAACAACTGAGCAAAGCTGATATGAACTCACAGAGACTGAGGCAGCATGCACAGGGCCTACACGGGGCCATACAAGTCCTCGCGTGTGTACTGTGACTTTCAGTTTAATACTTTTATGAAACTCCTGAATGTGTGTATGGGTAGGTCTTTGGTTCCTGCCCCTCCTTTTGGGGATCTTTTATTTTTCTGTTGGCCCGGCTTGTCCAACCTCAATATGTTGGTTTTTGTTTTATTTTATTGTATTTTATTTTGTTATGTTTTGTTGTTGTCTTTTAGGATCCTGTTCTTTTCTAATGAGAGACATAAAGGGAGTAGTTCTGGATGGGAGAAGAGGTGAGGGGAACTGGGAAGTATAAAGAGAGGAGAAGCTATATTCACATTACATTGTTTTAGAAAAGAATCTATGTTTAATAAAAAGAAGAAAAAAGAAAACCACATCAACAAGACACACACAAAAATGACAAAATGTATTTTCTATGACTCTACTTAAGCTAACAGTCTTTGAAACCTCATCCATAGCTACCCTTGGCCTATGACGCCCACGGGCCAAAGAGTGGGCATGACCAGTGGAAACTGGTTAGGACCAAATCCCAGCACCCTTACCTGATCCATGATCTGAACATCTGTATTTCACTTTATATGACTCAGATTATATTCACCAAAGATTAAGCTTTTCAAAGCTTATTCCATAAACTGCCAAGATATATATGTAAATGAAATTTATATTCTGATTTCAAATTAAGCTTATATCAAGAAATCTAACATTTTATGATGTCTTAAAACTGACCCCCTACAAAAATTTCAACTCACTAAATGAAAACAGAGTACTAATTTGGCCCTCATTTGAGAGAGAGGAAATTGTATATGGTGCAATGAAATGTATCCTAGACGAAAGGTCTAGAAGGATGAAACTCCATGTCATGGTATCTGCACAAACCATCACATAGCCAGACTGGTGGTCTTCCTGGGCCTCTCTTTCATATTCTGTGGAATGAGTTAGTTGATGTCTTTCAGAATTAAAACTCTGTAATCCAACTAATATTCACAAATTCAAAATAATCAGAGATCTCTGTTTCTGGATCTATTCCAAACTCTCTGGAGCATTAAAGCTAAAGTTCAAGGCCACAACACTTGAAGAGCACATGCTGTTTGCCAGTACCCACATAATGGCTCCTAGTAATCTGGCTCATCAGTTCCAAGGACTGGCATGGCTCTGCAGGCACTAGGTCTACGTGTGGAACATGTACTTACATGCAGACTAAAACACATATATGTGAAGAATAAAAATAAATCTCTTAAATTAATAAGTGAATTATTAACCAATTAAATTCAAGCCTCAAGTTAAATTCCCATTTCCAGTGTAGTCATACTGTCTAATCATGAGCCTCTTGTACACTAGCTCCATAAGTAGAATATGGGTATTAGACAATACAGGTAAACTCCGTGATCTATGCTCTCAGAAAGGAAGAAACAGTAATAAAAAAAAAAAATCCTCTTCCCAGAATAAGTAATAATTGAGAAATAGATAGAATTGAGCCTTTCCAGGTAATCCTTCTGGTCTAACACCCCTCAAATAGTGCCATTCTGGGTCTACTTCTCCCCTCTGGGTACCTAAGTATGGTGTGCACCAGGCTGACCTAAAGGGAGTGGAGCTTCGCTGGGGTGGGTGGGTTAGGCAGGATCTTGGTCCGAGTGTAGGAGAAACAGCTTTTTCCAGAGACAGTTTTCAGTGAAACAGCTCTCCGTATTGGGAGCTAAAAAAGGATACACAAACCTTGGGAGTGGGGAGGGATTTTCAGGGTGAGTGGCCATCATTGGGTGGCCAGCAAGGTGCCGGGCATGCTTTAGTTGCATGGCGAGGAATTCCTGGTGCTAATCGGATATGTCCTTATAGGGAGAGAGGAACTTTAACCTGTAACCTAGACACCAGGCTAGGTGACTTCCTCCAGGGTGGCAGAGATGGGGGGTGGAGTCACAAGGCTATGTGCACCAGGAAAGGCAGGCCCAGAGGAGGGAGGGAGTCGTCTAAACTCCTGCCAGTCTCAGGACGAGATTTTAGGGATTTGGACATGCCTCAACCTCACTCTTGCTCTGGATCAGCTCCCCTAGGTAGAATGGCTTTCCAGTCCCACAAAATAGAGGTTGCAGTTGGTTGGTGATGATCTGGAGGATTTCACATTCAAAAGTCATTCCAGACGTTTGCATGCACTGTCTACAACGACTGTGCATACCATTTTGCCACATCAGCAATTACAGGAAGAATAACTGTTCTTAGTCAAAATCTGCTCCTCCTCCACAGTATTTTAAATCAAATTCTCACCTATTGCACTCACTCAAAGCATGAAATTGGTTTGTGCTACTCCAGACATGAAAAAGTATATATCTAA
The DNA here is from genome assembly GCA_002335545.1 of Apodemus speciosus. Taxonomy (NCBI): domain Eukaryota; kingdom Metazoa; phylum Chordata; class Mammalia; order Rodentia; family Muridae; genus Apodemus; species Apodemus speciosus. Next base: position 4,604,584 of record BDUI01000001.1, on the reverse strand, counting down.
GGAAGTTAACTGTAAATAATTAGTATTAGTAAGAAAGACAATTAGGGTAGCTAGATGCAAGACCACCAATTAGAAATTGTTCCTATATTTTAGAAAACACAGTAGTGCCTAACATACCATTGCCACTAGCAAGCAATTGTATTCCAGAAAATACCCAGGCATAAATGTTCAAGCTATTAAAAAAAGCAACATAGTGAAAATTAAGACTTTATTAAATGATCTAAGAGAGTATTTTATTAGTTGGAGAAGCTAAACTGGTTCCCAAATATAATAAACCAATATCTTAAAGGGATAAATTATATCCTTAAATTAATTTATATATTTAATGCAATCCCAGTATAAACTAATGATAAAATTTTATGGACCTTGCCAAGCTCATCTCAAACATATTAAAGACATATGCTAAGACTGTTTGAGAGAGAATAAACTGACACATTTTCTCTATCAACTAAAATTGCATTGGAGAGATTATGGTAAATAAAATGTTAGTGATATTGATGCAGAAATCAACAAATGGTTCAGGAGAAGGGGACCAAGAGTTTTGAACAGACCCACAATTCAAAAGGATTCACGTGCTATTAACAGTATTTAATTAAGCACAAAGGAAACCTGCAGACTGAGGTGTTACTTATTCATTTTTAATTAAGAATTTAAAGGTGTAAAAGAGCATTTTTAAGTCTTGAAAGAAAAGAGGACCTCCAAAGCAAGACAGAAAAGATTTACAAACCAGAAAATGTTATTAGAAATTATTGAATTTCTCTACGTAAGAAAAGATGTATAATTTGAGGATACTCAAGATTCATAAAAGACACTGTTGTGTAAGAGGCAACCACAACCTGGAACAACTCTTGTCCAGACTGTGTAATGGTCCTCAAAGATCAACTTTTAAAAACAAACAGTCCAATAGAAAACAGTTGTCAGGAAAGGTCAACCATGTGGCTTACGTACCTAGGACCTTTCATATGAATGAATATCCAAATCGCCAAATTAGAAGAGGGGGCCAAAATAAAACCACAGTGAAGTCAACACACACTGAGCACAAAGTCTGAGCAAGCAAGAACAAGCAATACCATGTGCTGGTACAGAAGGACCTGAGTGGCTAAGACATTCATGCTATCCTGGTCAAAGTATAAATTAGCACGACCTTGCCAAAACTGTGTTCTCTCTTGAGATCAAGCATGTACTTTCTCCCTAGTTTAATCCTACCAAAAATTGCTATAAATTACATATCAGCATATCATTCATTGTATTATCTTAAAACTGGAAATAGTCCAGGCAACTATCAACAATAAAATGAAATCTAACAATATTTATTCTCAGTTTGTAAGTTCTTCCACTCACTAGTTTAATTTTGTGATGGGCTCCAGGCCATGTTCTGGCACCTAATCCTCATTATATAGGCAATGAATGGAGAATAACATGATATGAATTGTGCCCCTCTACAAAGTGCCTTTCTCAGGTAACAATACTACAAAAGACTGATCTGACCATGGAGGAGAAGCTGAACAAGGAAGTTAAGGAGGAGTGAGGAGCTTAGGATATCCAGAAGCATTCTGAAATAACTTATACCCCTATATCAGTCTCTCTCTCTCTCTCTCTCTCTCTCTCTCTCTCTCTCTCTCTCTCTCTCTCTCTCTCTGTATGTGTGTATGCTTGTGTGATCCTGTATATATAAGTATGTATGTATATGGGTATATGCATGTGAATTTGTGTGCAGGCTAGAAGCCAATCTCAGGTGTCATTCCTAGGATGTCCATCCACCTTGTTTATTGAAACATGAGCCTGGAGCTTACTCAGTAGGCTAGGCCAACCATCCCCAGGGGATCTGCTGGTCTCTGCTGGAATTGTGAGTGTGTTTAACGTTTCCCAGGACTTTCTTTTATGAGGCTCTTGGGAATAGACCTTGGGTCCTCATGCTACCAAATGAGTTATCTCCAGGTCTTCTATTCTACTTTCTTTATGGATTATTTGACTTTTGAATTAATCAAACAAAGCTATAAACTCAACTAATAGTGCAATTTGGGATGCACAGAGGATATTAAGTTGATGTTGAGCTGAGTAACTCTTGGGTTAACACGACATAAAATACTCTCTTGGCCTAATCCTAGTAAATCTTCTAGTTTCTTTCCAATATCTTGAGTCAAAACCTCAGGGATTTGAATGCGTTATTTCTCTTCTTGAAGGGTCCTCTTCAGCCTTGAATTACTCAGGCCCCCCATCACTGCCTCATGCCAATAACAAACAGTTCTTCAGGCTTCGATTCCAACAAGCACTCAATCCCAACAAGCACTTCATTCTACATCTCCCTACAAACAATGGTTTCAGGAATTCTACAGAATTCGTCACCAGGTAGTGCCAGGCTCGAACCTCCGAAGTCCAGAGAGAGCCATGTTACTTTCATCCTCATCCAACCTGGGTATCCAGTTCCAGATCTTTCTTCCTTCCTCGAGGTTCTCCCTTTTGACTAGGCCCCACCCACTTTTTGGTTAATTATCACAAGTCTTGGATTTTTTTTTTGTTTCAATCAATAAAATTGATTTTTATACAGCTATATCTCAAGCTAACTTAAGCAAAAAGAACTTTTTTTTCTTTTTGTAAGACATTTTATTAGATATTTTCTTTATTTCCCCTCCAAAACCCCCTAATACATCCCCCCTCCCCCTGGTCAGCAACATACCTCCCTTGCTTCCATATCCTGGCATTCCCTTACAGTGGGGCATCAAGATTTCACAGGATCAAGGGCCTCTCCTCTCATTGATGTCTGACAAGACCATCCTATGCTATATATGTGGCTGGAGCCATGTGTTCCTCAATGTGTACTCTTTGGTTCGTGATTTAGTTCCCTGAGAGCTCTGCTTGTATTGTTTGGTTCATATTGACAAAAAGAACTTTTAAGTCATCCGGTAGCTCATCATATCCGAGGGATACTGGGAATTTTCATAAAAATAAGGAGACTTCAGACAGGCGGAAACAGGGTGTGGTCCAAGCACAGGCATGGGCTGGTGAGGCACAGCCGTAGTCACTAGCTCAGTTTCTGAGGACAATTGTGTCCCTGTAATTTATATTGTCTCTTCTAGCAATAGTGACATAAGACAAGAGCAACAAATTGACCAAGGCACGGTATTGCCAGCAACTGACCAATGCAGAGGAGGATGCTTGGAGCCAACCATCAGGCTGAACTCAGGGAACCTGGTGGGGGAGCTGGCAGAAGGATTGGAGGAGCGGAGGGGGATTGCAACCCCACTGGAAAAATAACATAGGCTGGCATGACCTCCCAGAGACTAGACCACCCACCAAGGAGTGACCTAAAGGGATCTTTGACTCCAGATACATATGTAGCAGAGGATGGCCTTGCCCGACAGCAACAAGACAGGATGCCCTTGGTCCCGGGGAGGTTTGATGCCCCAGGGTATGGGGATGCTGGAACGGTGGGGCAGGAGAGTGTGGGTGGGTTGGGGAGCACCCTCATATAGGCAAAATGGAGGGGAAGGGCAGATGTGGGATGTGGAAGAGTGGTAGAGGGGTAACCAGGAAGTGGGATATCATGGGATGGGGATTGGTGGAGGAGTAACCAGGAAGTGGGATATCATGGGATGGGGATTGGTGGAAGGGGTAACCAGGAAGTGGGATATCATGGGATGGGGATTGGTGGAAGGGGTAACCAGGAAGTGGGATATCATTTGAATTGTAAACGAATGGAATGATTAATAAAAATTAGACAAAAAGAAATCTCTTAGGCATAATCTTAAGAAAAAGAGGCAATTTCAATACAAACTCTCATTCCATATAAAAATCAAGAAAATAAATAAAGCCTTTGCAATGCATTTAAGCAAAACAGGAGCACAAAGGAGATGCCGGACACTCTCTTCTAAGAGTTGCTGCATCTGAAGGCATAAAGGTTGGATCCAGGGGCTTCCATGTTTTATTCTACAAACTTATGCATTGTGTGATGTTATAACCAATCCGTGGCCATCTTTCTTTCTATGTGAGGGCATGGGCTGTGAAGCTAAACCAGGACAGAGGTGTGCATGTGGCAGAGAATTCCTTCCCTGGAACTACTGTGGAAGGATCGAAAGGAGTGTGTGTATAGTAAGGCCAAGTGTGAGTCTCTGCGCCACCACGGCTCGGTGCTGTGTTTGTTGCCTGTCTTCTCTGTGCTTCAGCTTTGCCGTCTCTCGGCAAAGTGAGAACAACAATAATATACAATAAGAAGTGGGTGTGGACATTAAATAAAAGTTAAATTGTTCAGCATTTCCACCAAGCCATTGTATGAGGGTATTGAATGATCTTTCTTTTTCTGTAAAATGAAAAATAAACGAAGTGTCACCCTTTGTGAGACCTTCAATTCACCCTAGGGCAGTCAGTGTTACACCAAAGGTCCCCACTTCTCAGATACCGGAACTAAGTCTCGGGAAGGAAGAATGTTTGCTCTATCTCTTGAGCCTGACCTCTGGAGAGGGGACTCCACCTTCTGCCCCAACTGCCCCCACCGTGCACTCTCCTACCCACCATTTTTCTAATCAGACCCTACTGTGTGCTGCTTCAAAGAGGACTTTTAGCAGGAGGGAAACCTGGGCGGTTTGTTTCACAGAAAACCATGCATGGCTTTGGGTCCAGCCTTTAGAAGCCTCTTGTTTAAAATAGAAAATGTTTTAAGCTTCCAAACCTGATCAATAGCAGTGAAGATGGGGCGCTGATCTCGTGCACAGCGAAATTTACAACCAAACAGGGCTTTGGAGCCCAGATTCTCCAGCAAGGAAAATGATGTGGTTAAAGGGATGGGGAGGGGGACGTGGGCGATAACATCGTTGGGATCTCTCCGAGCTCCATTACATTATCCAAAAGAAATATAATAGGATTTGAGACCCAATTATTACTTCCTGCATCTAACCCCCTTCATTTAACATATCATTAGTATTTTAGACAAGTCCCTTGGGGCTCTCGCACTTTTGTAGGTGAGTCAGACAGCAAGAGCCGTGGCAGCCATCCAAGGAAACTGAGCCCCCCTTTAATGCTCTTTTCGGGTTACCTACTATAATGCAATTATCATGTACTGAAGCAATTTTCGGGAAAATGGCTTGACAAGAAGAACTCTGTCATTTTGTAAACAAGAACAAACGTTGTAATTGGATCTTAATTACACAATGTTCTGAGAGGTTATTTTTATTTCTTTGTTTGTTAATGCAATTATTTAGCTTCCCTATTTTAGCCATGACCTTGCAGGAAGAGGGTATTTTCCAGTCAGCATAATGCTTTATCTTTGAAAGCTACAATCAATAAGGATAATTAATGATGCCGGCTGCAATGATAGCCTCAGCAATCATTATCCCACATTAATCCCTGCAGTCAGGCTAGGGTCAAGGCCATCTAAATCATTCACCCAGGGGTGGAGAAATTCAAATAATTTACCAATTTAAATCCTTGCAAACAAATCCCACTTTATTCACGAAGCAGTCTGAATGCTGCTTGGGTCGGTTCTGTATATTCTCCCTGGGTCCCTTTTTGAAAAAAAAGAGAGAGAGACAGAATACATTCTGAATAACATTCGTTATGCAGTATTAGCACTGCAGTGTTGCTATGTTTGTGTTTTGATAAATTAATGTAAAACCATGCAGCACATGAAATGGTGCTGAGCCTGGAGCTACGCAGCACATTTAGCATTTCACACACTGCCCCTGGTTTTGAAAAAGAAAAGCAAGAGGAGAAAATACTGACATAAGAAAAATAAAAGAGGATGAAGGTCAGGAGAGCTGGTGGCTGCAGGCTGCTAGAGACCTGGAGATGTTGAAACAGAGGCTGGAAATCTCAGAGAAGGAACTGCAGGCTTACTCAGCGATAATCAGGAGGTTTCTGGGTTCTAATGGAGCCTGGATCACGACCCCTGTGGAGATATAGTTCTCCTCAGTTTTGCATTTTTTCTCCCCTCTGCCTTTCCTAACACACATACATTAGATGGTTTGTTGTATGCTTTTAACTGCCTGCTATAGATCACACCCTGTTATGAAGAATTCCACTGGGCTTCCAAGTATTTTTTTCAGTGATTTCATTTTAATTAATGTTTTGTTATAAATTATATCTGTAGTCTGCATACAATGAAAAGGATATCAAAATTATCTGTATGTGTGTTCTTATGTGTGTTGGGGGAATGGGGGAGGGAGACAGAGACAGACTGGCAGAGACAAATACAGAGACAGAGAGATGTTCCCATTACTGGAATAGTAAGGAGAAATTTGAACCTACTGGGTTTCAATGAATATACAACAGTCAAGTAACAGTTGAAGGGTGCAGTAATAGCAGCTAAAATGAACTTTCATGATGGCATGTAAGGATTAGGATGGTCATCGGCCTTTAGGGGAGACTGAGAACCATTAAGAGATACCTGCCCGAATCAGAGTCAAAAACTGTACAGCACAAAGCCAGAGACCCCTCTCTACCCTCACCATAAGACGTTCTATACAAAGACCGTGTTGAAAGCAGCCGAGAATTTATTACCCGTTGCATTTTCATTATGAACGGCGACTGCTAAAGTGAAGTACTTAACATTTCTGAGCGCAGTTATTATAGTCTGTAAAAGGAATTCTTTCTAATGAGATTGTATTGCTATTTCACAATTGCCATGAAACAAATAGATCCTTGTTTCATCCTGGCAAATGAAAATCAGATATCCTTTGAGTCTTGAGATACACCTGATTGTACGGGAAAGTGAAATAAAGTTGAACTAAAAAGTTAACTGCATATTTGAAGTTGAAAAAGCACACGTAATCCCAGGTTGAGCCATGGAGTGGCGTCTTCCCTTCCTGCACTCCCGCTATCTAAGCCTGCCATACATCTCACGATCGCTACATTTTTTTGACTTCCTTGGTTTGGAGGCTTGAACTCATGCACTCTGAGCATGCACTTAGCATAGAGCTACGTAATTATCCCCTAGGACTGTGATGAAGTATCCCATCTTTATAGTCACTGGCCCCTTTACTCTTCCCATTATTCTCACTGACCATGTAAGCTTGCATTCCTCCAGTCGACATTTTTATTAAGCACCTGCAGTCGGGGATGACTATATACAATCTCCCAGTACAAAAATTGACTTCAAATTTTTCAAAAACCTATGTCAAATGTATGACCCAGAGTCCTGACATCAGCCATAGGCTCCTCCCATGAGCCAAGCACACTGACCCACGGAAGTAAAGTACCCCCACTACTGCAGTTTGTTAACTTTTGCTCTGGATCTAGTAGTGGAGCTGCCAGGCTAAAAAAGTGACAGTCGCTATTACATCTCATCTGAGATGGCAGAGGCAAATACCAAACCCCAACCTACTCACATCCAGGCCCCTACCAGAAGCTGATTGTGACAATGGAATATGGATGTCCTCTACCTCAGCAATGTGTCCTGGTTAGCAACATTGGCAGAAAGTAAAAACAGTCTCAGTGCAGACAAAGAAATGAACAAAATGTAGGTGAAGTCAAAGCACCAAATACAGAAGAAGTCAGAAGGCCACCCTAAACGTTAAGAGATAGCTTCACTGGCCTGAGTTTGGAGTTCCCCAGTTTCAACCTGGTGTGATGGCACCTATCTGAAATCCCACTATTTGGAAGGCAGGGACAAGAAGTGTCCCAGAATTCACTGGTTAGCTGGCTATCCTAGTCAATGAACTTCAGGTTCAGAGAGATCTTCTCTTTCCCTGAGAAGGAGGGAGGGAAGGAGGGAGGGAGGGAAGGAGGGAGAGCAAGAGCGAGCGAGAGAGAGAGAGAGAGAGAGAGAGAGAGAGAGAGAGAGAGAGAGAGAGAGAGGCAGATTTAGTTACATAGTATAGGGACATCAAGCTAGATGTGAGCTAGAAACTTTCTCTCTACCAGCTAGCGTTTGTAGTCCTGGACAATGCTAAAGCAACTTCTGGGTGAGAAAAATCATCAATGTTCTAATGCAGCTGCAAAGAGTCCATGAACAAGATGGAACTGCCAGGAAAGACATGCCCACTTGTGCAATAGTGGAACTACTATTATGGAGGTAACCAACTGTACTGTTTTCTGATTGGATTTGAGCTCTAGTTCAATACATGGAATTCCATCCATACCAGTAGAAGGTCTAAGCCCTGGAGGGAAACTAAATACTGTTCTTTTGCTAAATTAACAGAATCTAAACCTGCCCTCTAAATATTAGACAAATGCTCCTCTCAGCTCACATCAGAGAAGTCTCTCCAGTGAATGGTGGTAAGTGCAGAAAAATCATGGCTACTCAAGGTGCTGAGAATGAGTGCTCAGCCCTAAATAAGCTATATGATAGCTTATATTGTATAAATAATATATGTTATTGTCTGCAGCTCAGAGATCTGTGGATCATTCAACAGAAAAGTCAGAAAGACTGTAAGAGCCAGAAGACAACAAGAAAAGCTATGAAACTCATCTTCTAGGCTAGACACTGTAATTACAAATCAGTACAGCAGCTGCTTGTACTGGGTCTGTATAACAAAGGGCCCATCAACAGGTGTGGGTAGAGGAGCCGTGCAGGTGCTACCTCTCACTGCCGAACCATCTGCTACTCATAGAGTCAAGGAGACAGGAAGTCATTACCTCTGTTTGTGTATCCACTGATGACCTGACCAGTCTCCAGTGAATAGTTCCAATCCAATTGCCACACAGAGGCCCTTGAGTAAACTAAATGGGCCACAAAAACCAAACCAAAGGTCATGAATCTTGGAAAGAGGCTGGCAGGAAAAGAGTGCATGGTAGGAGAGTAATAAGAATGCATGGTGTGTGTGTGTGTGTGTGTGTGTGTGTGTGTGTGTGTGTGTGTGTGTGTCTGTGTCTGTGTCTGTGTCTGTGTGAAATTATCAAAGAACAAACTATATATATATATATGTGTGTATATGTATATATATGTATATATATATTAAAAATAAGGTGGAGAGCAAGCAAAGAAAATACTTGACATGAACCCGAGAGCTCCACATGCAAAGGCATATGTGTACCTGCACATACATGTATATGCATTCAAGTGAAAATATCACACACATATGCATACACCCACACCCATACCCACACCCACCCACCCGACCCACATATCCTACAGAGATAATGAATTATTGTGAGCTCAAGCTCCAAGCACCTTGATATACAACCCAGTGTCCTATTGGACCACATTCATATAAACTTTGAAATAAATACAAATTCAAATATAAAATTTTAAGAGTTTCAAAACAGCTGTTGAACACTAAACTCCAAGAAGAGGACCCTTCTGAGTTCTGGGTCCTATTTATTTGCACTGGTCACTACATGTAATAATCCTTCTTATTCTTTTTCAAGAAAAGACCCAAAGAAGATTAGACCCCAAATGTCTATCCTGTGGAAGCTCATTATCTAGAGCTGTAGATCTACCTGCTCAAAAAAGAAAGCAATGAAGATAAATAGCCATGACACAATAAGAATATGTTTTATTGAACACCTACTTCATAGCAGAGCACCATGCTATGCATCCTACATAGATCAATGTAATATCACAATGACCTTAGGAAGTAGCATTCTTATTGTCCTCATATTATACATGATACTATTGAGGCCATAGAGGTTAAGAAACTTCTTCAAGGCTATTGTGATGGTTTGAATGAGAATGGCCCCTATAGGCTCATTTATTTAAATACTTGGCTCCCAGTTGGTAGAACTGCTTTGGAAGAATTCACGAGTGCAGCCTTATTGGAGGAGGCTTTGTCACTGGGGGTGGGCTTTCAGGTTTCAAAAGTCCACACCATTCCCAGTTAGCTCCTCTGCCTTATGCTTGTGGGTCAAAGGATGTGAGTCATGCCTGCCTCCTGCTATGTTCTCCGCCATAATGGTCATGGGCTCTCACCCTTTGAAACCATGAGTCCCATGTCAATCACTTTGTTTTATAAGTTGCCTTGGTCATGGTGCCTTATCACAGCAATAGAAAAGCAACTAAACCAACTGCTTAACTAAGTCAAGTCAGATCTAGGACTCAAGTACCATAGAGAAGTTCTTAAATTCTGTACTCCACTGCTTCTGAGATTTGTGCAAAGTGCTTAACAAAGAGTTCAGAGGCCATAACACTTCCCCCTCCCACACACAAGAGTTAAGAAATGCTGTGCAATAGGGATGAATTTGAGAACTGTTTTTTTTAAATAGGCTGGAATTTGCCTATCCAAAAAAAAAAAAAAAAAAAAAGAAAGAAAGAAAAAAAGAAAAAGAAAAAGAATTCTTGGAAGACCATGGGAAATTCAGGATGTTCTCATGAATAAAGCAAGAAATAAATGGTACAGGCTCAGGGGAATGAGGCTATAGAGGCAGGAAGAAACTCTGCGAGAAATATGTCCTGGTAAAGCCTTGAGTTTCATTCTGTAGACAGTGGGCATCCAACAGTGGCATTAAGATGGATGGTGACATGATCCAATTACTAATCCCTCTAGAAAGCAGCCAAGTTTATATGGAAAACAACACTGAAATAACAACCATCCTTTTGAAAACCATCCTCAACGTATGCCAAGGATTTTGCAAAGGCTCTTCGACAGCAAAGTAATTCATCCCAAACAGCTGCCAACTGTGAGCAGATGAGGCTGAGGGAGGAATGAAGACCCATTAGTCAATGGAAAGGGGCTGTGAAGAATAGACCTCGGGTGACCAGAAATGTAGGTGCATTCTCACAGCAGCCCAAGAAGAGGACCATAGGCTAAGCCCTCTCTTGAAAGACACTGTTGCTGCCTGAGCCAGTGTTTGAGAAGGGCCAGTATAATGTACACAAGTGGAGTTTCAAAAGGTTATTTCATTTGCAATGGATCAGCGACCCGAAACTGGATTGGAGTCAAGTGATGTCAGGTTTAATGTTGGCTCTGCCCCTAATGAGCTCTGTGATCTTGGGCCCAAGTCATTACTTATCTTGAAGGATTTTCCCAGAAGGAAAGCAGAGAAGACAAGGTGAATGAGGACTTTGGAATTTTACAGGACTGGGTTCAAATCTTAATTTCGTCAGTTGATAACTTTTTTTAAAAAAACTGGGGACTAGATATTTTCCTCCAACAAGGATCTGTGTCTTGATCCATTATAAGAAAAATGTTAACTATAAATGTGTATCAGAATAATAGATTGATACAACAAAGGAATGCATCCCCAAATAAAGCTAAGTCTGTAAGTGCTAAACAGTGTCAATTTTTCTTCTCTAGTCTGCTCTCACGTGCAGACTGAGGGAGTGATGAGTTTAAAATGGTTCTTAGATTCCCCATTCCTTGACTCCAAACCTTCCTCAGTTTCCCTCTTTGGGAATACTTTTATGAATAATTTATAAATATATCCTTGACCCATTCTCTCTGTAACCATCCTCTCTGGCCCCAGAAAGTTCATTAGTTGTCTCAGTGCTAATGCTCATCCAGCCTGCAAGTGCAAGACCCGAGGTACAATTCCTAGCACCACATTAAAAAAAACTCTATTACTCTAGCAAGGAAGTACTTCATGGCATTTATTTATGAGCAACAGCAAAGAGAGTGAATTGGCCTGCGGAAGTCCGCACTCTGAACGTTAGAAGTGCCGCTCAAGGTTCCAGGTTGGAAAACTTGCTTCCTAATACCTACGTCAGAGCCATGCCTTTGAAGTCTCAAATATTGACTGGAAAAAAAAAATATCTTAGCCTGCTCTTGGCAGATGCTTCAAAGAGATGATCTGACAGAGAAATAGGACAGAACTAATGATTTTTTATAAAAAGAATAAATACACGGCAGGAGTGAGACATTTGCAAGGTTTGCTCTTGAGGGTGACTCCCCTGTCCCAAATGCTCACCCAGGAGCCACCTTCTGTGAGCCAGCTTCCAGGGATTGGGGTTTTTTTTTCTGTGATTTTCCTGGATTTCCCAAGATCCTGTTGCTAAAAAATCTTCATACCCTAAGCAATTTTAGTTTCCAGTCTTATCTCTGTTTATATTGACTGCATTAAATCTCAAATAACCAGCCAGTCTCTCTCTAGTCCTTTTCTCATGCTTACATTCATTAGGGTGGGTGTGAGAAGAGTTGCGGGAAAAGCTAGGAACTGCTGAGAATTTTCTTGTCTTAAAAAAAAAAAAAAAAAAGTCAAAGGAGATATGACCAAATGGGTTTCCTGTATGAAAAGTATGACACTGATAAACAAATTAACATGCCCATTCCTTTGCAATGTTTGTTATTTGAGGGATATAGCCTGACAGTTCTCTAAGAAAGAAGCAGACCCCTCATAGTATTCCATCCTGGATGTGAGATCTGGAATTGTGCTTGTCTCTCAATCACTTCCCGATGGCTCATGATGCTGAACTGGCATTTATTTGGCCTTGGGAAGGGATCAGAGGGAGGCCTGGCTGCTTGCCAAGAGAGACACAGAAACAGAAGAACCGGGAAGGATGTTTCCCTTAGCATCAAGTTTTTAAGACAGTGATCTTGTCTCTGGGGCATTTAGACTCCGCCTCCTAATTCTTGCAGAAGCCAAGAGTCTAGTCTGTAAGTGGTAGCGGTGCCCCTAATGCTACACACATGGTCACTTAACTTCAGCAAATTCAGTCACACACCAGAGAGAAAAAGAGGAACATTCTATTGTGAAGGCCACGCCAACTGTCATTCCACTCCATGTACATGTGCATGTGGGACAGATGGGGGGCGGATCTGCCGCTCCCCAAGCTGGTCCTGAGAGCTTCCCCGCTGTACAAGTATCTCCTCTGATGAATACAACTATAGTAGTTAAAAATGTTTATGTGCCTTCTAAATAGAAGCCTACCTAAAATGTGAAGGTGGGTAGATTTGGGGTTTATACAATCCTTGTTTGATCTACTGCTTTAGAAATATAAACCTCTACCATGACTTATTCTTCATAACTCGAGTTCTGGGTGGCCATGGCACACCAAGGAGAAGAAAGAAACATTCAGTGGAGGAAAAAGCAACATTCAGTCTTAAAATGCTCCAGTTGGAGAGAAACTGAGCAAGCATGAATCTAGTCTTTATCTCCTGGCTTCAAGGAAATACTTTAGGGTCAAGAAAGGCCTTGCCCAAGATCCTACCTGCAGAATGTTCTCTGTTGCTTATGCAGTGTTTGGAAGAAGGAAACATTCTCTGTTTGGTTTATAGGATGTCATTCTTCAGTTCTGCCTGCGGTATTTCCAGTAGATTACAAACAATTATCAAATTTAGAGTGATCATTATCAATTGAGAACAGCAAATAGAAAATCAATCAAGATGTTATTGGAGGCATTCTTACTTTGCTAATGATGGCTTTCTCAAAATGAAGGGCTATTCTCCAGAGAGTAATTCAGATTCAATCAGTTAATCAATAATTATGTACTGAGCATATCATGTCTTTTACCACATACAAAATACAGTGCTGGCTGATGTAGTGAAACAGAAATATTAAATGAAGTTTCTCTTCCAAAGCAATAGACACTGGGCGGCATGCACATGTTTGTGTATACAGAAGTCTCTCTGCTTCTTTCTCTGTCTCTGTCTCTGTCTCTGTCTCTGTCTCTCTCTCTCTCTCTCTCTCTCTCTCTCTCTCTCTCTCTCTCTCTGTGTGTGTGTGTGTTGAACAATAAAAACCCTGCCTATATACAATAAGTGGTATAGGAAGAGCCGGGGGTATAAAAATATCCGTGCCTATTATCCAGAACATTTTCTGGGGGAAGACCTTGAGGTTTAGGAAAGGATAAGACAAAACAGGTTGGGATGGGGATGGGATAGCATGTGACAACAGGGAAGAGCATGTGTGGATAAAATGAGGGAGGGGGGACATACGTGGTGTGTTTAGCTCTATAGCTAAAGTATTGGGTTTTGAAAGAAATGATGAAACGAGAAAATAAATATTTAAAATATTTTATAATAGAGTCAGGAGGATAGCCCAACAATGATTTATTTAAGGTTTATATGAACCAATGAATTAATTACTACAATAGTGATTTAAGAATATAACTACTTAGAGTTTCAGGACATGGCGTAAGTTCCAAGCAAATAAGAAATGAGACAGGACTATTAGGAAGCTATTGATGTGGGACAGTCTGAAAGGGGAGGGGTCTGAAATGTGGGTGGTGAATATGTCAACAGAAGATGGTTAGATGGATGTGTGCTACTTCAAACAAATTCGACAGTATCAGAATTGTTCCTGGAGATATCAGCATTACCCACGCAATTATGCTTCATTTCTTAGTCTCCTACTGAAGACAAAAGGTGCACAATACCAGTGATGCTTCTACTCTCTACTTCCAGAATCAGACACTTCCTAAAATGCTGCCCATGTTTCTGAAAGAAGTGAATTGATATTCTCCTTCCAAATCCACCCATCTACACGAATTAGAAAAAGAAGAGGTGATTACAGACCGTTGAAATTCTGATGAAACCTGAGTGACATTACAAATAAATTCTTAATTCCTTTGGTTCCACATTTTTTCACAAGGCATTCCCATTACAGCATTAATGCACATACAGTAGTAAGCTGAGCTTAGATCCACCAGGAGCTGGTTGGTGTACTGCTCACTGCCACTTTAAAAAAAAACGAAATAAAATATAATAGTAAATGCCAGTACCATCTTAAGTGCCAGTGTTATCTGTTTACATGGATGTTAGTATCAGTACTTTGGTTGGGATTTTTGTTGTTGTTGTTGTGTTTGGTGTGTGTGTGTGTGTGTGTGTGTGTGTGTGTGTGTGTGTGTGTGTGTTTAAACTTCACATTTTATGTCCAGATTCTCTTCATTTGAGGGTGAATTAAGGAAGTCTGGAGTTGGGGCAAACGTTGGAGATCTGAAAACACAAGGAGTCTGAAAGATGAATGAAATCAAGACTTGGAAGCAGATAGTCTGTGAAGAAAACTGACAAGTCTGGACTCAGCAATGGAGTATGGAAAATCAGACTTTGTAGATGCCAAGCAAACCCAGTCCCAGGACCGGGTTCCACAGCTCTGCAGTGCCTCATGGAATCAGCAGTGACAACCTCTCTGGAGGAGGTGCTGATGGTTTAAAGCCACATGTGCACGATTATGCTGGATTTGTGTCTTTTTTTTTTAGGGCGGGTTTATCATTGTGATGCGGATTATGGAGAAACTAAAGCTCACCAACCCAGGATACCAAATGATCATGTGGTACCATTAGTAGGACTAGGCTAGCACGAATCACTGGAAGTCAAAATGAATTCTGAGACCCAGGCCAGATGGCGTTTTGTACTTTACCCCACTGCTTTATGAGCTATAGAAATGTTCTTACTCTGCTGACATGGGCCTAAAAGCTGACTACCCCACAAGTGTTTGGATGAGAGGCCTCTCATCTACCTCTGAAATAGGCCATACGCAACAAAGATAGACTAGAAATGGATTCAAGATATGTCACGATGGTGGAACTGACAGTCTCTGTGATGTACTACAAGTCAGGAGTTAGGGGGAATGTCAAAAGAGGGGCTCAGAGATGTAATCTGGAGTCTGAGTTACTGGGTGGTCTTCCCTTTGGGCAGGCTGGGTCCCGAGGTCACATGGGTCTACTGAGTTCCTCTCCCGAGGAAGTCTGAGTGAGTCTATTAGAAACAACTCAGGAAGATATAATAGGATTGGAGGTCTCCACTGTGAGACTCAAAGAACTGGAGCAGGGAATTTGCTTCACAATAATCAAAGGCTATCTAGGATAGGCATGCTGTATACCAATAATAATGTCCAAATCCTGAGATAAAGTCTGTAAGTATCCCAGCACAGACCAGTTCCCAATGGAGGGTTCAGTCAATGGGAATCCCATTTCTAATGTACAAAGTGCTACCCAAACAGACAGCGTGCCTGTGAGTCTCACAGCCACCGTGTAAGAAAGATGGCCCTATTGTAGAGAATATAAAATTAGGGTTTTGCCTAGTTGGGAGAATTTTAAATACCCAAAAAAGGAAGGCTTTGGCTTTTAACAAGTCTTCTAGTGACATATCTTATAGAAAATGAGGATGAGTTTATTCTAGTATTCGAGACCAAGAAAACAAGATCAAGGCCAGAGAAATAAGAAAGAATGTCAGATAAACTGAGGTAAATTGCTAAGTAATAGAGACTTATTTAAGTACTGATATTTAAGTACTGGTATTAAGCACTGATATTTAGTATTTAAGTACTAATATGCCAAGGCTTATTAGTCGACATTAATGCTAAGGGTGACCAGTCTAAGAAATGCTCAATTTCAGAGAGAAACAATCCAGTGTGATGATTGATTTTTTAAAAAATAACATGTCTTTTAAAGTCAGAAACATATATTTATTTTAATGTATTTGTAATTGCATGTTCCCTGCATTCTGTTTTAATTATTTTATGAAAATAAAATGAAATGAAATAGCTTCTATTGGTTTACTGTGGATCAGTAAGCCCTAGTTTTTGGTTCTCAAAAAGTTGTAGGTTTACTTAAAATAGAGACAAAATAAACACAGTGGAACAGAAACTCCTATATGATTTTAACCCGAAAAGAAACTAAACTAAAATTATAAAATAAGTTTTAGACTCTATTTACCAAAGTGTACATCGGAATTGCAGCAGTTACTGACTCTCACAAGGAGACAAACAATGTATCAAGTGTGGCACGGCTGGTGTGCTTGAGTGAGTTTAATATAATTTGGTCTTCACTTTAGTCAGGACAAGGTGATCCCGGGAAAGGTTTTTTTTTTTTTTCATAAATAAAATCCAAAGGCTTCTGTAAAGAAGGGGGTGCTCAACGTTCTCTTTTGACTTTAATAGGTAACCCTGACATATGGTTATCTGTCCACGATTGTACATGCTATACCCAACTCATTTTCCAATATCACTTTTATCAACCTTTATTCTATACAGAATTTCATGTGTCTAACAGTCAATTTCCCTCCTGTCTCTTTTTTTATTTGAATTGTCAGATATTTGGCATGTCCAAAAACCATCAGGACTCAGCACACAGGACGGCTAATACTGTGAGCAGAGATAAACACCAATGTGGTTACTCGAAGGCAGTTCCTTTGTTAAGGTTTTTTTGACAGTAACTTAGAGAACTTAGCTTCTGGGTACTCGATGATGACTGCATCCTCTGATTTTTCTTTCTTGCATCCACATGGTAAGCACTGAATGATATAACCCATATCCAGAAAATCTGAGTTACTGATATGCCAAACCTGTCCCTTCCCTCCACCATTTATGCTTTCTATCAAAAACTATAACCTCTCACCTGTCACTATGCTGAAAGTCATTAGAAGCATGCATGCTAAACAACCCTCAGAGGAAATCACCCAAATAATGTCCCAAATCACACAAGAAACTTTCCAGTCTTGGTGCTGGCCTGGCCTCTTCATTATATGGACACCAGCACTATTCCATGGACCCACATTCTTCACCATTTATTTTAGTGCTGTCCTTCAGAGACACAAAACTTGTCTTCCCTTTTAGCTATCCAGAGTGAAGATAGCAGGCCATAGGAATTAGGACACTAGAGGAAGAGAGCTCACTGTCTGGTATCAACCACAAATAGACAGTTTTACAAGTTTATCTATAGAAGGAAGTTTGGAAGAAGAAACGCGCACATTCAGATGAGTCCATTCTCACTCCCAGAGTTGCTGGTATTCCTGAGAACCAGGGACATCAATAGAATTCCAGCACAGAGCCTGGAGGTCCAAAAGCAATTACTTGAATAAGGGTCTTCCTTTTGGCTGCCACATCAGCAATAGTCTCTCGTGTGACTTTCCACTTGAGAAAAGATTCTAGTTGAATGAGTCATTTTCTTTCTAGGCCAAGAAGTAGAATTGCTGAAATCCTTAGGGTGAAACTTTGGAGCAGTGTTTCAAAACTGAGAACGTCTAATTCTAGCCAATCACATCTCTGCATGGCTTACACAGACAAAGCTTCCCAATTGACAAATATAGCAAAGGCTCAAAATAGACAGAGCTGTGGTGGCGATGAAATCTCTCACATTCATAGGCAGCATTTCTAGTAGATTCCAAAAACAGCACATGCACAAAAGCAATACTTCATTTCATGTTGGCATATTGGGAGAAGAAGCCTGCTAGTTCACACACACACACACACACACACACACACACACACACACACACACACACAAACAGTTTGGATCCCTAAATACTAGATAGCATTATCAACCACAACTCTAAGCAGGACAGACAATGGAATATGGGAGTCATTTAAGAAATACCTTATGAAATTAAAGTACATAAGAATTTATGGGAAATTGAATGGCTGTTGTAGGGACAGATCATGCCCACTCAATAAATATATGGCCAATCTCATATCAGTGATGGATATATATATATATATATATATATATGTATATATATGTATATATATGTATATATATGTATATATATATGAGCATATGGGATATTTGATTATTTGATTGCCAGTTTCTGTATCTGTCTCAACTCACTCTCTTTATCAAACATTTCTTTGTTTCCTTCCTTTAACCCAGAATGCATCTCATTTTTGACATTTCACTCAAGATCTTTGGCACCCAACTCCAAATTCAGTTCTTTTGGGTGATATACAGTTCATCACAATCTAGTCCAGGCAGATGTGACTGTTCTTGGTCCTGAGGTCCTAATCGAAAGAAAACAATTCACCTACCCCTTCCAACATATACACATGTATATATCCCCACCCACACAGAATTGTGTGCACACTTCCATGTGAAACAGAAGTCACAAAGCAGCCACTGAGCTATGTCTGTCCAGGCTGGACAGACCGTAGAAAGAACCCCAACCCTTTTGATGGAGGCTTCTTAAGTAGGGCACGATCCTCTAAAGGAAAATTCCCTTTTCATGGTTCAACTTGCTTTCTGGTTCGCCTTCCAGGAGATTCTCCTCTCTTGCCACACTGGAAGAAAGCTGTAGGGAGAGCAAACTATTCAGGGGCTCGTTAGCCTTTTCTAATTACTTTTCCTACTGAGTGTCTTGGGGATGGTTTACATTCTATAGAGTAAATATGTTTTTATTATTGCTCTAGATATACAGTTCCCTACAACGTATTTCTGTCTCATGTCATTGGACAAGAAGCCCCAAAGAATTTGTCAGCATGTAGATTCTTGGACCTGTTTTCTCTCTCTGCCTTCTTGCTCCGGGCTTCCTTCTTTCAACATTGTGGGGTCTGCACTGAAAATAGGCCATCAGGCTCCACTAGAGAGAGCGTCTTTCGGCTTATGTAGTTTGAGGCAGATTCATTAAGTGGAAGATGTTTTCTTTTTTAAAACTAGCATCTCTTACTGTGGGGATTCCTGAAACAGTCAATCTTCCAAGTTTCATGGACTTTCTTCTTTTCCTGTTTTCCAATGGTAGGAATTCAGCCTAGGCCTTTGGGCAGACTAGCCAATTAATCCATAGTATACTATTAGGCCACAGCTCGTCTGAAGGTCCTGAACTTAAAATATTCTGACTGCCTTTATAAATGGACCAGTTCTCTCCTGTATTCATCACTTCCCTGTTCTTTCTCATGGATCATAGCCACTAATATACACTGTTACAGTCCCAGTTTTCCTTATCTTCTCATAGCACTGTCATTTCCTGAGTTAAACAGGCAGCACAGCTATCTATCAGGAAAAAAGAAGAAAGAAAGAAAGAAAGAAAGAAAGAAAGAAAGAAAGAAAGAAAGAAAGAAAGAAAGAAAGAAAAGGAAACAAGTCACAGCTAATAAAACATTTTTTCCACAACACAACTAGGTTCATCTTGTACCAGCATTCAAGATTTCTCACACTCACTGCCAGTGGCCACAGCAGGGCTCCACACAGCACATTTACATAAGCACAAGTTGCTCCACAAGCCCCATGTTGACTTACTTCACAGAAGCTTGTCACTGGCTCACAGACATCTCATCAGCCAGGGCTTTCTTGAAGGAAGGCTTCTTCCATCCATCACACAGAGCTTACAAGATCCCAGAGCTGAAGCTACAAAGCCCAGGGTCCACTCTCAGGCTGTGGCCCCTCTGTGCCATCCCTTTGTGGAAGGTGCTTATGAGTGCATCTCTTCAGAGTATAGGGTTGTAAGCTCTTTGAGCTATAGTTAGGTTGTCCAGTTATCTGGATTTACTTGAGAGAAAGAAGGTTCCTAGGTAGCATGACTTTCTGTGCTAAACCAAGAGAGCACTAGACAAATTAGGACAAATCTGTCACCCTAGTCATTGCCTCACAGATAAGCAGATAAGAGCAAATATTATTCATCTGTTTGGAAACCACATATACCAGGATCCTCGTCTCCTTCCAGTGTGGATTGATGTGGCCCATTTTCCAGAAAACTCAAGCTTTTGGGTGAACCTCTTGGCCGACATTTTCATATGATTCTGGATAAACAAGAAAGCTTTGCTGGGCTCTTTTACAGTTTTACATATGTACAGACCCCCTCTCTCAAATATAAAACATGTAAACAAAGTCATAACTGATCCAAAGAAGGAAATATTAACTAGGACATCCATAGGCAAGATGTCTGCTCCCCTACAAGGGAACGAGGCCACGATCCCTGATTGTGTAAGAGTTCATTGTGAGACTGAAGAAAGATCTGCTCAGGGCCCCGGAGTCATGATGGAAGAGGTCAATTTTCAAAATAAACCTTCATTATATTTTTCTCTTTGAAGAAAAATGCTGCTTGGCCTGAAACAAATTAAGAGTGCTCAAGCTTTTTATTTGGGGCGTTTTTTTAGTTGAATATTATTAAAAATAATTACAGGCTGTGGATTTAATCTAAAACACAATCAGCACCCCCAAAGTCCCCTACAGTGAGTTAAAGCATCCTCCTTCTCAAAATTCAAAATTAAGTGGAAATTCAGATTAGTTTTGATTTATAACCACATTATGAGCTATTTAATATTTTCAAGAAGTCATTCCCTGTGCCCATATTAAATTAATTTGCAACAGAATATTATATAATTTATATATGCATACATATAATAAATTATGGCCCAACTATATAATTCTACATGTATAATTAATTACATTAACCATCTACATTTTAAGCCTACAATTAGATAACCCTAAAAGACAACCCCGTTAGCATTTTTTAATAAATACTTGTGTTTGGAGCTGTAACAGAGCACCTGATAGCCGATAGAACAGTGTTAACATCTGTTCCATTATTTCCACAGGACGTTGGTTGAGCGCAATACTATACACATAAAATATGCATTTGTTCTTGACTGTCAAGTACCTCTATTATTTTATTAAAAAGTCAAAAAAGAATATAATCAGACTTCATAATTTATGTGTGACATTTTCATTACAGAAAACTTTATGCAAAATTGAATTCTAAAATTTAATTTCCTGTGATGTTTAAATTACTTACTATCTGGCTCCTCTCCAAAACATCGTGATCATTGAAGGCCCCCATATGAATTCTATTAAGGATACATTTTGCTCCTGCCAGAATATACATGGTATTTTTCTAAGGAACTCTAAGAATATGCTTCTTAAATATATTCTGTGCCAATTAATAGTTTTTCTCACACAGGAAAGGAAAGCAGAAACTTCTCTTTCTTCTCTCTTTTTAAAGACACAGACAGCTTTTCTCTGCTCTCACCTTCCCACCCTGCCTCCAATTCTGATACTTTAACCCAGAAGAAGCCAGGCTGGTCCAGCCTTGTCAGTCCCATCTCACCGCATCCCAGGATGATAACCAGGTTCCCTCTGGCTTTCTTTTTCTTCACGAAGTGCAGATAACAAGGCTTTGTCCAGAACAGACCTGTGGTGCAGAACTCTCTCTCTCTCTCTCTCTCTCTCTCTCTCTCTCTCTCTCTCTCTGCAGTCCACTTGATAGGATGGAAGGCAAGTCTTCCCACCAATCCCTATGGATACTCCTTCAGTGGGAACAGCCTTGGTTAGCAGGATCATTCCCAAGATGCTCTGGGAGACCTGAAAATGTCATCACATCTCATAGCTACCAGGGGAACTACGGCTGCTAATGATGAGCAGTAATTTAAATAATGAGGCTTTGAGGGAAGAAGGTTACCACAAGCAGAGTTACCTTAATGTATCCTCTAGGGGAGAACTTATTTCCAAAATGGCATTTTAAATGGCAAAAACATGGAACCCATCAGCAGCCAGGGGGATGGAAAGGGTGAGTAGTTGTCAATCAGACAAGGCTGGACAATGTCAGCCAACAATCCTTGAGTTTGTCCTGCCCCGGAATGCCACTGAAAGAAGCTTTTGTACCCAGGCAGCATACAGTGGACTTGAAAGACAAGAGACCAAGACAGGATTTCTGCCATAGAGTATCATGGTCTAATAGAGGTATTTCATCTCATTTACAAAATATCCTTTGTACTTTATAAAAATGATTGCTATGTTTCACTTTATGATTACTGTCCTAGAAGTCAAGTAGTCCATTGTAAGTTTAGTGAAGGAGAAACGGTCCCACTGGACTTATTTTTCCAGAGTTCATCTCATTTGAAGTCACCAGACTTACAAGAGGATAGGAAGTCTTCTTTCTTCAGACCCTTAGCTAGACTTTGGGGGAGGAAGGCAGTAAGCCTTATTTGTTGTAGCAATGATCAAATTTTCCTCCTCACGGCCTTTCCCACCCCTCTCCCCCACACAGCAGAGCAAAGGCTTATGTGGTCTGACTTGAGAGATCCTGAGGAGGTCGCTCTGCCGCCCTTACTACCATATATACCTACCCCACTGGCCATAATTCCCTCACAATGAGTTCTTTCTTCCTCATCAAGCCCTGTGTCTATGAAAGGACTGTTTCGCAGAACCTCGCTTAAGCTGCAACGAATTAGTAAGACTCAGCTCCACCCTCTTGCAGCCATTGGCAGGAGTGGCTCATATCCCCCAGTGTCTCCCAAGTAGTTTCTGCATCTCTGCCTCCTGGCTTCCCACTTGTAGTCCCAGTTCTTACAATTTACACTTTGTTTTCCTATCTTGTCACTATATTTCTTCCAAAACTGTAATGCTGTTGGAAGTGCACATTGGCTGTGGCAAAGATAGAAGTGTGAACTTCAGCCGTCAGCAGCATGGAGCAAATGTTCTCCTCAACGAATAACTTTTTAATAACTACTTCATAGTAGCTAAAAGTCCCACAAATTCAAAAGGACATATATATGGTCATTCAGGAAGACTTATATTCTGAACAGCCAGTCCCCCTTGGTTTGAATTATGTATTCCCTCTAAGAAGTCTTTCTTGGTCATCTGGAGGAATCCAGAGAGTGATCTCAGGAGTGACTGCATCCACCTCTTGGATCTCCTCCTTCTTACTACTTAAACTCAATCTTCATGGCTCATGAAGTTTCCTACCATTGACCCTTGCTTCACCCTGACTCAGACTAGATGAAGCTGCTGGATACCTACTAAGGGTAACTTTTCCTTGACCTCACAACTCTTCCATCCTCTACTCCAAGTATCTCCACTGCTTTGCAGCTCCTTGGAAGAGCTGGACATGCTTGCCACCTCTACGGCTCACTCGCTTCCCTCTGGTGTTCTCTCAAACCATCCTCTCCTCCATACTAAAGCTGCTTTTGCCAGGATCAGGGTGACCTACGTATCACCAAGTTCAGTGGAGATTTATGAAATGGTCTTTATTACTCCCGGAAACATTACGTACATGACCTCCTCCCTGAACATGTCTATTCTAGTTTCTGGGAGTCCTTTGTTCTTGGTTCTTCCTCATACTCAGCAGTAACCCTCAGGCTCCCCAGCTGTGGCCTCTTCATCTCCTCTATCCATAAATGTCAGAGTATGGCAGAGTGCAAGTCTCAGGCTCCCTGTCCTAGGTCATTTCTTGGTTGGCCTTACCTCATTCCTGACTCCAAACCTCATTGTATACTTGTAGCCCTCAAACTCTCTTGAATCCCAGACTCCTTCTCCTACTTGGTATTTAACATTTCTATTGGGACCTCTGGGAGGCATCTTAAATTTCACGTCTAAAAAAAATCACAAAACATATACAAAAACGTTTTGCTGGTTTTTACCTTCTCCATCTCAAAACAGTGGCACTTGCAGTTGAGCAGGTGTCTGAGCTAAATCCTTTCCAAAATCCTTGGCTTCTTTCTTGCTACACACTCCACTCTAACCATTAGCTAATCCTGTGAGCTCCACCATAGCAGCAGAGCCAGAATGAACCCACTCCGCCATTTTCAACAACAACAACAAAAAAACTAACTCCCACCTACCATCCTCTCATTTACACTGTAGGAATATCCTCCTATTTGACTCCACTCTTAACTCCGTGCAATATCCAGAAGGAAAATTTAAAATATCAATAAGAACATGTCGTCCATCTAGCCAAAACTACACACAGGTAGATGCCTTCTAAACCACACTTCTACTGCCTGCTCTAGCCTCTTGACTTTTTGGTCCGGTTCTTACTGGATCCAGGACTCTCCCACCCAGTTCACTTGTCTTCCTATTTCCCCTGCTGTGGAAGCTCCTTCCCCTGAACATCCAGATGAATTCCCTTACTTCTTTCACCCCTCTATTTAAATGTCATCTCTTCCGAGTGGCCTTCTCTGACCTTTGTAAAATAGCTTCCCCGTCACTTTCTGTCTCCCATACTTTGCTCTTCTTTGTAACTCTTGCCACAACCTCACATATTTGTGGGTTTTTTCCTTTCTAAAAGTCTCTTTCTATGAGAACAAGGTCCTTGTTTTGTTCAGTGCAAAATTCTTAGCATTAAAGTCAGTAGGCATCTATAAATGGATGAATTAAAGAATGAATGGAGAGAATCGGCATTTGTAAGACTTGGGGATTTCATCTTTAAAAAAAAAGAAAGGTAAAGATAGTTGCCATAATCAACCTCAATAACTTTAGTGATGGCAGCAGCAGCAGTGGCTTCTTCTTATTTTTAATTTTTATATTAAACTCATATCTTCTCACTATTTAAGCATGCCAACAAGTAGGAATTTTCCCTGCTGGTGCTCAGATCACTGTGGGAGCATCAACCAGGAAATGAAATCTTAATCATAGCATCTGCTATTCACCCCTGACTTACAAGCCTCACAAATGGAACTCCAGCTAGGCAATCTAATTTCAGTGTAATGTGGTTGGACCTGAAGACTGAATGCTGCCACTCCCAGCATATCCTTCTGCCCAGAGATGTTTCCACTTGACTAATTTAAGGTTTAGAACACCTCAGCCTTCAACTTAAACAGAAAACCATATGCTTGGTACTTTCTTAGCAAAGTTCAAGCAAGACCTGTGTGATGTAAATTTACTTGGGACCATTTCTGTGTCAGTACCTGAGCTCTTGCCAGGCTGAAGGAGGAAAGGGTTGAAAATCTATTAGCATAAATGGCTACCACTGACCCTACGGTTTTACAACCCAGGGATGATCAATGTTAATGACCAGAAAAAAAGAAAATAAGTCAGGTTGGGCCTACCCATGAACACATGAACAAAGGATTGGGAAAGAAGGGAGACAATCCTCTTCACTCCTCAGAGGAGTAGCCACAGAACCATTGGAAAATGCCACCTAAGCACTGCCATGTGTCAACAGCAGCCCAAGAGCTTCTTTGAGCTTCCAACTTGCTTCCTGTTGCAGCCAGAGGAAGCTGAGGTGGGATTTCCATGTTCCTGTCAGGGGCTAGGCAATCCCAATGCTGAACCTTGTGAAAAACGATTAACATTCCACAGCCAATGTGTTACCCACAAAACTGGCCACTTTCAGGTGCACCTGGTCATTGAGCCAGGTGCAGGTTGGTCCTTGTGACCTCAGAGAGTCATGTGCAGATCAGATGTCAACAGGTGAGAGCAGCAGTCAACAGGGCAGGGAAAGTTTATTGATTAAATTGGGCTTACGAATTACATTCAAGACATGCTAGGGTGAAATATTGAGTTCCCCATTTCCTACCATCTGGATGTGAAAGAGGAAAAGCAAAGCCCCATCTCAGCAGTCATATCCCCACGCCAATCATGCCTATTCCCAAGACTAAAGGTTTGCAGACTGACTTTTGTCAAGATCTGCTGGACCAGCATAAGTTTAAAGTTCCATGGTGCTATCTCTTGACCAAAGAGTGATTGCTACAAAGTAGAACACTCAAAAGAACTAGGCTGGTCCTAGTGTGCCAGAGTTTGACACATCTCCAGAAACCCCCATTTCTCAGTATTTTGAGCTCCATGTAGAAAAACTCACAGCTGCTCCATTGGCAGATCCAAATCCCTGTGTTTCTTACTAGCAAAAGACCCAGGCCGTGCTGTTTGCCTGATTCTACATGCATGCATGGACTCAGCTAAAAGGGGAGGTAACACCCCTGGGCAGAGAGAGATCTATAAGTTGAAGACTACATGAAGGTAATGTAGCACAGAAGGAATCAGGACAATCCTTGAAGCACTCTTAGAATAATCCTTACATTTACATATACTAAATGTACATGCATTTATTAAAACAAACTGATTTATGGGAACATTTTCATATTAATGAGTTTCTTGGGGAAGAACTGAGACTAAGACCCTCTCCTGAAGACTAACTATTGTAGATTTACTATCTTCTGTTAGGCAGCTACAAAATGTCAGTTTTTCAAATACACCCTTTCTGATTTTTAAACAGGGCAAAATGTAAGGAACACAGAGTAAGAGCTAGAGCATTCCATGTCTATAAATTGCCCATGAAGCTCAAAAAGTTGTCACAAAACTCCAAGGGAGTCTATGAAGACTGAAATCTTTAAAATTTAAGTCCAAATACTTCCAACTCAAAGTACTGGGGCAGGTATGAAGGCCCATCTCATCGCCAGTGCTGAGAGGCAAAGTGGCAGTGAAGAACACACTATGATTAGATGAAAGGGGCCAGATAGTATGAACCACTTTACTAGACCTCATAGGGTTACTAGTCTGACAGACAGCTAGCAGCAGACTGTTTGGTTGGGTTCTTCCTTTTCCTTTTAAGAGTCTTGTGATGTTTTAACAATATTAATATGTCAAACGCAAGAATGTGGAACTTGAAGTTTTAGTTTTCAATAAGCCCCTGCTTGCAAAAACATATTAAGTAGTTATTATGCTAAGTAATTATGCTAATTAAGGGAAGGTCTCACCTCCCTGCTCTTTTTAAGTTCCGTTCTCTCTGGGTCTGATTTCATCGGCTCTACAGGTAGTCATGCTCAAGGTGAGTAGTAGGCAGAAGGGCAAAGCAGCCTCCCCACTGTAGAAAAGGAAACAGACTCATCAAGGCCATCCAATGGCAAGGCAAGCTATTTTATCAGAGGCCAGGGATCTCTAATTCATGATCCTGAGAATTCATAGTTATATTCCCGTTTACTACTAGGTAAAATGGTTGCTCAAACACAAAGCCCTCTAACTTCCTATCACTGCCACATGGTGCTCAGAGAGCTCTTCTCCTCCTCGCCAACTTGCTCTGTGCCCCAAGTGCTCTGTGCCACATTTCTCTGCACACCCAGTGCTACACACCACATCTCTCTGCATCACGTATAATTTCCTCCTTTTATTCAAGATCTAAGTTGAGAAGCACTTGCAATGTGGCCCTCATCTTTAGGAATATGGGAGAGGCAATGTGATCTAAGGGAAGGAATTCCAACTTTCAGAGACACAAAATGCTCTACAGTTTACCTTAAACAAGTTATGCACATTCTGTGAATCAGGGTTCTCTTGTCTTGAAATCTGTAGAATGATATAATATGCAGTCTATGAAGAATATGTGATTTTTATTTGAAATATTTACAATAACGCTTAAATTGGATAATGATATGAAGAACCTAGAATAGTGCCTGGTGATATGAAGGTGTGGATAAATGTTTAGATTGGTATACCCAGTACAAAATAACCACGTGATGTGCTTATATCATATAATAAAGAAAATTCCATGTGTCTGAACAGTATCTCTGAAGTTTTTAATAGTAAAAAGGTGTGAGATAGCAGTATGACCCTTGAATGTTTATTAGCGAAATTCTTTCTTCCCCAACACCTCTTTCTCCTTGTTCTCTGTCAAGCTTACTTCATCATCATAGCCACTCAAGAACAGGAATAGCATCATTCCTCATCTAGATGAGGTCAAAACACACAGTGTTCTAGGAACTGGTGCAATTCCTAAGGATAGTGCTCTTGCCTCAGTGCCACTAACCTTGTGAGCTGAAGGTTAAACATCTGATTGAGCAGTCCAGACTTTGGACTCCTCCTTGACTTGTCTTAAGACTCAGGGCATAAGTCAAACCATTACACCATATCATATAATGGTTTATATAAAATCTCAAGTACGTTTTTAATTAGCATTTGTTATTTTTCCAAATCCGTGTGCAATTTAATATCCTAGAAAAGCCTCTTCTATCCAACATACCAATATACTGCCTTACCTTGGATTCCACAGATGCCTGTGGAATCCCAGTGAAAGTCCATAGAATGCTAATAAATGTAGTCTTTGCACTTCACATTGGAAACAAAATTTGAGTCTACACTGTAAAGAACTGTAGCATAATAAATATGGGTCTATGTGGACATGGGAATTTCCAGTGCAACACACTCTCCAGTTGGGAGTTGTCTACCTTGGGAAGTCTACTTCACCAAGGCAGATGTTGAGTGTGTTTTCTTGGCATTCCTTGGTATAAGACTGAGGTCCAGTACCTAGACTTAGGCCAATTCTGTATCTTTGCTTAAGTGAAAAGATTAAGACAAAAATCTCTGCATGACTCCATACTGCCAAGGGACAGAACATGGCAGAAAGCTATCCTGGTCTACTGCTCCAAGGAGCAGCAGTAAGACAAGCCCAGTCCTTTATGGTGAATGGTCATACCTGAGCCCAGAATCAGAAGCAGCTGGTTCTCGGGTAGCACCTTATAAGTGAAATTTCCAAAATGGCCCTTAGTTGTATAATCCTAGTCCTGAGCCAATGGTCCTGCCACTTAGTACTCTTTAAGAAATCTCCTTTGTACTTAAACTATTTAACAGTGATTCTGCAATTTTAACAAGGTACTCGAATGGATTAACAGATAAAACCAGCCAGGCTTCAGAACATGGTTCAGATCTATAGCTCAAAATTTAAACATTCAACTGAAATTCTTAAATCAAACTTCAAAGTTCCTGAAATTTGGAGAAACCAGTATATATATATATATATATATATATATATATATATATATATATATATCACATATCACATTTCACATTTTACAGTACAACTTTACCTCCTAGAAATATATGATATTACTATAATTCCTCAGCAGGCACTGTGACCAATGCTTTATGTCAATATTTCCACTTCAAGAAAGAAAATTATATCACTATGCAAATGAAATAATATAGGGAGAAATTAGAAATTAATATTTTTAAAAATTAATATTATTCAAAAACAGTATTTTTGAATGCTCATTAAATAAGCCCTACTACTCACTGTCATGTGCAGGTTGTCCCATTTTCAGAATCATTGTTTCTCTCTAACGGGTGAGAAAACCGAGACTTCAAATCTCTACAACATCTTCTCACATGGATGTTGCTAAGAAATGCCAGAGCAGTAATCTATCTCAGTCTTTTCTCTTCTGGGCCCTGCCTGACACATCCAAGCACTGCCATAAGAACTCTCTCCCCTTCATTATCAAGCTTGGTAGATCTAAGTGAACTTGAGCATTGGAACCATTGTCTGATTTAAAATTAGGCACAAGTTGGCTTTGCGCAAATAACACAGAAAATTCCAAATAAGGCTCATGATGAGTCTCCCAAGAGAGTGGAATCTTAAAGAGGATTTCAAAGATGGGAAAAAAAGACAGTCAGTCAGATGCATACCAAGAATGAAAACAGGCAACGAGGGAAGTATACATTCTTGTTTCCCTGGGCCCTCTTCTTTTTTAATAATCTTCCTATTAACCCAGCTCACTTCTAAAAACGGAAAATGAAATGAAAGCCTAGCGTCCTAATATATGTGATGCTCTTTCAGGAAACGACCACATGTTTATTAAGGCCGTACCGTACATGAAAGCGGCAAGGGGAAGCAGGAAAGCCTGTTGCACATATTGTTACAAATCTGTAATGTTAGAATAAAGGGAAAACTGATTCCTACCAATTATGAAAATGTACAGGATTAAACCAATTGCTCTGGCAGACCTGACCAGCATCTGGTCTGCAGCAGGGGCCAAACAGATCCCATTTGGGATATTTATGAAAAGTAACTTCTAAAACATAAATCAGGACTATAAACTCATCATGTGATTACTCCCCCCCCCCAAAAAAAAAACCTTAAAGAAAGAAGAAAGTGTATTCAAGTGTGAAATATGGGTTTAACGAAGGGAGGAAGCAGGCAGCTTGACTATAGAACCATAAGCAAAAATCAAACAAAGCAAAAAGGAAGGGATGGACACCTCAGACAGAAAACTTAATCCCTACTCTGTAGAACACGAGGTCAAAGAAGTCGGCTATCTCACTCCAGCTCTTTCTGAAGCCCAATATTTCTATGCCAACTAAAGTTTACAGCAAGGTGCAATGGCACTTGGAGACTTTCCAATCCATTCAACTATTTTCATCTATGTGGTCTACACAAACATGGCCTTAAACTGAAACAAGTCTATGTCCAAAAACAAGAGTGAGAGAATGTTAGTATTTTGAGACTAACACAAATATATTCTAAGGTTTTATTAAGCAGTTGTAATGTGCAACACAAAACTGAACTGTTGGACCTGATCCTGGATCCACATCAGAAGGATCATGTGAGCTCTCCCAGCCCCTTGTGTCCCATGCTCTGTCCCTATAATGGACACATTCAAGTCTTAGCAAGATCCCAGTGTCTCATTTATAAACAATGGCTAGTTTTAGACCCAATCTATACAAATTTCTGGAGGCAATATTTTTGATTAAATAATTTCAGAGGCCAAGGTTGATATTTCCATCTCCCTCTAATTCTTAAGGAGGTACAACTACCTTTGCTTTAACAGAGTAAGAGGGAATTGAAGGATCACTTTAATTGGAGAAAAATCATTAAGAACTGCCTTTGCAGAAATCTTTATTTCATTTCTGTACAATTATTTAATTATTTCTTAATTATTTAATTAATTGATTTTTAACATTATTTGAAATTATAAATTATATATTATTACTCAGCCTATAATTATTTAAATATTATTTTCCATAATTTCAAAATAAAAATAAGTGAATAAATTAACTCAGTTAATAAATATGACATTATTTCTCAATTACTGCATTAGGTGCTATAAAGACCTCTGAGAAAGAAAATGCATCAACAGTTTTGCCCAATTGAGTGCTGAATGCTGTACTACCAACCTGACAGAAAAGATGTCACCAGGGTGRTATAGTGGCATGAAGGTCCTGGGAATAACCAAGTGCTTTCTGAATGGATTTGAGGTCTGTTCCACAGGAGGGTATTAGTTTCTGGTAATTAATAATCAAACCTGGTCAAAGCCCATGTCTCAGGAGATCCTAGCGAGGAAACCTACTACCATCATTTTGCTAGGTACATGTGTTGTTTGATGGCCTGCTAATTTTTTATGTTTATGCCCATAACAGAGCTGCTCTCAGCCTCAACAAGGGGAGCCTCTTTCTGCAGTGAGCAGCAATTCAGACTCATAACTTATGTAAGTGATGAGACGAGTTGGCTGATGAGTGTTCATCCATAAATGAGGCATCTGGATCACCACCGTCACCACTAAGGCTCAGGGAACAGCAAGGAAGAAGGGACAGAAAGAATGCCAACCCAGAGGGGGAAGTGCTGCAACATGCTGCCTTCTGAATGTGGCACTGCCACCACACTCAGAGACTCACTGCAGCTGTGGGTACCTGCAAAAAGACCTGCACTGGGCCAAGCCAAGAGGGCTAGTCCAGTATGTAACATTAATTGGACTCTGGATTATAAAAAAATGCATGAAGGTGGGAGGGGGACATGAAGAGTGTTAAAGGAATAGATGGGGAGATATGATCAAGATAATATACATATATATGTATATATATATATATACTATGTATACATATATACACAGACATTGCATACATATATAATATATATTATATAAGTAAAAAATATATTTATGGAGAGAGAGAGAGAAAGAGAGAGAGAGCGAGAGAGAGAGAGAGAGAGAGAGAGAGAGAGAGAGAGAGAGAGAGAGAGAGAAGGTGTCTGAAATAAAAGTGACTTTTAGAGAGGAAACCAGAATGGTGCTGGCTTCATTTTCTGCCTGGATCTGGAGCCACACGTGGGACTGTTCTGAAGATTCCAGAGCAACATGGGAGGAAGATGGAGGAAAGCAGCTTTAGAGTCACAAAGACTCTAAAATCTAGATTTAAAATCAGTTGCTTACTGCTACAGAACTTTGGGGAGTTTCTCAACACCTTAGTGTCTCTGTTTCCTTCTGTATAAATTGGGAGTAACAATAGCTCCCTCACAAAGAATTCAAAGTCCCATAGGAAAAGTACTTGAAAGGAGTATGTAGTTCATTCGGTTTGTGTGGTAGCCATCAGGAATATGACGAATGTTCTGAACCAATTTACACCCTTTGTTCCAAAGGACAGGACTGGAACTCTTTCAGCAAATCTACAGAGAGCTTTGCCCTATATACACTTAAAAAGCTTTCAAGCTATCAAAAGCCCACTTTTGGTGACACAGTGATATATCTGTACTCACCCAGTAACTGGTCAGAATAATGTCCCAATGTGTCCATGAGTGATTTCATTATTAATTTCCCTCTGCTGATTATGACAGAATGAATACAAGTCATTGATCACCAGCGATTGTTTTTCCATCCTTAGAATACGACTCAAAGGTCTGTAAATGTTGAAAAAGGGATGGCTAAAAGGGGAAAAGTGATAAAACAGATGTTGAATAAAAAAATGCAATTTCTCACTGAATAAAGCAGTGGTTGTGCCCAGGAGAATTAACTCCACAATGCATTCTTCCCTCAAGGACTGGGGAGCCATTCTGTTCATGTTCATTTGCCCCCTGGAAAAAAACACCCCCTTAGGGAGCCATGAATTATTCTGCTTATTACCCTAGTCTGTAATGTACTCTACATCTTTTCTTAAGCCTATAGACTATAAGGTTAAAATCCAGTGCATTTTCACGCTTACTCTGTCTGCATCTACCAAGCAGCACCATGCCTTTCAGGAACTTTAACAACAGCTTTGGCAAGCTGATTTGCTCAAAGTACAAAAGAATCAGGAGTTAAATAAAATAACAGGCACTTTCCTCTTGCTGCCATCTGAAAGCACAAGAGATGTCTTCATGTGACTGTTTGATAGAGCCCTTCTAAAGACCATTGATCAGAAGAGTGATCTGGAACTGTCGGCATTGTCCTTGTTACCAGTAAAAATAGAGGAATGAACGAAGCATGAGTAAGATTAAAAACAGAGATCTGAGATGGCACTGTGTTATTCAAATGATTTGAAGTATTCCAGGAAGAAAGAGGAAAGGAAAAGAGAGAAAAGGAGGAAGAAAGAAATAGGAAGGAAGGAAGGAAAGAAGGAAGGAAGGAAGGAAGGAAGGAAGGAAGATGGGAGGAAGGAAAGACAGGGAGAGAGGCTGGGAGGGAGAGATGAAATGGAGGGGGGAGAAGGAAGAAAGTATAAACCACTAATGTGACCAGAAACCTGAAGATGATACAAACCAAACTGTAATTTTCTGCTTGGATTAACATTTTATATTCATAAGCTTTTAAGCCCCTTCACTCTCCAAAACACAAGAGGGACCCAACACCTAATGTTGTTAGTCTTTATTTTTTACATTCTGAATTGGAAGAGGGCAAGATATCTGAGGTAGAAGAGGGAGACATGGATGATACAGAGAAGAAAAATATTTGTAAGCAAACCTCACAGCTACTTTGTTAATACCAATTCTAGACAAGTTCTCTGTTGAAAGTCATTACCATTCGAAGCACTAAAAGTCCAACAAGGAATCTTACGTCATTTCTATTAAGTCACCTGCAATTTCCATTCAAGCCACTTAATAGCTCAAGTGTTTATCAAAGATTTCAACCTACATTCTAAACATGTAAGTTTGTGTATCCTCTCTTCTTCAGATTGGCTAAGTTTGGGACTAGCTCTAACCAGTGCTATCTCTGTAGAAATGATGGGTATCACTTCCGATTTGCACCATTAGCTAATGGAGTCAGATTCTGGGGGCTTTATTTTCCTATGGCTGTGATAACTGGCAATACCCTACAAGGTAGCTCTGTTACCTTGGATCTAAAAATGAGAGCCACCATTACAAGCAATATTTTAGATATGTAAGTGAAGGAAACCTTTGTGGATTTAGACCACAGATGTTTGCCAATTTTGTTGTAGCATCATAACTTATCTTAACCTAATCAATAGAATACTGTTCATAGCTGCATAAGCTCTATCTTGCTGGAGGGACTTCCTGCAATCACGGTTGCCCTTCATTCTTATAGCATCTCTTTTCTCTAATATTAATTAAGCCACACTATCATGTCTATCTACAAATTGTCTGCTGTCCTGTGGTTAACAAGTTTGATGTTGACAAAACACAGTAATTTATGGCTAGTATCTTAATTTATTTATTGGGCACTTTATTAACCTGTACTTTTTGCTTCCTGAGCAGTTTTAATAGGCTTATAGTAGGATATTCATTTATTCCTCTGCGAGAATTGGGGCTATCATAATTTTCCTATGGCATTACCAGACATTAATTATCAAGATCAAGGTCTTACTAATAGTGAAGCCACTAAGTACAAAGGCAAAATAAATTCTGTTGTACCTCAGAAAATTCCCCTATCATTCCTGGCAGCAATTGCAAACCATTTTTATACGATTAAAATTACTTATTTATTTTAATAACATTTTTATTTAGTCTTCAACAATTGTATACATGTGTATGATGAGTTTTGATCACCACCACCCCTCTCCTATTCCCCTCCCATTCTTTCTGGAATGTTTTTTTCTCAACATCAAATCTAAGTCAGATCACTAACTTGGCTAATCTTTTATCAGCACTATTGGCCTAGATAGAAAGACATAATGCCATTATTCATAAATAAATGCTATTTCTCTCATTAAAGAAATACCTTAGAGATACATTTTTCTAGACTCTTTATTGTTCTAGAAAAAAGTAAATGCCTGTTTGAGCTGTTGCTGGAATATGTATAGATCAGAGTTTATCAATAACAAGGACAAGGGCCCAGCTCTGATAACAAGCACAGACAGCTGCTATTTAAATGATGCATGAAAACTCAGGGGATCTAAATAAGGCAAGCAATTATTAAAAATAAACAGGAGTCAACTTTTCTTTAAAAGGTTGTTCTGGTAAATTTTTTTTTGTCAACATGGCACAAACTACAGTCACCTGGGAAGAGGGAACCTTAATTGGCCTCTGGACATGTTTGTGGGGCATTTTCCCAATTAATGTTTGACGTGAGAGGGCCCAACCCACTATGGGCAGTGCCTCTCTGTGTCATGTCCCGTAGCTCTGGGTAGTTTATGAAAGCAAGCAGAGCAAGCTGCTGGGAGCAAGCCAGTGGGCAGCATCCCTCCTAGACACCTGCCCCTGTCCCTGTTGAGTCCCCGCTGTGGCTTCCCTCTCTGATAGGCTGGGGCTTGGAAATGTGAGTCAAATCTTCACCAAACTGCTCTAGGTCTGTACTCTATCACAGCAACAGGGAACCAAATAAGGACAAGAGTTTCGGTTAAAAGGAATGGGGGCACCCTGGGGACACATCTGAAAAAATAAAAAAAACATTCCAACAAGACACAAGGGCTTTATTTATTCTCTTCAAAGCTTACAGTTCCAGTGAGAATATCTGAACACTACATATGGACAGCATGTCTATATCAGAGTCACAGTGGTCAGAAGGAGGAAGAATGGGAGGGAAGGAAAGTCCTAAGTTCCCTTCAAACTGCAGATCGGAAGGGCGGGACCCAGAAGCACGGGATACCCTAACAAAACTACACTGAGTGGGAAACAGTACCTCAACAGGAAACCAAACCGTTGGAAATGGAAGTGGCTCCTGAGAAGTTAAAATGCATCAAACTATAATCATTACAAAACTGAAGATTTCTATGAATTAGTGTGAACCAAGGGATTTGTAGTATAAGGATAATAATCCCACTGATTTCTGTGTAGGAAGGAATTTGTAGTCTATTTAATTTCATAAGACATTAGCTAGAATTTGCTTGGTAAGAAAAAGCCATTCTGGGTATGTCAAGCAGGAAACGGCTTAATGCAGGTTTACTGAACCATGAGCATAGAGTGCATGATGCAGGAAACTGATAGCAAAAGTATCTGCAGCCCATGTGTGACACAGAGCTGGGCAATTTGCAAGGGGACACCTGGACGCATGGAAAACACCATGTCCATTGGCTCCTAGCTCCTGAGATCTACCTGCTTCATAGGTGGGAGCAATTCAGCTTGTCAGTCGCCTGCATCCAACTTGATGCCTCTCATTGGTAAACGCAAGCCTAGACCCCTCTGCACAGCTTCTGGGCAAAGTCTGCAATTCAGAATTGAGGATGGACTTTGGAGAGGAGTATTTTTTCCAACAGTCTGACAAACTTAATACTTATTTGATTTTGTTTTCCTTTTATTCTATTATTTTATTAATTTCATCCTATTAGTATTGAGTGTCAGTTATGTGCTGGTCATTGATTTGATATTGGCATTTCTAGAGGTGGACGGATGGTTTGGCATCAGTAAAAACATTTACTGCATAAAGAACAAGGATCTGCGTTTGGATTCCCAGCACCAGCTTAAAAATTAAAAAAAAAAAAAACACCAGTCATTGCCATGTTCCTGTAGCCCCAACATGGAGCAGAGGGGGAAGAGAGACAGAGGTGCATGCCTCAAGGGAATAGGGGAGTATCATCAGGACACCAATATCTTTCTCTGACCTCTGCATAAGCAATAACTCTCTCTCTCTCTCTCTCTCTCTCTCTCTCTCTCTCTCTCTCACACACACACACACACACATATACACACACCATGTATTCATACATCGTGTGTGTATGTGTATGTCTAGTCATCTATGATATAAATTAATGGGCCTGGCCCCTTCTCACAGTACTCTTAGAATCTAAAACAGATGAATAAGACAAATATAAATGTCCATATAAAATATAATGAGAAGACCAGAAATGACAGAGGTGGTCAACTCTGAGCGGAAAGGTTAAGGATGCCTAGGCAATCCTCAAAAAGATGAGAATAAAGATGTTCCAGATGTTCTCTTCTTCACAAGAGATCTGTTTGCCTCTCTCAGCATGTTATTGTTATGTCATTCCAGTTTAATAGAAGCTAACTGTTCTCTGTATTCCTCTTTTTCAAATGCCTTTCTTGTGATTTCATAGTTATTTTACAAAAAATGTTAAAATTATTTTTTAATTTTCAACAGGATTTTGATTAGAATTTGCTTATGATGCCTGGCAACTGAATCTCCAAGAGCTGAAAATTCAGTCCATGGACTTGCCCATGAAATGCCATCTCATCAATCTCTATTCGATGCCTACTGTATATTTCCATTTTTAAGCCTTATTCTTCTTCATGTGACTCTTTGTCCCTTAGTTGTGCAAAATATAATTGTTTGATATGAATGTTTTGTATAGATTAATTTTTCTGGGATTTTACTTTGCTCTTTGATATATTGTGTATGTGTGTGTATTGTGCTGTGTGTGGGTGTATATAGTTAAGACTTCGTTTAATTGGGAAAAGTCTTGTCCCATCATATATTTAAATATATGACAATTTTAGTTCTTTTTCTCAGTGTCAACTTTATGCATGTCTACGCTCCAATTATCATTTTCTTTGTAATTAATTTTATCCTTACTTCCTTACAGTTAATTTTCTTAAGCCTAACAGTGTTACTAACTTTTTAGTTAATTTCTTTCTAATTCATGTGACACATGACTTTTATCTCGTTTTCTTTAAATGCTTATTTTTTTTATTTGCTTGTTTTCTTTCTATCTCATTCTTTGTCAACCCTCATGTCACTTTTATAAATGTTTAAAAAGAAATTGCATGTAAAKATATAAAAGAAAAATGCAAAGACTCTTGAGCAACAAAGACAGCTTTAGCAGTTGAAGGTTTGGTGGTCAATAGCTTTACTTTGGGTGACTAGACGCTAATCATATCTTCTAAGGATAACTGTGGCATCCGATAGCCTTAATTCTACAGTCAGCAGGTGTTTCAACCTCTAGAGGAACTCTCTTCCTCAAGGTTCACTAGTGATTGAACAAAGAACGCTGAAGGTCTACCAGAATACCTGACTTCTGCAATCCTGTTGCTTTATCAGGGTGGCTAGTAAGGGGTGGGGATTTTTGGAAGTGTTGAGACTGATATTCATTTCCAAACACCAATGTTATGCTTGCTTCCCACAGCCCAATACACTTGGAAAACACAATATAGCTAGAATACCAGCCATTTAATTGTATATGTAGAGAATCTTAGGAGCATAAGGCAACATACCTGATGCACAAACTACAGAGCTAAGTGTGGCCAACCAGGGACCTCTTGTCTGCAAAGAAAGGAAGCTCCTAAAGGGAAGATATTTATAATGGACACCTGACACTCAAGAAGACCAGGTTCAGCACTGCTCTATGTGCAGGACAGGCTTTCCAACCTCAACTGCTGTCTGCCCTTGCACAAGGCCAACTCCAACAGCAGAAGACCAAAGAAAAGCTGCTGCAAATCTTCATGTTTATGTTTTGCCCTTGCGGTTCTTTTTTTCTCCTTCTATTGTACAACCAATAGTACTTTATTTGTTCATTTTATTTGTACCTTAAGTAACTTTAATTTCGTGTCACATCCTGCATTATTCTGCAGTGTTTAATCCTATGGTTATTGGTAGTGCATTACTACCTTTAATTTAACCAGTTTGGGGAATGTTGCTATATTTTTTCTGTTTGTTTTTCCTCACTGAGTGGACCTGTGATTGGACCTTAACAGTGGGTTGCTCATGAGAAAATATCCGTGAGTAAAACCAGGTCAGTTATCTAGCTGGCAGGTGTACAAACTAGGAAAATACTTCCTTTGGTCATTAATAAAGAAAATGCATAACCACAATTACAATATCCAAGATCCAAAAGCCAAACCAAAGATTACATAGAATAGAACAATCAAAAGTAAAAATTGAAATCATAAAAGATCTAATTAAAGAAACAAGAGCAGAAAAAAATCACCAAATATGGAGAAGGAAATGAAGATTCAAATGCAAGAGTCATTTAGAACCCCAGGTAGACATGGTCAGAGAAGAACCTACACACCATACAATGTAGACAAAACGCTACAAAAGAGAGAACAATATTAAAGGCCACAGAAAAAACAACTCACTGAGGTAAATACATCAGAACAACACTAGACATCTCAACAAACACTTCAAATCCTAGAGAGTTTGGGATGATATGTTTTAAACTCTAAGGTAAATAACTTCTAACCAAGAACTTTATAGCCAGCAAAGTGATATTTAAAGCTGACAGAGAAAGAAAGACATTTCTAGACAAGCACAAACTATAGCAATTCAGAGTCACCAGTGCAGCATTGCAAGAGCTTCATAGAAGTATTATAAACACTGAGGAGAAAAAAACAAGAGTCTTGATCACAAAACACTGGAAGACTAAATTTCCTGAGAGAACTAGATAAACAATGGACAGCAAGGAAAGAACCAATCATGTCTAAGTCAATAAATCAGGGAGGCCCTGGCATGAGTAGAGGAGAAAGAAAGGAACAAAAACAATGGAATAAATCAGGAAAGCAAGTAACAAATAATAGAAATCCACTCTGGAAATCCGTCTGGCGGTTCCTCAGAAAACTTGGCATGACACTTCTGGAGGACCCTGCTATACTACTCCTGGGCATATACACAGAGGATTCCCCGGCATGCAATAAGGAGACATGCTCCACTATGTTCATAGCAGCCTTATTTATAATAGCCAGAAGCTGGAAAGATCCCAGATGTCCCTCAATGGAGGAATAGATACAGAAAATGTGGTATATTTACACAATGGAATACTACTCAGCAATTAAAAACAATGAATTCATGAAGTTCTTAGGCAAATGGTTGGAACTGGAAAATATCATCCTAAGTGAGGTAACCCATTCACAAAAGAACACACATGGAATGCAGTCACTGATAGTGAATATTAACCCAGAAGCTCTGAATACCCAAGACACAATTTGCATATCAAATGATTCCCAAGAAGAAGGAAGGAGAGGACCCTGGTCCTGGAAAGGCTTGATCCAGCAATGTAGGGGAGTACCAGGACAGAAAAGAAGGAGGGGGTTGATTGGAGAATGGTTGAAGTGATGAGGGCTTATGGGACTTATGGGGAGGGGGGAACCAGGAAAGGGAAAATCATTTGGAATGTAAACAAAAATTATAGAAAAAAAAAGAAAAAAATTAGTTTTAACAATTTAAAAAAAAAAAAGAAATCCAGTAAATCCTAATGTAAGAGAAGTCACAATAAAAATCCTAATGTAACTCTTCTTTTATAACACAATCACACTGGCAATTAGACAAAAATGAAAACCTAACTATTTTTGTCTACAAGAGATACTCCTAGGCCAGTGAGATGGCTCAGTACTAAGGGCACTTAGCACCAAGCCTGACAACCTAAATTTGGTCCCCAGGACACATGTGGTAAGAAGAAGACAGCCTGTTCCCATGAGTTATCTTCTGACCCCCA
Source organism: Apodemus speciosus (assembly GCA_002335545.1). Taxonomy (NCBI): domain Eukaryota; kingdom Metazoa; phylum Chordata; class Mammalia; order Rodentia; family Muridae; genus Apodemus; species Apodemus speciosus. The sequence continues at coordinate 4,564,125 of BDUI01000001.1, read as the reverse complement.
TAGTCACTCAGAGATGTGAGCACACACATATAAAATAGTATCAATGCTCCTCAAATTATTCCATAGACTTCAAGGAGCAGGAACACTATCAAACGTATTCTATGAAGTTAGCGTTATCCTGATACCAAAGCCAGATAAGAACACAACAAGGAGTGCTAAGTTAACTTCATTCCAGGGATGCAAGGATGGTCCAAGATATACGTATCACTAAATACCATACAGCAAATCAGTAGAGAAGGATAAAAGTCACACAATAATCATCTCAATAAATGCAGAAAATGCTTTTTTAAAATAAATTTCAACATTCTTTCATAGCAGAAGCCCAGCAGGAACTAAGAATAGAACAAGCACACCTCAAAGTAACAAGAGAGTCAATGTTGTGTTAAATGAGGAAAACTGAAAGCATTTTTTTACAAACAAAAACAAGACAAATTTGTCTCTACTCTTTCTTATTAAACAAAATTTAACAACTTAACAAATTTAACAATTATTAAACAAAATTTAATAATTTTATCTGGATMAATAAAGCAAGAGAAAGAAATAAAACAAATAGGAAAGGAAGAAGTCAAATTATCTCTATTCATGGATGATATAACTTTATACTTAAAAGACTATAAAGAAATCTTTGCCTCACCGGAAAATATTGGATGCAATAAACACTTTAAACAATACAACAGGATACAAATTAAACATACAAATATGCACTTTTTAATTCAAAAATTCAAACAGAAAAATTATTCAATCAATAAATGGGCAAAAGAATTACATATACAGTTTAAAAGAGAAAATATGAATGGCCAATAATTTATGAAAAGGTGTTGTTTGGTTTAGTCATTAGGGAAATAAAATTTAAACTGGTTTGAGACCTGATTATATCCAAGTCAGACCTTATATCATCAAGAACACAAACAACAACCAATTTAAACAAGGGTGTGGAGGAGAATCACATACACAGTAATGGTGGGAATGTAAACGGGTGAAGTTACATCAGATACTGAAATGGAAACTCTTCAAAAGACCACAACTAGAAGTGCTGTATGACCTTGTCCCTCCAATATAGGGTACAAACTTGTGGGAGTTTAGACAGTGTGCCACAGACATGCCTGCATCCTGTGATTCTTTGTAGCATGATTCACAATAAATGCGGAAAGAAAAGGGCCTTGATTGATGCCTGTGGTAGATTGAATAGGTATGGCCTCTCTAGATCCATGTGTTTGAAGGCTTGGCCCATAGGGAGTGGCACAGTTAGGAGGTATGGTCTTTTTAGAGGAGGTGTAGCCTTGTAGGAGGAAGTATGTCACTGTGGGGGTGGGCTTTGAGACCCTCTCCTAGCTGCCTTGGAGTCAGCCTGCACCTGTTTGCATTCAAAACAAGATGTAGAACTCTCAGCTCCTCCAGCGCCACACCTGCCTGGACACTGGCATGTTTCCTATCTTGATGATAATGGACTGAACCTGTAAACCAGTCCCAATTAAGTGTTCTTTATAGGAGTAACTTTGTTCTATTGGCTATGTTCTTTGCCTTACAGAAGCTTTCCAATTTCATGAGGTCCCACTTATCAATTCTAGATCTTAGAACCTGAGCTATTGGAATTCTGTTTAGGAAATTTCCCCCTGTGCCAGTGAGTTCCAGACTCTTTTCCACTTTCTTTTCTATTAGATTCAGTGTGTCTGGTTTTATGTTCAGGTCCTTTATCCACATGGACTTGAGCTTTATGCAAGGTAACAAATATGTATCTATTTTCATTTGTCTACATACAGACAGCCAGTTAAACTAGCACCATTTATTTAAGATGCTTTCTTTTTATCCCATTGTATATTTTTGGCTTCTTTGTCAAAGATCAAGTGTCTGTAAGTGTGTGATTTTATTTCTGGGTCTTCAATTCTTTTCCATTGATCAATGTGTCTGTCTTTGTACCAATACCATGCTGTTTTCATCTCTATTGCTCTGTAGTACAGCTTGAGATTAGGGATGGTTTTTCCTTCGGAAGTTTTTTATTGTTAAGAATTGTTTTCGCTATTCTGGGTTTTTAGTTTTTCCAGATGAATTTGAAGAATTGCTCTTTCCATGTTTTTGAAGAACTGTGCTGGGATTTTGAAGGGGATTTCATTGAATCTATAGATTGCTTTTGGTAGGATGGCCATTTTTACTATGTTAATTCTGCCAATCCATGAGCATGAGAGATCTCTCCATTTTCTGAGGTCCTCTTTGATTGCTTTCTTGAGAGACTTGATGTTCTTGTTATACAGATCTTTCACTTGCTTGGTTAGAGTTACCACAAAATATTTTAATTTTGTGCCTATTGTGAAGGGTGTTGTTTCTCTAATTTCTTTCTCAGCCTGTTTATCATTTGTATAAAGGAAGACTATTGATTTATCTGAGTTAATTTTATATCCAGCCACTTTGCTGAAGATGTTTATCAGCTGTATAAGCTCTCTGGTAGAAATTTTGGAGTTGCTATGTATACTATCATATCATCTGAGAATAGGGTTACCTTGACTTCTTTGCCAATTTGTATCCCCTTGATCTCCTTTTGATGTCTTATTGCTCTAGCTAGAACTTCGAGTGCAAAATTGAATAGATATAGAGATAGTAGGCGTCCTTGTCCCTGACTTTAGTGGGATTGCTTCAAGTGTCTCTCCATTCAATTGAATATTACTATTAATTTGCTGTATATTGCATTCATTATGTTTAGAAGTGCTCCACAGTTGGAGGGGAATTTGTAGAGCCCACCTCCAGTGGAGGAACAGGGTATCAAGTGAAGGGATGGGGTTGCCATCCCACATTCAGAGCTCTGACCCAGATTTGTTCCTGTCTGAAGGAACTGCAGAGACAAAAATGGAGAAAAGCATGAGAGGCAGGAGGTCCAGTGACAAGCCCAAATTTGGATCCAGCTCAAGGGGAGGTCCAGGGTCCTGACACTGTTACTGATGCTGTGGTATGCTTGTAGACAGAAGCCTAGCATATCTTCCCTAGGAGAGACCCAACAAGCAGCTAAGTCAGATGCAGATACTAGCACCCAACCAATGAAAGGAAGCCAGGGACTCCTTTGGTTGAATTGGGGAAAAGCTGGAAGAAGCTGAGGAGGAGGGCAGCCCCAAGGGGAGACCAACTGACCTGGACCCCTAAGATCTCTCAGACACTGAGCCTCCAACCCAGCAGCATATACCAACTGATATGAGGCCCTCTGACACATATGTAGCAGAGGACTGCTGGGTCTGGCCTCAATGAAAGAAGATGCACCTCAAGAGACCTGAGGTCACAGTGAGTGGAGAGGCCTGATGGGGTGGGACGTGGGGTGAGGACATCCTCTTGGAGAAGTGGGGAGGTATGGAATGAGGAGTCGTCATGGGGTAGACTGAGAGAGGGATGAAGTCTGGACTATAAAAAAAGGATTAAAGAATAAAAAATAAAATTGGAACTGGAAGTTATCATACTAAATAAAATAAGGCAGACCCAAAATAGCCTATGTTTTATATGCATATAGAGAGATAGATTGTGTGTGTGTGTGTGTGTGTCTGTGTGTGTGTGAGTGTGCGTGTAATTGTGTAGAAGGGGGAGGAAGTGGTAGTCTAGCTGTAGAGGAAGAACAAGAGACATAATATGAACATCACATGTTTTCTTTAATAAGTAGAGCCCTAACATGTAAACAGAGGAGTGTTGTTATGGCAGAGGAGTAGGAACAGTGGGAGGAGCCAGAGACACAAAAGTGTGTAAGCGTGCAATAGGAAATTAAATACAAGCAAAGTACAGTGATATACATTCATGAAAGTGTCAGGAGACCCTCTATTTTGAGTATATATGCCAGCAAGTCTCCCCTCAAGCCCGTAGTTTCCACCTAATGGTACTATGGTATGGAGTCTCTCTAGGGCATGTTCAACCTCTCTTTTGGATTATCTTTGCCCCCACAAATATCACCATCCACACCCATCAAGCACATGGCACATGAATACTTCCATCCTCAGCAAGATTTCACATCTGAGGCCAGAAATCTCAGTACTCGCCACGTGTTCTTCTTGCTTTGCAGAATGAACTATGTCTTTTTACTGGTTACATTGAATAAAGAAGTTTTATTCTTATGCTGACTCCTTTTGTCTTTCTGTCTTTCATTCATTCTTTCTTTCTTTCTTTCTTTCTTTCTTTTTCTTTCTTTCTTTTTCTTTCTTTTTCTTTCTTTCTTTTTCTTTCTTTCTTTTTCTTTCTTTCTTTTTCTTTCTTTCTTTTTCTTTCTTTCTTTTTCTTTCTTTCTTTCTTTCTTTTTTCTTTCAAGTTTAGGGTAGATATTTGAGGATCAGCATGTTTTAGTTTGCAGTTTTCGGATGGTAACCACAAGATTATATATTGAATATATAATCAAATTAGAAACCCAAGGAATTTCTTTATATTTGGTTCAGTGCAGTCATGTCATACGATACTATAGTTACATAGTTCATCCTCTAGATTTAAGAGCACAGCTCCAAATTTATCACTGTTAAATGATGTCTTGCTAAATTCAGCCCGGTCCAAGCTTTTGAAAGCTCTTGGTCCAAGAATCTGTTGTATTTATGTAACCTTTCCATTTTCACATCATTCACAAATTTAATCAGCTTACTATTAAGCACTCATCCAAACACTGCCAGAACTGTCGGATGGGATGATGGTAAAGACAGCCGTCCCTACGCACTTGCTCTGGTCTGTCATCATGATTCACTTAGCCTACATTTATCAGTCTGTATCCAAGGAAAATGTGAAATTTCGTTAACTCATTACTCATATTCAGATGTTCTACGTCTATAGTGTTCTCCCATCAACAGAAAGTGAAGGACTTCAGAAGAACATTAAGTCAAACATGAAGATAAAAACAGAAGGGCACAAAGAGGGAAATAATAATAATGTAACAGATAGAAAGAGAAAGAGGAAATGAGAAAAAAGAAATTTTGTTTAAAAAGTTTTGCTTAAAGATAAATTAAAATATAAAATTAATACAGAAACTCTAATATAAGTCATCCAGACAAAGAGGTACAGAGAGAGAATTATAAAATATTTTCAGTCTCATTTCTTTCACTCAGAAATGAAAATCTCTTAACCAAAGTTAACAAATCTAAGTCTTGCAGAAAAGACTATGTGGAGATGTTCTGATATATACACATCAGATGGCAGGACTTCTCAGGGCCCTTAACATGTTGAAGTGTATTGTTAAACTCCAAAAAGAGTTAGCACCCACAATCAATGCATTTGATCAAGAGCCTTTTGAAATGACACATCTCTGAGGAGCAGGGTGACCAGATCACATTCTGTGAGGTGCTAGCCTAAACCATCCATTCTATTATGTGACCTGCCGGGGAACGCATGGGAATGGCTGCCAAATTTATCTTGTGATGAACAGGAGTTACTGAAGTTTGATTTTCTCATTGGAAAAGAGCAAGGCAAAGCTGTCCTTTGTATGTTCAGCTCTGGAGACTAGAATCAAAATGAAATTCAAATAGAAAACCGGGCTTGAGTTAGAGAAAGGTAGGAAAGATGAAAAAGAATGAAACTCAAACACAAACCCAGCTCTGCCACTTGCTGACTGTACGGCGGCATTGTTTGAGCAGAGAATCTTTCTCTGTGTGCCACATTCCTCTTCTATAAAATAGGGCCAACATCCTTCCTGGCCAACAGAGCCATTGTGGGTATCAAATGAGATGATGCCTCTGCAAACACCTTGTAAGGGAGCTGCTTTACAGTTGTCAATATGCATCGGCCAACAGCCACGAGGACAGTTTGGTGTTGGAGGTACCAAAGGTGTCTGCCACGCTCAAATCATCGTCAGCTGCAGGTCACAGAAGCAGGTGTCTGTGTCTGTGTGCTCAGCTGAGCCCTGCAAGACATCTTTCCATCCAGAGGCTACTGTCTCTGTCATGCAGTGAGAATGGAGGGCAGGACCACTTTGAAGGCGTTAATAGGCCACTAGACACAACATGACTCTTGAACCCAGTACACGTGCCAGGGATAGAGAAAGCCATCCGTTAGACACAATATAACTCTTGAACCCAGAACACATGCCAGGGATGGAGAAAGCCGCTTGGGCAGCTTCCCAGGAGGCAAGAAGTGAATGAACAGGTTTTCTCCGACCTAGGGATTTCCAGCAGCTGATTCCAAGTAGACGAAGGGTCTGTATTATTCCTCACCCTCTGCCAGCCCAGGGCTGATCACTTTTAACTCATCTAAACCCCTGACCCTAGTTAATGAAGATGGACTCACAAGCAGGATTTCATATTTCAAAGGGACAAAGGCCAATTTAAATCTATTCTCGCTAAATAAAAAGAAGAAAGAGAACTTAGGTTTTTAGGAAACCGGGCAAATGAGCTTATCCTCATTAGAACTTTCTGATAATTAAGTAAAAGCTAATGCTTTCAAAATAAAGTATCCTACCTCCCTCACAGCATGAGGTACAGTGCGCCTGGAGGTGTTATTCCATCTACAGAAAAGGTAAGTAAGAAGCCCATTAATTGCTTTTAATAATGTTTTAATCCTGTTACAAAAGCAATGTATTCTCAGTGCAGAGATGTTAATGTAGAGGCATGGCTGTTGCCCAACATTTTCCTTTATTTTGTACCCTGTGAAGGTTAAATCTTTCAGGGCTCTTTCTTAAAAGGCAGATATGAATGAGGTGAGGATTCTCTGCATAAGTTATTGTCCACTCTCTCTAGTTGTGGGGAGAGTTTTTCATTTGACCAGCCCACTCCTACCACAGTAACTGCACCTGCTCTATCTGTGACGCTCTAAACTTGATCCCTTCCAGCAACCACAACCAGTTGTTTTCATTCGGGAGCTGATGTTGGCTAGGCAGAGCTGGATGACTCTTTGGCTCAGGCGGCGTTGATGCAGCTGGGTGATTCTTCTGCTCAGGATGGTTTGGGCTCAGGTGGCTGATTCTTCTCCGAGTGGTGTAGACCACACCAATAGTTCCTTGGACTATTGTCCACAGACAAGCCGAACTTTACAGTGGCTGACTCACATGGCAGACTCTTGTACATCCGTCAGGAGCTGAGCTTAAACTATCATGGCATACAGCAGTACTCCTCCACGTGGTCTTCTCAGCACGCGGTCCTGAAGCACCGCGGCTGGGATCCAAATGGGGGTGCCCTGAGAAGTGGTTGTAGTAAGATGAACATTTCTTAGAGCTGAGACTCAGTAGGTAGATGGTAACATTTTTTCCATATTGTTTTTGTCAAGAAGAAAGAAGAGAGAAAGAAAGAAAGAAAGAAAGAAAGAAAGAAAGAAAGAAAGAAAGAAAGAAAGAAAGAAAGAAAGAAAGAGA
>BDUI01000001.1:4537406-4556767 GCA_002335545.1 Apodemus speciosus | reverse complement strand
GAGAGAGAGAGAGAGAGAGAGAGAGAGAGAGAGAGAGAGAGAGAGAGAGAGAGAGAGAGAGACTACCAAGAGCCAAGGCTCATGGGACGGACATATGGCTACAGTGCTCTGTGTGAACACACCTTACAGCTCACTTTAACAGATGACACTGCTCTAGCCAGTGATTATAAGGAGCTCTATAATACCAACCACATAGAAGCGCACTCCAGAATCTATAGCCACTACCTCTAATGCCCAAACTCCTTTTCCAAATCCTACAGTCCCCCTCCGTTTCAACCCTCTCACCCCTTAGGATGGCTTTCCAGATTCATACTAGATACCTCTGGGATTCAGGGGTTCATAACTCATTCCAGCAGCAGAGGCAGACCTACAAACATGCAGACTTATATACTCGCCTACACAGAGCCACACATTCACACTCATGCCCACACAGGCACAGGACACACTTATCCACACTTTCATATATACGTACTCTAACATAGCGGTTCTCAGCCTTCCTGATGCTGCGACCCTCTAATATGGTTCCTCATGTTGTAGTGATGCCCAACCATAAAATTATTTCATTGCTACTTCATAACTGTAACTTTGCTACTGTTATGAATACATAATGTAAATGTCTGATATGCAAGATAGTTGATATGTGACTCTAAAGGGGTCCAGACCCACTGGTTGAGAACCCCTTGATCTACATATTCAAACATCATACTCACATAAGTAAATATACAGTTACAAATATATGAACATATACATGTTTTCCTACTCATTCACAAATGTAGACCGCCCCCCATATGCTTGTACTAGCGTCAAGTTATACAGAAAGCCCATTGCCCCGGTCCCTTAGCAAGGATGCACAGATTACCTTTGTTCATTGTTTCAGAGTGGTCCCATTTCAATGATAGGGAGGTAAAGTGTGGCCCTGGTGCTCACTGGCCATGATTCTGAGATGAAACAGTGCAAAAGAAGCCCAGTCAAAAGAGATGGCACTGCAGTCAGAGGAGGGAGGCTTTGTGCTCACCTCACAGCACCAAGTGAGCACCCTAACACATCACCTCAGGCCACCTTCCTGCTGTTAAAACCCAGTTAGGTCTCTGCTTAAAGCTCTACCAGTCTTGGGGTAGGGCAGCCTCCCAGGGCTCCTGAAGCCCATTTCTGGTGACAGCTTTCCCCACAGAGACAGTGATCAATGGTCAGATCAAGCCCCACCAGCCCCAGGGGATTGGATTCCAAGAAAAGAGGATGTAGCTGAGACTTTTCCATTGTGCTGTCATCTATTGTGGGCTTCAGAAAGCAAGGGAGCCAACCCTCTGGGAAAGGTTTGCAGAGGGAAGAGGAAGAGGAGGCTAAGGTTACACTGGGGCCACGGGATGGAAAGGGAGTGGAAACTGATCCCTTTTCTGAAAATCCGCCAGCCCTAACCATTTTTAATATTTCTTTAGTATTGTGAAAATAAAAGGGTCAAAGGGAGATAAAGGTGAGCTTTTATTCAATTGAGGATACATACTGTGTTTATGCCTCTGCACATTCATTTCATTTTAGTGTCAAAGAGAAGCTAGCAAGTCAAAATCCCATGAACACAGTTCATTTGTTTTATTGGGAAGGTTGAAGCAAAATCATTTGAAAAGACTACTACTTTATATCATGATGCATACGTCAACCTTTTATCTTCAAATGTGGCCTCCAGAAAAAAAAATCAAAGTCGGATTTTTTTTTTTATCCTTTTTGGCTAAGTGTACAGTGACAAATGTACCAATTTTAGGTTCCAAAGAAAACCTCTATCTCACACTGACTCCTCATCACCGGAGATGGGTAAATCAGAAACAAGGCAATAGCTGGGGAGGGAAAGACAAGGAAACTTCACTCTTCAGTGTGGATCTGGGGAGCATCTCCCATGCATCAGGCACTGTGTGGGATGCTGGAGAGAATTAGATGAACAAAAGCTCTGCGTGTCTCTAAGTGGTTTATAACACAGCAAACCAAACAGACAGTGAAAGAGACAATGCTGTTTTTAAGTGGTTGAGCCATGCACACGGTGCTATTGGGAACCCGAAAGAAACAGAATCAGCCCAGACCTGAAATGGCATCATAGCTAAGAGCTGAACGAACACATGAAGGTGCTCGGGCACAGAAATGCGGGAACAACCCAGCATCTGAAGAGGCTGAGAAACAGGAGACAGCAAAGCATCACAAACCCTGCACCGTTCAAACCTCCCAGGATATTACTAATGGCGCTAAGGGAGATGAAGCTGGGGAGAAGGGCAGCTAAGAAAGACTCTATGCTTATAGAGAGCTTATCCTTACCACGAGATGACCCTAGCTGGGACTCAGGTGGTAAGATTTGCATAACAAGCAGGGTCCCTCTGGCAGCAGCAGAAAGGAYGGGGAGGAGGAGGATAAGACCCCAGGCAGGGGACCAGGTGGTACAAGAATGATGACACCAGCAAGGGATAACAAGGCTCAGGCAAGGGCAGTGGGCGGGGACTGAAAAGAGGAAATAGATTCAGAAAATATTTGGGATTAGAAAAAAAAAGCAGGACATTGTTAATTAAGTGTAGGGTGGGGAGAGAGGGAAAAATACCTTGGGGGATTGGTGCAATTAATTAAGACAGCATGCAGAAATCAGAACAAGGCTTGGGGCAATTTTGAAGACACAACTATGGGATATATTGATAAGAAATCTGGGTGTTCCCAAGTGGAAAATCCAATGCTCATAGCTGTGGAAACCATCAGGAAGAAACAAAGAGCTTTAAAAATTAGAATCCAAGATGGACAGAAATCTCCCAGGGACGGTGTGAGAAAACAGTGGTTGAGGCAGAAAACAAAAGTACTCTACCAGGGCCCTCCTTCAAGTAACATGAGTTCTAGTTATGTAATGGCTATAGGCTGGTGTCTGGCTTTAAGAGCCTGGTCCAGATAGCTTGTCGTCTTTGTTGGTGAAAGCCAGAAAACTACACACTATCCAAGGAAATCTTGCAAACCCTATCTTGCACTCCCCTCCCCCTTCCTCTCACCCTCTGATCACCCTGTAGATGGTAATTAAATTGTTTTCATTCTCTATGTGTCCAGAGCAGTAAACCCAGTACATTCTGCAGGCTAGGCAAGCACTCCACCACTGAGCTACATCCTAGCCTGTTATCTCTTTACATTCCCCATGATAGACTCACCATGTGCTGGCTCCGGGCTTGATGCTCCTATGTTGCCAGTTGATAAAAATAGGGTCTCTGTCATGAAGTCTGTGATATGGCTGGGTCTCTCTTGCAACTGGCTGCTGTTTCGTCTTCCTGTTTTCTAACTCACTACAGTCAGGCTAGCCCTAAGTGCTTTCTTTTTTATTGTTTGTTTGTTTGTTTGTTTGTTTAGTCACTCTACATCCTGATCGGAGGCCCCCTTCTTCTTCCTCTTCTCTCGGTCACACCCTCATAAGCTCCTCCCCCCATTAATTTCTCCCTGTCTCAGAGAAGGGGTACTACTCCAACCCTGGGACATCATGTCTCAACAGGATTAGGCACATCCTCTCTTACAGAGGCCCAACCTGGCAGTGCATTTAGGGCAAGGGGACAGAATGGCAGGGAACAGAGACCGAGACAGCCCCTGCTCCACTTGATAGGGGAACCACATGAAGACCAAACTTCACATCTGCTACAAMTGTGCAGGGGGCTGAGGTTCAACCCCTGCACACTCTCTGGTTGGTGTCTCAGTCCCAGCGAGCCCTCACGGGCCCAGGTTAGTTGACCCTGTAGGTCTTTTCCTTTTCCTAACCACTATTGGTGCTTATATCTGCCTCGCCTGATAGAACCAACATACCCTTCACTTGGCATTTTTGTCCCAAGTGTGTCCTGGAAGTCTCTGTAAGATAAATAAATGGGCCAGTTAAGCCACAGGAGCTACAGACAAAGGATTCCCTACTTAGTGACAGAACAACAGAATCCCTGGCCTCCCTCCCTGTTGTCCTGACTCYAAGCTGAGTTTTCATGGTTCTTCCCCCTCCTCTCTCCTCTGCCACCTACCAAATCACTCATTTCAGTCCTTAAATGGAAAGGCTTTATATGCATCTATTGATTTCCTGAGGTTAGACATCATTAGAAAGCCCCAAAGTAGAGCTCTGTCTGTCTATCTGTCTATCTGTCTATCTATCTATCTATCTATCTATCTATCTATCTATCTATCATCTATCTATCTATCTATCTATCTATCTATCTATCTATCTATCTAATCTGTCTATCCACCTTTATCCCACCATTCAACCAATACATATAGAAAACTTACCACAAACCAGCATCTAGTTAGAGTCAGAGGACAGAGGATGGAATGGAGATCAAGGGGACAGTTAGTTTCCTGCCTTTATGAACGTTATGCTCTGGCGAACACTAGCCACCAGGCCAGCAGTGTAGGACTGGCACATGAGCACTCACAAAGCCGAGAGAGCTCGGCGGTCCATCAGCGATGCTCATTCCACTTGTAAGGACCTACTCTCCCTCGGGTCTCTCTATCCTTTCAGGTCATGGCAGAGAAGCAGTAGCTGAATCTTCATGGCTCTCAGTTTATCAGTCTTTGAGCTCATAGGGGTCCTTTCAAGCCAGATTTGGGAGAACAGAGGGACTTGCTGGACTAACTTCTGCAGTGACATTCGTACAAAGAGTTAAGCTTCATTTCTGAATCATGTGCATGTATATCCTTTACCGTGCATTGGGAGACGCACAAGGGAATGGAATTTGTGCTGTGGCTTTGTGCTGTGGTGGGCAGAGGAGAAGAAAGCAATTCATGGCATCCTCAGCCACAGAAAGCCCATTTTGCCAAGGTGAATGGGATACACCCATTGGCCGCATCCCTGGAGATAAGAGTCCACATGCGCACCCATGTGTGCTCCTAATACATCTGCCCATGTGACTACCTTTGACCAATGGGATGCTGGTGTAGTGACACTACCACAGATTAAATGACATTTGGCTTAGGGGTCTCTTATATGCCCGCTAAAGACATAAACATGTTCTAGCTAGCCACCATTCTATCAGCCCAGGCCTGGAGTGAAACACGTGGCAGAGAGCCAAGCACAACCTGAAGCTTGTGCCAAGATCAGTCAAACAAACCCTGACCTATTAGCAAGAAAAATAAATATCTTTCATTCAAGCCACTGAAATGTTGAGGTGTTTAAGGCAGCATCACGAGGCACCAGCTGACAGATACGTGGCGCTGATACCTCCTTACCGGCCGTTTCCTCAGGCATCCATGAGCATCAGATTGCTGTGTGCATAGAGACGGAGGCATCACCAGGCAAGCCCGCCGGTGGACTTGGCTGAGCCTGGAGTCCTGAAGCTCTGCCCCATCCCAGCCCTCATTCAGGTTTAATGAACTGCTCTTCTATCTGTCTAATGTCACTACTTTCCCCAACTCGGCTGTATGCTACCTGGACTGTCTAGGAAAACCCATTACCCCTATTAGTCTGCCAATAGCAAATCAGTAGAATTGCTTGTTCCTTAATTGATAGAATACACTCCCCTCCTCCTGATAGATTACCCTGTTCTAACAGCTCCAAGAGCAATTCCCCAGTGTCTGACTACCATCCAATCCGGAGCAATTGGTTGATACTTGCAGTAATAAATCCTAACCTATCAATACATAATAGCTCTTCATAATCAACATCCACAGATTCTGTTTGGGTTCAGAAGCTACCACCAGCCATTTTTTACATGCCTATAATTAGCAGTGGCCAGATGATATTTGTGCCTCTTAGCACAATACTCTCTCCCCATCCAATAATGATAACACGTTTTACATAAATTCAAACTGATTTAATTCCCTTGTCGAAGCGTGGAGATATAAATATATTTCTGCGTGCGTAATGTTCTGTAAATTAAAATAGTTCGGCTGACCTGAGTGCTGTGGTGGGAGAATCCAGTTCTGCCTCTCCAGGAGACTGACTGTGGGCTGCAGCAGAGCGACTGTCTCCCGCAGAACAGCAGAGATGGCCAGCTGGACGAGGTAATGCACACCATTTATTAAAGCTCTGTCCATCTAAGTGGGTTTTGCAAGCTTCTGAAGAGCTCATCTTTATCTAAGAGCGACCAGTCTTTAGACCCCAGTGTCCAGGCCACTGACATCAGCACCAGAAAGGTAGTGACCTACTGATGATCGCCTTCGAAGGGCAAAGAACTATTCATATTAGGGGGAAAGAGATGGGGAGGAGGGACCGGAATGTCTGCCCCTAGCATGCAAGTTCACTAGCCATGGGGAAAAGTGGGACAAGAAAGTCCCCTTGATTCTTATAAATTAAATGTCACCAAAGAAAGTCGGTGAGAGGAAAGGAAGAAAAAGTGCCCTAAACAAGGTAATAAAACTATAAACTTAATGAGGGGCAGTTTGCCGCTTCGCAGTCTCTCCACTTTATAACCTGGCCTTATGAGCCAGCCTGTCAGGAGAATGTAATTGAGAACTGGCTATAAAACATATGTTTAATGGAGCCAGGGGCCAAGGAAAACACTGTAATTGTAATAAGCAGCCTGCTAAGTAAAATGATATCTTTTAAAGGTTAAAATAGAGTTGCCTTCAGAACTGGGCCAGTCTGCTTCTTCAAATATTGCTTTGCTAATGATTTCTTCACTTCACTTACAAAATGCATCTCTGAGGAGATTTGTCACAAATGTGATCCCTGCCTAGGAAGTAAACTGCTCACCCTACAGAAGGCTCAAGCATTTATTCTCCGGTTTTATATAACTTGGGGAATGATGTTAAAATTGGCAAATGCATCTGAGGCACACCAGGCCGCAGGATTTTTTTTTTTTTTTAATCCACTCATTGTCCGATGCAGTTCAACTTGAAAGAGATACAACAGAGAAGAGACTGATCCTTTGTGGCCTATTCTCTTTCCAGAAGGTAAAAGCAATTCCCATCAACAGAGCCCAGTGCTCCGTGGGGTCATCTCCATTCTGCTCTGGGGAATTTGTTGCTCATCAGGGCATGAATATTTTTAAAAGTAAGAAAGAACAGAGGAAAAATAAAAACTGGTCCTGGTATCTGGATGACCTTACCTGTGCAAAGCCCACCCCTGCCTAAGCCTAGAGCTTGTCCACCCTCACCTTCAGGATGAGTCCTTTAGGGAACTGAGATACAGCTTTGCTCCATATGTACTTTTGAGATTGGTACTCTTAACATTTATGTGATATGTGCAAGCGTGCGCATGTGCAAGCACGTGCCCGTGCATGTGGGCACATGTGTCGGCATGTCTGTACATGTTTGTGGGTATGTATGTGCATATATATATGCAGGTATATGGGAGCATGTATGTGTATGTGATATATACATATTTGTGTGGGTATATGCATATATGATTGAAGGGATAGGAATGTGTGTGCACATGTGTGCACATGTTTGTGTGGGCATGTATATGCATATGTGTATGTAGCTATGTGGGAGCACATGTGTGTATGTGCCATATACATGCTCATGTGGGGATATGCATGTATGCATGTATGAAGAGGTAGGAGTATGTGTATGTGTGAGTGTGTGTGTGTGTGTGTGAGTGTATGTGGGGGGGTGCCAGAGGCTGACATCAGACCTCCTCAGCTGAACTTCATCATATTTTGGAGACAGGATCTTTCACTGGACTCAGAAGTCACTAACTTAGCAAAGCTGGCTGGCCAATGAGCTCACGGGATTCCAGCTATTCTTCTTCGTACAATTAAGTGTGGGCATGTGACTATGTTCTGGTCAATAAAAAGTAAGAGGTGTGGGACACAAAGGTTGGAAGTTTGGGGAGCACTAGGGCAGTTGGTGGGAGGTAATAATGAATCAAAATTATTAATATGCACTGTATAAAATCTCTAATTTTCAAAGAATAAAAAGTATCAGTTAAAAAGTAATAATTAGCACTTTCCTTAAAAAACGAGACTTAGTTCCCTCACACTTGCCTACAATGTAGAGCCAATAGCGAAGGCTCCTCTTTTAGGTACAATAAGAAATAGAGCCAAGCCTCCAGGATAGTAGACCAGGAAGGATTTCATCCAGAGTTTTTCATCTAACTGAACCTCAAAGCAGCCTTGATGGTCTCCACACTTCTGAGTCCCTTCCCAAAGAGTTCACAACTATCTTCCTAAAGTCATGTTATTGGAGGCTCTGTTACTTGCAGGTAAGTTGGATGGTTGGCCAGTACAGACAATTTTATGTATGTATGCACACACACACACACACACACACACACACACACACACACACATTCAGCAGAGTGAGAGTTTGAAGACACATATTCTGACGCTTTCATATTTATCATCCTTCACTGTGTATCATTACATCTACAATAAAAGTCAGTGCCTCCTATGCCCGAAAGTTGTGTGCTTATATTAAACTACATCTCCAGGCTGCCTAATGTTGCTGTAAACACTCATGTCATATTCTGGCTTGTGACTTTTCCTGCTGCTATTAGTTCTCTCTGAAGAACATTTCCCAGTTATTTGCATTAATCATTTTAATCATTTTTTCTAAAAAGTCACACCTCATAAATCTCTCTAACCACAATATGTAACTACACACACACACACACACACACACACACACACACACACACACAGGGTAGGGGTACTTTTCTACTCTAACATTTATTTTATTTTATTTTTTTATTTTCTATATTCTTTGTTTACATTCCAAATGATTTTCCCTTTCCCGGTTCCCCCCTCCCCATAAGTCCCATAAGCCCTCTTCCCTCAGCCGGTTCCCCAATCAACCCCCTCCCACTCTTCTGTCCTGGCAATCCCCTAAAATGCTGCATCAAGCCTTTCCAGGACCAGGTCCCTCTCCTTCCTTCTTCTTGGGAATCATTTGATATGTGGGTTGTGTTTTGGGTATTCTGAGCTTCTGGGCTAATATCCACTTATCAGTGACTGCATTCCATGTCTGTTATTTTGTGAATGGGTTACCTCACTTAGGATGATATTTTCCAATTCCAACCATTTGTCTAAGAATTTCATGAATTCATTGTTTTTAATTGCTGAGTAGTATTCCATTGTGTAAATATACCACATTTTCTGGATCCATTCCTCCATTGATGGACGTCTGGGTTCTTTCCAGCTTCTGGCTATTACAAAYAAGGCTGCTATGAACATAGTGGAGCATGTGTCCTTATTGCATGCCGGGGAATCTTCTGGGTATATGCCCAGGAGTGGTATAACATGGTCCTCTGGAAGTGTCGTGCCCAGTTTTCTGAGGATAATCACTATTCCTTAATATCTACTCTAACATTTTATCCTCAGGGACTGAAGTAGTCTTATTCTTTAATCTGATGTCATCTATCCGTGTGATATGAGGTCCATGGCAACAAAGAACGTAATTCCCATCATTGTGGGCAAGCTAGAATGTGTCTAACAAATAAGTGAGCATTCAATAAATACTGAGGAAGTGAACGGGTGGTGTAGAAGACTGAGTTTGAAATGGAGACTGGAAAGATTGAAGTAAAGGGTGAGGAGGAGGCAGCTGCAGAGGCTTGTGTGGTGACACACACCTCTGATGTCAGCATTTGGAAGGTGGAGGCAGGTGCATTACTGGTTAAAAGTCATCCTCAGCTATACAGTGAGGCCACAGCCAAGCTAGGCTACTATATGAAGTATTGTCTCCAAAAGAAAAAAACAAGTCAAAATGTTCCTTTGGTCCAACAGAGCACAGATATAGATAGAAGGATTCACAAACCTTGGACACAGATCACTTTGGCACTCGGAATTTAGAAACATAATAATAAGTACATGTATCATATAGCATATCAAATGGGATTTGTAAGGTTATTCCATAATAAAATATGTTAATATCTTACAGAAAATGAGTATTTGCACTAAATAATAGGTAAAGCCTCTCAAGAGTGTTCTGCCTGCTCATGGCTCATCTATTCTCCAGATAGGGGTCACATTTTAAGGCCAAAGATTATGAAGAAAAATATTATACTCTCAGTGTATTTTTTGAGTTTCCGAATTGCATACTAAAGATTGGATTTGTATGTAAAACATCATTAGAGAGACTTCAGAAGATGCTACGTGATACATCATCAGTAATGCCCAGACAATCCTTTGAACACAGTATGATAAATACAGTTATCCTTCATTCTCATTCACTCCATCCCAATTGCCTGCCTCACAAAAGGATACATTTTTATGCCAGAGATTCAAGACTATTTAGAAAAGTATGACTTACTAATCGGTGAGTGGAGTGTTTGTCCATTATTCACAATGAGCTCTGTTCCGTGAATTTGCTCTTTCAGTCCTCACAGCAATGCTATGCATAAGTGCTGGGTTTGATTTCATTTCACAAATGATGGCACTAAGGCCACAGAGGTTAAGACCTCATGCAAGGTCGCACTATAGGGTAGGAACACCAGCCCAAAATCTTTGATGCCAGAGCCAGAGAAAAATTTTTATAGGTAAGTGATTTTAAATAAGACTATTGAATTGAACACTAAAGTGAGTATGTGATGAAAGCTAATTTCTTTACCTAAAATCCTAGCCAAATGATGACCAAGAAAAGGGCATTACCAGTTTGCAGATGCATTTGTGGGAGGTGAAGTGAAGAGGAATCAGACCTCAGAAGGGTAGACCCAGGAGCAGGGCAGGGCAACGCTGAGTCACATGGATAGGGAGATCAGGAGCACCATGGCTTCTAGAGAGGATTCCAAGGGGAGGAGGGGCAGCTAGAAGGAGAAGCAAGAGTCATTTTCTTGCACATCTCATTCATATATTTTTTTCTTAAGGGGATGAAATGTTCTGGCTCATAGCATGTGTGCAATGTTTAACCAGTGTTTTGCCAGTGTTCACTGTCTGGGGGGTTGGGGGGACACTAGGAAACAAAAAGAAAAAGAAAAAATAGGCCATCTTTATACTAAAAGATCTTACAATTTCCCATGTAGAACAAATGTATGCAAAAAATATGTGCTATCATGTATTCATTCAAAACATAATATCTACTGTCGAGGCCTGGGAACGAATCAGAATCCAGAGTTGCAAAGCTCCATGAACCCGGGTGTTAATCAGAAACACACGCACCTACCTAAGGGAACCAGGTATGTCCACAAAGGCTTTGGGCGAAGGAGCAGAACTGGTTTAGAGCCTGCAGTCCCGTGAGGGTTATTTCAGCTCTCTGTCTATGCAGATGCTTGGTCTGGGAGGTTCAAGCCGGCCATGCAGACCTGACTTAAATAAAGTCCAAATACAGGAACTTTCTGTGTTTAAATATTGGCAGCAAATCTGAACTAATTTTTTTTTAGCATCTTGCATCTTAACAAAGCCCAGATCTGCAAGCCGCCATATTGTTGCCTAAAAAGAATCACAACAGCACTCACCTTTGCCCTAACCTGTCATTCTACATAAGTCCCTCCCCCATCCAGAGGCCCCTCCTCAACCAAGCCATGTGCTCCGCCCTCTTTCTCGCCCCATCTTTTACTCCTAGCTAGTTTGTCCGTTTCCTTCCAAAGAGCTTGGTCCGAAGGCCTTCGCCACAGCCCCTATAAATCCTTCTTGCATTTCATCATTGCAGTCCGCTGCATACCTGTTTTTCTCACTCAGACGAGAGGAAATAAAAAACTAATTTTACAGAACTCAGTCCAGCTGGTTAAGGAGAAACAAAACCATATAATCCACAGATTAGTCCTTCATAAGGTGGGGCTTGTGGCTTTTCATATGTGTTCCTCTTTTCCCACCAGCAAGTTTATTGCCCCGTGGAGCCAGATCTATTCTCCTCACAAAAATTTATGGTTATTTTGAGTTTTTAACTGTCCTCTTCCATACATCTAATCCCTTATTCCTTTGAAGTTGAGAAAGCCTGCACCAGACTCTATCGTGGACTGGGATCCATTATGAACTGTAAGGTCAGTGATCGCGTGTAAGCAATCAGGAAATATAAATTGCATGTGCACACACACATATCCTGCACGTATAAAACTTTCTAAGTGTTACTTCTATGAAGATCTGTTGGCAAAGATAACTTCTGTAGGTTTGTCATCCAACCTCAAAAGATGTTTTCATTTTTAGAAAAGCTCCGGCTTTTGTTGCAAAGATACGAGACATCATAAAAACGATTGGAGGTGACTGGCCAGTCTTTTGTTATATCTCTAAACATAAGACAAACAATAACGTAGAGGCATTTTTTTCCTTTTATTTTTTTTTTAAGAACTCAATATTAGTCACAGTAAGCCCGAACATATGGGAATAGGTGCGGGCTGAGGAGGGGGAGGGGAAAGCAGCTCATGGGTTTTTTTTTTTTTTTTGAACCTTTAAAACTGGAAAAATATGTGTCCCTGCTTTCTGTATATGCACATAATGTAAAATTTCATCAACCACAATATTTTAAAAGACAGAAATCATGAGATATATCACATCTAAATGGAAATATCATCTAAGGAAGGCACCATTTATCAACATCACTTTGAAATGCGGTGGAGGATCTGATGGCATTATGTAGATCTCAAATATCTATGGGTGAATGAAATTGGGTAACCTTAGCAACCCCAGGTACATCCATGCAGTTATAAATCAAATGTCAGCACTCGGAGCTATGCACAAAATAAAGAAATAATTCTTTGAAATATTCATAGCGCCGTGCAGTGTATTATTTTGTAAGTCTGTCCCCATTATGCATTTTTGAATCTAACTAAAAAAATAGATATAACATTTGCATAAATCACCGCCCCACCTCTTCCACCCACCCATCGACCCACCAGCTGACAACCTCGCATGCTTCTAGAAAGAGGCAAACCCGCTCTATGGTCTAGTGGCCACAGCAAAATTCTGCTTCTTATGTGTGAGAAAGAAATTTTACACACAGGCAGCTAGCTGACAGCAACCCAAATGGTTGTATATTGATTATTCCATTAAAAAAAATAACAGCTAAATAAGACATGAGAACCTGGGTGAGTGTCTCGACGTGGGCACATTTTTGTGTGTGTGAAAATAGGGTGTTCACACACTAAAACTGGAAGAGGGCTGCTTTAAAAAATAAAGAAATTCTCCCTGTCAAGGAAATAAATACATGCGTCTTCTGACCCTGTTGATGTGAAATTGTGACTTGTGACACAAAATAAAGACTTCCGTTTCATTTATTCCTGATATTTCTTTTCTTTGATCATTTCACTTCCTAGGAGGGATTTTTTAATGTATAAGTACAGTTATTAATAGTACATTTTAAAAGTTCTGCTTCTGCCTATTTCCGGAACTTGTACCACAGTGCCTGCATACCATAGCACCTATGATGGGCTCCAAGTCCATGAGATGCTAAGAGCTGGGACACAGGGCTCGGTGTGATTCTAAGTCACACAGTGACACTACACTTTTTTTTTAAGACCATGACACTTATAGGGTGACCAGTGGTTTTGCTGTAAAAGTTTTACAAACACGGTCAACCTAAACTCTAACAGGCCAAGCCGTAGCGGCTCCTGTGCATTGAGGTGGCCGCTCTAGGAAACTCTGTTCTTCCTGCACAATTAGTGGAATGGAGTGTCATTTTATAAATGAGTGCTCTTAGTGTCTGACACTCTGAACGTAGCAGCACCAATTGAGGAAGGCTTTTACACCAGGAATTAAACAAGTCATTCCAGGAAAAGCATCCCATTTGTCCCCAATCTATTATTTTCCAAGTTACCATACACCTCAAGCCGTATTAATTGTTCTGGACGATAGCACATGCTTCAATGAAAATAAATTACTTTATTTCTATTACGCCACTAATGGCTGTGTGACTTAATTTCATTAGCTCGGACCTGTTGAGAGTGTTCAGATTTCCATAGCAGGACGCACTTAAAATGAAAAGATCCTTTCGATTCTCAATTAACGGAATCACTCTCTTTCAACCGAAATGAATGTTATTGAAACCAATTAGCATAGACTGGAAAATCTCTCACTAATGAGGGGAGTGTGGGTTTGTAAACAGCAATGAAAAGATGAAATTAGAGGAGAGCCTCTTCTCATTGGCCTGAATAATTACATGCTTAGTTGCCTAATTGTCTGGCGGAAGGCACGGCGGTGATAGTAACAGATTGCCGTGTTCATTAGGCGGCAAAAGGCCACCTGCTGCTCCGCTTCATTTTCCTGCAGTCGATACACACGTGTTTATCCCTGGGGATTGATATTTGGACACAACACTAGCTGGGAGAAGCAAATGAGCTTGCCAATATGCTGCAATATTGTGTCCTTTATGCCAAGATACGGAAGCTTAATGTGTCAAATAGAATGAATAAAGCCAACAGTGATAACGAAGTTTACGAGGAGACTGACCTCCGAGCAGGCTGGGTGTACGAGTGTAAACTGTGTCGAGTTCAGCCTCTCGGTACAGATGTTTTCTTCTGGCCTTGAGCGGCTCCAAATTATATCGTACAAAAGATAAATTACAACGGTTAGGGCCTCGGCGATATCTTAGACAATGCCGTAATGAAAGCGTGCGATGTCACCGGTAGAATTGAAAACAAATGTTCGGTCCTCAAGGCAGAGTGTGAGTGGGACAGCCTCGGTGTGGACACATCAAAGGTCCCTTTGTTCCTCAGCTAGCCCCCCTCCCGAAGCACCCTTTATTTCTTCATCGTTGGTCTACGCTTGTTTTCACACATCCTCTGGCTGGCCCGGTCGTCCCTTCCACACCATCCGAGGTTCCACGACCACCCCGCGGGGTCATGGCCAGCGGGCTACGACAGGGAAGCACGGGCTGCTTGGGTTTTGCGTTGTGATGTCAACCTTTTGTACACATCATCATTTTCATACCTGGCGATGCTGGAAGGGGCTTCAATCACTTAAGCCTTCCCCTAAGAAAGTGAGAATTTCCTTTAAAAAAAAAAAAAAACCCATGAGTTCAGGAAAGCTGGCCAGGGCCCCTCTGCACTCACACAGCCGCAGCGCCTTGAGCCAGTGTAAAGAGAAGGACTGAGTAATGAGGCACCTGGAGCAGCTGCATGCCAGAAACGCAAACCCAAACCGTCAGCTCGCAGACTAAACGGGGTGTAGACAGGCCCACCTTCGGCTTTTCAGGTCTGCTTATATTAGTTTCCAACATTTAAAAACAGAAGATTTAACTTTAAGAGCCTCCTACCAGCTTTCCTGAGCCTTCCCGACGACCTGAAACCACCAACCCCCGCCACAATGTAGTGGGTCTCATTAGTCATGAGCTTGCGGTTTGCTGCAGTCCCCACCGTCCCCTTTCATACCCCCAACAGCCAGGTACAGGACCAGTTGCCATTTATTACTATTGTTGTACTGTTTTTCTTTTTAACATAATGTCTTACTTATTCTTTCAAAATTTCATACATGTGTTCAATGCATTTTGATCATATTAACCTCTCACTCCTCCATTCCATCTCCTCTCAAATTTGACCCCCCTATCCCATGTCCATAAAAAAATGCAATAGTTCCTAATACTAATATTGGTTCCAAATGTGAGGCATTGCTCAAATAAATAATATATTTTCTGAGGTTATATTCATCTTGGGGTTGAAAGTATGGCTTAGAGGTAAAGCATTTGTCTAATGTGTGGAAAAGGTCCTAGGTTGGATCTCAGCACCAAAACAAAACAAACAAAAGCAACAACAACAATAACAACAACAACAAATACAGCCAGCCTGTGTCACTTGTTGATGTTATCTACCTTGCATTTGCAGGCCCCGCTGTTTGCTAATCTGAATGTAGGTTTACCTCTTGCTTTCAAAAAAGACAAGGGTCACAATGACAAAGAGGAGGAGAAGGAGGAAGAGGAGGAGAAATAAAAAGAAGAACTGAAAAATCAGAGAGCCAAGATAAGCAGGAAGTGTAATCCTAAGTCTCCATCAATACTCTTCCTCTCCGCAAGACTACCTGTCATGCAGCACAGAACACTGAGAATCCTAGCCTCAAGGCACATATTCAGATGCACACACTGACAATCACAAAAGAGACATAAGACACCTCAATGTGTGTATACAGCATCAACCGCAAGACTGTTGTACTAATTACCCACCGTGGGCATCAGCCGAGGTTTGGAAGCTGGCAAAGGGGAAGGAATGAGCCGAGAGCTAACAGGGTAAATGAGGGCTTCCCAGACCCTTTTAATTTGAGAAAGGAACGAAAATTGAAATTTTGGCATCTGTTGAAACAGCGATCATCCTGGTGGAATCGAGAATCTCACGGAGGCGGCTTGCAGAAACCAACTGTCATGTGCATTTCAGGAAATGATGACGTGAGGGAGGCAGGCTCAGGGAAGCAGTCCTGTGGCAAATCCAAGTCCTGGATGAGGCCCGGGGCCTGCATAGAATCATCTGTGGAAAGCCTCTGCTTTCCAGTCAGGGATCCCAAATTTAATAATCCCCCCCCCAGCCTATCAATCAATTAACACTTGCTGTGTTGATTCCAGTACAGACGGACATGTGTCAGAGCTGGTAAAAAATGAATAGAGAGCAGGGCTAGAGACAGTCCACAGGAGGGTCAGAGCCAAAGATGCCCGGCCTTGGTTGTCTCACTCAGTTCCGTGTTGTTCCAGATTCTGTCAAGGTTCATTGAAAAGGCTTCAAAATACACTCCTTCAAATCATTTGATCACACGCCTCCCCCTCGCCCCCGCTTATTCATGTATAGAGTTTTCATTCTCAACAAAAGTAATTGAAAAATGTAAAATGTTAGAGGCACATTTTCACTCTCCTTCCTGTCATCTATTATGATTTTGCTGTCTGGCTTGCAGCCCTGTAGCACCCGACATGAAGGGGCCCCTCCTCCCACAATTCCACCATTCCCCAGAGACCTTGGTGCGGATGCAGCTTTCCTCTTTCCTGTGGAATCTCTCAGCACTTCTAGCCCATCCCCATTCCTTTGTGTAAGCTCCAAATACCTAGAAACTCTCTCTAGCTGAAACGCCCAGTGGCCACAGCAGACATAGACTCCAATAATTAACTTTCAGCCTCCTCTCGGTCCTCCATTATGGTCTGTTCTGTCTCACCGGAGCCCTCAAACAACCTGCTTGCAGATGCCCCTCCTCCTACCTCACCTCTATTTGCTGGAGACTCCAACTCTTCCTACAGAGCCAGGGTCCTCCTAGCCTTGTCTTCTCTGTCCTGCCGGATGATTCTACCATGATAAAATGGTTTTACTCCCATCTATTTTCAGGAGCCCCTCCTCCTACCACACCTCCAGCTCCCTAGGGGAGCCTCTAGGTGTAGACAGAATCCCCTTAAGTCTTTCCCAAAGCCCCCCCCCCCACCGCCTTTGCTCCTAGCCTATCTCTATTTTTCTCTGCTACCTACCAACCTACAGAAGCATCCCGTACCAGGGAACATGCAGTCGCCACGCTTTCAAAACATCCAGAGAGGACAACAGAGACCAAGGAATGGAATTCTAACGATGACAAGACCACATATCAACAGCTAGAATCACCTTAAGCATCATGACTCCAGATGCTTGGACACCAGGACGAGAACACAAATGTTAACAGGCAACACAGTATGCCTCCACCAGAAGCTAGTAAGCCTACCACAGCAGGCCTGGAAAATATAACTGAACCTGTGCTAGAACTGAAGCACAGGGTCAGGTCTTCCAAACCGCAACCATGAATAAGTCTAAGGAGATGAATTAGTTATTGATGTCTGTGAAAATATAAACAATAGAATTAAATGATGGAAACAATTCAAGACATGAAAGGAGACTTTAACAAAGAAATAGAATCATTAAAGAAACCCCAGACTACAATTAGACTGGAATAAAAAATTTAGGAAGTCAAGAAAATAGGAAGTCAAATAAAAACCTCAACTACAGAGTATAAGACATGGAAGAGAAAATCTTGGGCACAGTACAAGATAGAAGAAATGAATTGTCAAAGAACATTAAAAAGTAATAATTCAAGCACAAAATATCCAGGAAATCTGAGACAATGAAAAGGCCAAATCTATGAATAATATGGATAGAATAAAGAGAAACATGGGCCAAAAGCTCAGAAAATATTTTCAGCAAAATTAGAGAAGAAATTTTCCTGAACCTAAAAAAGGAGGAGTTGAACAAGGTACAAAAAGCATACAACACACCAAAAGAGAAACAACAGACAAAAAAATCTCACAACACATAATAATTAAAACACTAAACATACAAAATAACAACAAAAAAGGAAGACTAAAAGCTGCAAGGGGGAACAACGGAATAAAACATGAAGGCAGATCCATTAGAGTGCATTTGACTTTTCAGTGAAGACTCTGAAAGCCAGGATGTCCTGAACAGATGTTCCACTAACTCTAAGAGACCACAGATGTCAGCCCAGACTAAATGCCCAGCAAAATTATCAATTAAAATAGATGGAGAAAGGAAAACATTCCATGATAAAAAGCAAATTTAAGAAGTGTCTATTTACCAATCCAGCTTTACAGAAAGCGCTAGAAGGAAACCTCACAGGTTAAACACACTCAAGAAAACACAAGAAATAAATAATCCCAGACCAGTAAATCAAAAAAAGAAGTGGGAAATATCACAACAACAGGATAATATAATCATATAAAAGACTGCTCATGGATAACTTTCAGTATTAATGATCTCAATTCCCCAATAACAAGATACAGATTAACAAGATGTTTAGAAAGCATGGTGCAACCTTTTGAAGAATCTAAGAAACACACCTTACTGTTATCTCAGAGTAGAACAATAGGGAAAATATCCCAAGCAAATGGACCTAAGAAGCCAGCAGGATTAGCTATTTTAATATCTGATAAAAGAGACTTTAAACCAAAACTAATCCAAAGAGATAAGATACTATGTATTCATCAAAGAAGAAACTCTCCCCAAAGATGATTGCAATTTTAAACAATTATGCATCAAACACAAGGGCACTCAAGCTCATATAAGAAATACTCCTACACCTTCAAGCACATATCATATTGACCTTCACAAAGTAATAGCAAATGGTTTCAATACCACTCTGACCAATAGACAGGTCACTAAGACAAAAACTAAAGAGAAATTTTTTAATTAAGTAAGTCATAAATTAAATGGACCTAACAGATATTTACAGATTTCACTCAAACATTAAAGAATATATCTTCTTCTCAGCAGCTCATGGAACTTTCTCCAAAATTGACCACATACATGGACAGAAAGCAAGTCTCAACAGATATTTTTTTAAAGGTAAAGTAACACCCTGCATCTCATCTGAGAACCATGGATTAAAGCTGGATATCAAAAGCAGCAGAAAGCCTACAAGCTCATGGAAGTTGAATAAACTCACTGAAAAAAATCCAAAAGRCAAATTAAGAAAATTAAAAATTTCCGTATATTGAACCATCCCTGCATCCCTGGGATGAAGCCAACTTGATCGTGGTGGATGATCGTTTTTATGTGTTTTTGGATTCGGTTGGCCAGAATTTTATTCAGTATTTTTGCATCAATGTTCATAAGGGATATTGGTCTGTAGTTC
>BDUI01000001.1:4513475-4529689 GCA_002335545.1 Apodemus speciosus | reverse complement strand
TCTCCATCTCTATCCATTTGTCTAAGAATTTCATGAATTCATTGTTTCTAATGGCTGAATAGTACTCCATTGTGTATATATACCACATTTTTTTGTATCCATTCTTCCGTTGAGTTCTTTCCAGCTTCTAGCTATTGTAAATAAGTTGCTATGAACATAGTGGAGCATGTATCCTTCATACATAGCCACATTGGCAGTAGTCCGCTAGCTGTGCCAACCCCCTACTTAAAGCAGCTACAAATTCCCAACCATTCACTATCATTTTAAAATCCAATAAATAAAAACACATTTACACATATGCAGCATACATATCAATTCATTTTCTTTAGCATACTCTTCCAAAACTTGATCTTCCACCTCAAAAAGTACATCCTCTCATAATTTGGATGTGGCAATGTCTCTCTCCCTCTGGACGCTAAAAAAGATATCATCAGTTCTACCATTTGACACGATTTGATTTGTTTTTAATTTTCGTTTCTCTGTTTGCAAACAGTATTGAATGTATTGGCTTTGGTCATCTGCTGCCTCCCTGAGTTGCCGCCTTAGGTTGTTTGTTTCTGTGAGAGAGAAGCATCGAGCTGCACTTGGCCAGAGTTCCTTCTCTCCACAAAGGATCGCACGCAGCTGCACCTGTGCAAGTTTATAATTGGTAATTTACCTGGCTTATTTATGCTCTACTTTAACATTCTGAAACTTTAAAAACACCAATGTCCATCTGACATGGCATTTGGCATCAATCATATTGGCAAGTCTTCCTCTATCCTGTGATTTCATGAGTTACCTCTAGTTTTAAATGTGTTTTCTTGGTTTTGCCTTTTAATGTTTTTAATCCACATGGAATTCATTTTGAATGAAATATGAGGAAGGAATATAGCTTTTTTTTCAATGGATATGTCAGGTTTCTCAACTCTGTGTTTAATAATGCCATAATAGCCATTTTATTACATTATTAGGTATTCTTGAGTCTGCTCCTAAAGCTCCAAGCTTGTCTGGCATTATACTTACTGTTGAACCATGACTATTCAGTTCTAATTTATTGACCTAATAAACTTGTAGAGATTCTTGGTTAATCCTGGTCCTGTGATAAGATTTTTTTCTAGCTATTTCAGTGTGGGATTTTTTCTTTCCCCAAATGAATTTCAGACAAACTTTTCAATATTCTGCTTTAAAAGAAGAGAGGTGAAACTCCCTTTAGGTTTTTATATAAGTTACATTGAATGCACGGATTAACTTAAGAGTATAAAATCCTAGTATCTGTAGTTGTCTATACAAGACATAATCCAGTCCAGCCAGTCAACATTCCAGCCTGGATAAAGGAAGGTCTCCTGAGGCTCCGCCCCTTACTGACAAGCTATTGGCAATCCATGGCTGGTGAAGATTTTTCAGACATACGGTCCCTTCTGAACCTACCAGCTGGGTGCTCACACGCCAGCACTGCAGCTGTGGACTTACAGGTCGTACTCACTAGACTCCAAGAGGAACTGGAGGGAGACTGTGACCAAATTATAATTCATGTATTAAATGTTCAAAGTATAATTTTTAAAGGAATAACAAGGTCCTTTGCTTTTGATTTTGCCTCAGTAGTGGGGCTTGAACACAGGGTCCCATGCACACGAGAAAGCACTCTATCAGCAGTGACTTTTTTTTTTTTCGGGATCATTTTAAAGTGTGTATAGACAAAATTTCCCAGGGAGGAAAAATGAAATTTTAAATACAAAATAAAAGAGCTACATATTTTCTGAGATATTTAATGAGCTGAAGGAATCTAAATTCTTTCAAATGAGTTTTATAAATAATTTTAGATAAGAAACACAAAGTACGAAGGAATACTGCGGTTGTCTTGTCACAGAAAAGGAGGCAGAGAGGGAAGAGAAGAGCCACCTCTTTCTCTGCCACCACTGCTGTCGTGTAGCAGAGCACTCGCCACCTCACAGGCGCTAGGCCTCTCATCCACACTGTCTCCTATCTTCCTGTTATTTGAAGAGAAGGCCTATTCCGTTCACCTTCAGCACGGCCGGAAATAATGTCTGGGCAGGCAGCTGGATGCGCAGACTTTACTGAGGGGTTCAAATCAAACTTGTCTCGGGGTAGGAAGTACATTCACTCTATCTGGGGGCTTAAACTAACAAGCAGAATTGCTGTGTTCAGTAACCCTACTCCACTGATTTGACAAGGATAATTTCTGAGCAAGAATGAGAAAGAGCTCTCATGTATTGAGCATGTGCTCTGATAGTTCTCTCTCCATGGGAATGTAAAGGAGCAAGACAGTAGCTGATCCACCCTTACCTCTGTATGATATGTGTATATGTGTGTATGTATGTATATATGTATTACTTACAAATGTATATATACATATATATGCATGTATACACACATGTCTATGTCCACGTCTATGTCTATGTATCATGTATCTATTATATCATAAGTATTCTAGTTAGCAACAGTAAGGGAGCAGGCTACAGTGTTGACCCTAGTGTGTGTCTGGGTGCTTCTGGAGGAGGCTAGTACAGGCCCGCTACAGGAGAGTGCAAGCCTCATCCCACTTCATTCATCCCAATACTATGAAAGGATTTGAACATCACAGTATGGATCTCACTAAGAAGCTTTTCTAGCAGTGTGTCCACTGCCCAGGCCTAATGAGAACACATCCTTTCTCAGGAAGGGTTTCTCCTGTTGTCTGAGACAGTGACAGAGCCTGCTCTATACACAGTGGAGAGGGGCGGAGGACATAGGGATACCACGTAAGTCTAACAGGCCTGAGCAATCAATGGGGTAACGGGTCATGGTGAGGTCGCCCTCTCGTTCACCTGCCTTGAAGGTTAGCTGTGTGCTTAGTTAATTGATGAGAGGCCATGAGGGTGGTGAGTGTGCACAGTCAGTTGGAATTCTAGCTGCTCAATGTGCCTTCTCCAGAGTTCTGGCCCATAAGTGTGGGGAACACGAAACCCCTTCTCCCTCCTGCGGCTACCGTATGATCAAGTAACAATAAGCATGCTATGTGCCTGGCTTCTAGGAAGCACTCAACGACTGGTACCTATTGTTGTGCTTCTCTATAGAAAGAAAGGGTCAGTTTTTTTTCTCACTGACAAAAAGCAAATCTTCTCTAATCTACTGCTAAAGAAAGAGTAGAATCTCAGGACTGAATTTTTGTTTCTTTTACACTTTTTTTTTCAGCTTTAAGGTAGAAGTGTGTTTTTAAACATAGAAATCAAGCAGCCCCCGTGTGGAGCGTGGCAGAAAAACCTTCCTTCTGTGCTGTGCAAATCTCCACTTCAATCCAGCTCTATTTCCTGTAAATCTTATGTCAGCGATGAACAATGCTGACAGAGTTCTCAGGCTCCATGCCAGTTAACTTCTATGAAATTCTTTATCATCTTATTACCGTCTTCAATGCATAAGCACCACTTCACAAAATACAGTAAAGAAGGATGCCTGTTTGCCCAAGACTCATCTGCATCTGCCAAAATGGCCTCAAGAAAAGATAATGAGGACAGCGGAAGCCCACAATACTGAATAAGCACAGCTAAATTGGTTACAGAGACAAACAGGACTGAAGACCCCTCGAGGATACCCATGATCTCCCACGTCATTTCCAAAGTTCAATGCGAGACGAAGGGGTGAAGTTGTGAAGCCAACAGCAGAATATTCGCATCAAGGTTTGCGTCCTGAGCCACCTTCCTGGCTCAATCCCGTGAAATCGGCCCTGGGTGCACAGACTGCATGGCCGCACATTTATGGAGGTCTGTCAGCACCAAGGCCCAAGGAGGGTTGTTGCAAATAGACTCACCACCCTGTTTTTCAACTGCTAAAGCACTAAGAGTAAACTAGAAACATCGACTCAGGTCAAATTGGAACTGGCTTTAGTTCAGAATTGAATCAAGCTAAGATTAACTCAAACTAATTAAGCGGCATCTTGATTTTTACGCAGACACTAACTGCGCAATGCTTCCGGCCTCAGAATACAATGACAGACAAGTGAAACAAACGCCCACTGGGAGGAAGACTATGAAACCAACAACAAAAACGCCGATTTGTCACTGACCTCTGTAAGAATGCTATGGCTTTAGCCAAATCGAATATCTAAAATAGCCATTCATCTTAAGAAAGCGCCCGAGCAGTTTAAGGCCCAATTAGTAAATTGGCTACATTAATTAGTTTTCTGGTTTGCTTCTTTGTTGTGATAAAACACTGAAGGAAAGCAACTTGGGGCGGGGGGGGGGGGGACGGAGAAGAGTTTATTTGGCTTACAGCTTATATTTTACCACCAAGGCAGGGACTTGAAGAACTCACACGGGAAGGATACTTGCTGTCTTGCTTACTCTGGCTCACTCAGTCACTGTTTTTACCCAGCCCAGACCCACCTAGCTAGAGATGGTCCCACCTGCAGTAGACTGGGAATCCATATGTACTCACAACCCACATCAATTACTACTCAAGAAAACGTCCCACAGACATGCCCACAGGCCAATCTGACAGGCGATCGCTCAACTGAGCATCCCATTTCCCAGATGACAACCAAAATTAGCCACCACAACACAATTACCAAGTTTGTTTTTATTACAACCGGTAACTAAATGGCTAGATAGTTTACTATTTTCCTGGTACACTAATGTGCTTTATTGAGTTGTGACTATTAATGTTTGCTTTGGGGAGATACATGCTAAATAGCTTCATGAAGCTCCCAGTATTAGAGCACAGTGAAGAAAGCCAATGAAAGTCAACCAAGTGTAGATCTTATTAATTAATGCTATAATGAGACATGGAAACCAGTGATCTGTACGAATGACCAAAAAATACACATGTTTAATATACACTAACGGCAGATACTTTTATTCGATTTTGCTTGAACATTCTCCATTTCTGATATAATTATTCTGAAAACGGAGTTTTACTAAATTAAGAAGTGGTAAAAAGCTTTAAGTTGAGCCTGAGACTAATGAAAGTCAAAGAATAAAAACCAATATTGTCTACCCAAGTCCAAGCAGACATTCTAGGTGACAATCCTGGCTCGATGAATCATCTGTCCTGTGTTTAAGCCCATGAGCCTTCACACTGGGAAGTCCCTAGACAAGGCTGAGTCACAAAGCACACAGACCAGGGCAGTGAACCTCAAAGACTCGCTCTCTTCCGGCTGCGGTTGGTCCAGAGACGCATCTGCCTGTTTATACTCAGCCCGAAGAACCTGCTCGCTGTTTTCTAAAAATACTGAGCTCCACACTGAAGCCGCACTTTGAGACAAGGTTCAAACCAAGTTTGATTTTGGAAGATGACGGGAACTTTTAAGATTGAGTCTAAGTCTAAAGACAGCCCGTAACTGGAGTGGGGCCTCTAAAGAAACTACTGTCCTAGTCTAGAACAGAGTCTATCTAATATATATGTCCCCACCATACTATGGAAGTGACTGAGAAACAGAGCCTTTGTCTCACTCGATTGTGAAATAGTTGATGAGTGAGAAAATCCACAAAGCCAAAAATCTCTGTGCATCTCTGTTCTGGGTCATATTGAGGCTGTGCGCTTTTCAGAGCCCCTCCTCACAATTAACGGCTAGAACCATCCTGTAAGATGCGTGAGAGAAACTTTGGGAGAGTCAGCAGAAGTTTGTCCAGGAACCAGGAGTGATCGACCAGATGCAGAGCCTGTGCTCTCAAACCACAGGTCTGATTTGGCAGAAGAAAGAAATTTCCGAGATGGCTTTGTTTGGGGGCGTGTTAGAACATCACACCCCACTTCTGACCTTTGGAGCAGAACGCTCTCCTGATGTATGGATCTAGTGATAGATAACTGTGAGTTAGCTTTTAATGAATTCTAATAGGATGAGAGAGAAGCAGGGAGATCTATCTGGGAGTCATACCTGTCGAAAAACCATTATAAAATTAACAACAAAGCAAACTGAATAAAATTCATTCCACCCAAAAACAGAAAGAAAAAAAAAAGATTAAAGACATCAAAGATGAAGATGCTATTTTATGGTCTTGATACCAAACACTAAACTATAAAAGCATATTACAGTAACTCCTATCGAGAGTCAAGTGCTTAAGAGCAGTATGTAAGAATAATCTACATTCTGATTTTCCAGAAAGAAAAAAATATCACCCTTTTAAGTAGATACACAATCATTTCTCCAAAAGACAGTCCCAGATTGAACATTAACGCAAGCCGCCCTGCCACGTCTCTCACACACAGCCACAAGGACAGGAAAGAAAGGGGACAGAAGTGACCTCGACATTCTTGTTGCTTAAACAAGAATGGCTTTGAGGACAGCAAAGGACTATCTTCCTTTGAGGTCATTTAAGTAAGAAGGAGTATCTCTTTCTCCATGCTCTGTCTTACAAATATATGTGTGTGAGCATGAACTGTTACACACACACACACACACACACACACACACATTCATTTCTAAGCCACGATATGTAAACACATATGTGTGTGTATTTCTCTTTATTTTTTAAAACTTCAGTATATATTTCCAATGAATAATAATGTGTACATGGTGGCAACTGAGTTAACAAAAACACCAGGAAATTAAACACTGATGCAGCGCTATTGACTGCATGGACACCTGTTTCACCATTGTCCTGTAACGCCTATGACACTGAAGCTCTCCCTGATTCAGGATCCGATCTGCAGCCACACATTGCGTTGAGCTTTCCTGCTTCCTCTGTCTAATTTATTTTTTCTTTTATAAATACATTTTATTTTTATTAGGTATAGTCTTTATTTACACTTCAAATGTTGTCCCCTTTCCTGGTTCCCTCCTCCCCCGAAAATCCCATAAGCCATCTCCCCTTCCCCAATCAAACCACCCCGCTTCCCTGTCCTGCTATTCCTCTACTCTACGGCATCAAGTCTTTCCAGGACCAAGGGCCTCTCCCCCATTTGGTGTCCAACAAGATCATCCTCTGCTGCCGATGTGTCTGGGGCCATGGGTACCTCCAAGTGTAATCTTTGGTTGATGGTTTTGTCCCTGGGAGCTCTGGGAGTACTAGGTGACTCCTATTGTTGTTCCTCCTATGGCGCTGCAAACCCCTTCAGCTCCTTGGGTCCTTTCTCTAAGTCATCCATTGGGGACCCTGAGCTCAGTTCAATGTCTGGCTGAGAGTATCCTCCTTTGTATTTGTCATGCACTAGCAGAGCCTCCCAGGTGACAGCTATATCTGGCTCCTGTCAGCAAGCACTTGTGGGCATCCACAATAGTGTCTGGGTTTTGTAATTGTATATGGGATGGATTCCTAGGTGGGGTATTATCTGGATGGCCTTTACTTCAGACTCAGCTCCACACTTTGTCTCTGTATCTCCTTCTGTTGGTACTTTGTTCCTCCTTCTAAGAAGGACTAGAATATCCATACTTTGTTCTTCCTCCTTCTTGGGCATCATTTGATATGTGGATTGTGTCTTGGGTGTTCCAAGCTTCTAGGCTAATATCCACTTATCAGGGAGGGCATGCCAGAGTGTTCTTTTGGGATTGGGTTTCCTCACTTAGGATGATATTCTCCAGTTCCATCCATTTGTCTAAGAATTTCATGAATTCATTATTTTTAATGGCTGAATAATACTCCATTGGGTAAATATACCACATTTTCTGTATCCATTCCTCTTTTGAGGGACATCTGGGTTCTTTCCAGCTTCTGGCTATTATAAATAGGGCTGCTATGAACATAGTGGAGCATGTGTCCTTATTACATGCGGGAGAATCCTCTGGGTAGATGCCTAGCAGTGGTAAAGCAAGATTCTCTGGTAGTATTATGCCCAGTTTTCTGAGGAACCACCAGACTGATTTCCAGAGTAGTTTTACCAGCTTGCAATCCCACTAGCAGTGGAGGAGTGTTCCTCTTTCTCCACAACCTCTCTAGCACCTGCTGTTTCCTGAGTTCTCTATCTTAGCCATTCTGACTGGTGTGAGGTGAAATCTCAGGGTTGTTTTGATTTGCATTTACCTGATGACTAAGGATGTTGAACATTTCTTTAGGTGCTTCTCAGCCATTCAGTACTCCTCAGGTGAAAATTCTTTGTTTAGTTCTGTACCCCATTTTTAATAGGGTTATTTGGTTCTCTGGAGTCTAACTTCTTGAGTTCTTTGTATATATTGAATATTAGCTCTCTTTCAGATATAGGGTTGGTAAAGATCTTTTCCCAATTTGTTGGTTGCTGTTTGGTCCTATTGACAGTATCCTTTGCTTTACAGAAACTTTGTAATT
Organism: Apodemus speciosus; assembly: GCA_002335545.1. Taxonomy (NCBI): domain Eukaryota; kingdom Metazoa; phylum Chordata; class Mammalia; order Rodentia; family Muridae; genus Apodemus; species Apodemus speciosus. The sequence goes on along the minus strand of BDUI01000001.1, from coordinate 4,521,494 downwards.
TTATGGGGTCCCATTTGTCAGTTCTTGATTTTAGGGCATAGGCTATTGGGGTTCTGTTGAGGAAATTTTCCCTTGTGCCTATGTGTTCAAGGCTCTTCCCCAATTTCTTTTCTATTAGTTTTAGTGTGTCTGGTTTTATGTGGAGGTCCTTGATCCACTTGGACTTGAGCTTAGCACAAGGGGATAAGAATGGATTGATTTTCATTCTTCTGCATGCTAGCCACCAGTTGAGCCAGCACCATTTGTTGAAGAGGCTATCTTTTTTCTGCTGGATGAAATTAGCTCCTTTGCCAAAGATCAAGTGACCATAGGTGTGTGGGTTCATTTCTGGGTCTTCAATTTCATTCCACTGATCTACCTGCCTGTCACTGTACCAATACCACACAGCTTTTAACACTATTACTCTGTAGTATTGCTTGAGGTCCGGGATACTGATTCCCCCAGAAGTTCTTTTACTGTTGAGAATAGTTTTATCTATCCTGGGTTTTTTGTTATTCCAGATGAATTTNGCGCAGACCCTCCTCGGACCTCAGTGTTCACAAAATAAACGCATAAACAAATACAGAAATGACAAGTGTGAGAAGACTTCGAGATTTAAAATTAAAAAAAAAAAAACCTTACTATTAAACTGCATAATTCTATTCCTAGGAAGTTATTATGAGAAAATAATCAGAAATGCAGATTAAAGAGTTATGGTCAAAAATTCTGATCAAAGAGTCACTTATAATTATAAAAATTGGGAGGAACTAAATTATTAAGTAATAGAGAAATAAATTATGTAACATTCTTATCGTGGAATATCTAGCAATCATTAAGAATAACGTTTTGAAAGCTATTTAACAGAGTGTGAGTAGATCAAAGACAATATGACACAGAACAGTACAGTGAGGCACCGTCTCCTGTATCTTGTTCGGTGAGAAACCAGCTGGTTGTTTCCTTCTCCATTTTACAATAAAAACTTGTTTTTATTCTTTAAAACACAAAATAGAAATAAAAGATGATCCTGCCTTATTCCTAGTAGGACCAAGACTCGAAGACCAAGCAAGTCAGGTCTTTATTTCCTCCGAGAGTGAAAATGACTGACTTCAAAAACTCACCAGAATGCTGTAAGCTCCCATTTCAAAGAAATTGTGTGGTGCTTATGATGGATAAATTTAAAGAGACAGCCAGTATTATTCTCATCTGTGATGTATCATTTCTACCTGATATGATCTTTAAAAAAAATCCAGTCCCACTTCCTTTTTTATTTTAACTCCTACAACTGTACAGACACCATCCAGTAATGAAAAGAACCCTAAGACTGTGCCTCATCCCTGTACATTTACTAACCACAGATAATAGTCTTCTGCCTTTGAAACAATAAATTATTCATATGAAAGGAATGCCAAATTATTAAAAGCCATTGGAGGAATTTCTGGCTTACTTGATGGTCCACAGGTTGAATGTCAGCCTGAGAAACAGTGGGGCCAACGACAGTGTGGAGGAGACAAAACTAGCCCCTCCTGCTGCCCACAGACTTGCATGGATCTGAAACCTGGTAAACCACATAACGGAGAAGAAAGGAAGCTTCATTCTGGAGCTATCTGAGGTGACAGCCCTTCCTCCTGCCTGGCACACACTCCATTGTTCTTCACAGGTAACTAATCCTTTTCATGCAACCATGTTTCTAGAACCACCGAGGTACTCTGGATGATTTGCCATAAACTAAATTCCAGGATATGGAGAATAAAGAACAGACATTACGACGTGGCACAGGAGCCACAGGCAGTGGGTGGTACATGCCTGTAATCCCAGCACTTCAAAGACTGAGGGAGGAGGATTGAGTGTGTAAGGCTGGCCTGGGCTGTGCAGTGAGATCCTGCACAAAAGAAGGGAGGGAGGGAGAGAAGAACAGAGGGAGGGAGGGAGGGAGAAAACAAAAGAAAAATTATAGTATAGGAAAGATTGTATTTATTCTGCTCAACTTTATATTATAAATAAAATTTTGTCACATTATACAAACTTCAAAGGAAAGCGAAACCAAATCCCATAATTGGAATGTGATTCTCATTAAACCTACTTAGCAATGGCCGCTCTCCTTTGAATTCACCATCTCACCTGCTCTCAGCATTTCTTCCCTTTGGAAAAGCACATCTTCGCTCAGCTTGGAGCAAAACATGCTAATTTGATCACGCTGATTCCTTTTAATGCAAAGAGTGAATTGTTTTTAGACCACTGGTGATTAATGTAGGTATTGATTAGCTGATCAATAAGGCCACAGTGTCTAATTATTGATAATCCCTCTCCAAATGAAAGATCGAGTGTAGTGAGTCCTAGTTACAGAGTTCAAAATATAAAGTGATTCAATGTGATGCCCAGTAATTGAAAGTCAAACTAATCCCATAAATTAAATCACAACAATCCATAACATTTACCTGATAAATCCTTTCAAAGCTTTGTTTAACTTTCACTACTCTGCACACCCCCCTTACCAAGACACTCTGAAACTCTTAAACACATAACTTATTAAAGGAAGTTAAAACTCATCTTAAAGTGATTTATCTTTATGAAGTATGGGTGCCCGTGACGCCAACCCTGACGATGGTTGTATATCTAAAAGGACGGCTACCTCTCTGTATCACATCATGGAAAACTAAAGAAAACTCATAGTGAATGCTCAGGAGCGCCAAGCCTGTCCCTGCTTCTTAGACTCACAGACATGAAAAGAAATTCAGAGATCATGTTATCACCCATTTGCCCATCAACAGATAAACTAAAGGATTGTCGTGTAACCAGCTAGAGGGTAATTCAGGGCAGAGGGTCCAGAGCCACACCACGTGCAGTTTTGACCTGCTGTACACAGAGCATGTAAACATCATTTTACACAGATATTAAACGTTTACTCAAATAGCCAACTGTTGGGATGTATGATAAAAAAAATGAAGCTTCTTTTTTTTTAATATGCTGAGACATCTTGGCTTGGATTTTTACAGGTGATGTGGATGTAAGGTGGGAAGACCTTGCTAATGAAAGGTGGCTAAATCTCTTTGCATTTAAGGGTAACTCAGTCTTCTTTATGATCAGGATCTCCCTCAGGACAGCCAAGGGGGCAGACTACCACACAATCTGCTCCCTGGAGACCACTGCTAAGGCAGAGCCTTTTCTACCCAGCATTCTGTAGCCTCCTTTTTCCTTGTGAAATTTGATTTTGACATATTTGATCCTTCAAAATAATGCGCGCGTGCGCACAACATGGCATGTATGCTAGAGTTAGAGGATAACTTGCCAGTATCATATTTCCTTCCACCGTGGGTGCTGGGGATGAAAGTCACATGGACAGTCTTTTTTTTTTTTTAATTGGATATATTCTTTATTTACATTTCATTTCCCTTTTTCCTGGTTTCCCCGCCCCCCCCAATGTCCCATATGTCTTTTTACCTNTAACACTATTACTCTGTAGTATTGCTTGAGGTCCGGGATACTGATTCCCCCAGAAGTTCTTTTACTGTTGAGAATAGTTTTATCTATCCTGGGTTTTTTGTTATTCCAGATGAATTTGCAAATTGCCCTTTCTAGCTCTAGGAAGAATTGAGTTGGGATTTTGATGGGGGATTGCATTGAATTTGTAATTTGCATTTTGGAAAGATGGCCGTTTTTACTATATAAATCCTGCCAATCCACAAGCATGGAAGATCTTTCCATCCTCTGTCTAATTCAGTCTTTTTTTTTCCTTCCCCCCTCTTGACATTTTTTTGAAGCAGGCTGGGTTCCCTTGAACTTCAATTTCTATGGCGTTTTCTCACCATTATGTGAGATTTGGGTTATGTATTTTTGGCAGGTGTATCACAAAAACTGATACTGTGCACTTCCCAGGAGAGCATGTCAGGAGGCTCAGGATGCTGGCTGGTTTGTCCCAGGAACCTTGATGCTCGTTTGATCACCTGGTGCTAGAGGCTCTGCTGTAACAATACCATTTTCCTTATTTAATTAATAAATATCGTGGGGATATAATTTTGAGATTATCTTTTGAAACTGTAAAATGTATTTGCCATCACTTTTTTTGCTTTTATCCTTTTTTATTAGATATTTTCTTTATTTACATTTCAAGTGTTATCCCCTTTCCTTGTTTCCTCCTCCCCGAAAACCCCCTATCCCATGCCCCTTCCCCCTGCTCACCCAGGCACTCATTCCTGCTTCCCTGTCCTGGCATTCCCTTGCACTGTGGCATCAAGCCTTCCCAGGACCATGGGCCTCTCCTCTCATTGTTGCCCCACCTGGGGATCCATCCCATATACAATTACCAAACCCAGAAACTTTTGTGGATGCCAGCAAGTGCTTACTGACAGGAGCCTGACATAGCTGTCTCCTGAGAGGCTCTGCCAGTGCTAGACAAATACAGAGGAGAATGCTCTCAGCCAACCATTAGACTGAGCACAGGGTCTTCAATGAAGGAGCCAAAGAAAGGACCCAAGGAGCTGAAGGGGAGGAACAACAATATGAACCAACCAGTACTCCCAGAGTTCCCAGGGACTTAAACACCGAAGAATACACATGAAGAGGCCCATGGCTCGAGCCGCAGATATGTAGCAGAGGACGACCTTGTTGGATATCAATGAGAGGACAGGCCCTTGGTCCTGTGAAGGATATCACATTTTTAACCACTGCTTTTAGTGCCTGTTAATGGTAATTACAGAAATGGTGATTTCTTTGTAACATCACCAGTTTTCATTAGACTTTCATTTATTGGCTCTGTATCTACTATATGGAAAAATCATCTCTTCTTCTCCAGCTCATTTACATTTCTGTACTTATTGTTCATTTAGACTGACTAGCTTTTATTTTTATTCAATGCGTTATAATCCATTAGTGTCTTTTTGATGTCCACATCCGCAAATACTTTTAAAATGGTGCTAGAAACAAGAGCCATTTCTCAAAGGCCAAGAAACTAAGACAGCTTGGGATGTTTAAAAACAAAAATCAAGAAAGTAAATAAATTTGTTTTTTATTTCCTGCCTTCCAAAAAAGATCCAGATGTTAACAGAGAAAGCTTAGAAGGACTGTTAAGAATAGAAAGATTTAAAAAATCATCATACAATTGGATTTTGATGAGGAAGGACTCAGTCTTGGAATTTTATTCAAGCACTAGTAATTGACTCTGTCTTCACAAAATCTCTGTGTCTAGGGCCTGCGAGACGACGCAGAGGGTAAGAATGCTTGCTGCCAGATCTGATGACCTGAGTTGGATCCTCAGGTGGGAGGAGAGAATGGATTCCTGCGCGTTGTCCTCGGACTTCCACATGCAAGCTGTGGTATATGTTTACCTACACACAATAAGTAAATGTTTTTCTAATCTCCCACTCCTTTTCCACTTCATATTTCTTGACTACTTCAAGGAGGTAGGAAGCACACACACACACACACACACACACACACACACACACACACACACACACTCCTCCCAGGCAATCAGACTCCATAGAGCAGTTAAAAAGAGCCTGGTTGAGTGATGGCCACTGCTGGCTATTTTTTTTTATTTCACTTTATTTTTTGACACCATAATTGCACCTCCCTCCTGACCCTCCTATTTACCCCTCCTTGCTCCCTTTCAATTTTATATCCTTTTTTCATTAATTTTTATTACATACATATGTGTATAATTATATTCACATCTATGTATATCCATAAATATGCCTGGTATAATGTTACTTGTATGCATGTTTTCAGGGCTGTCCTGTTGGTATTAGATGACGAATTGGTGCGCTCTTCCCTGAGGAAGACTATTTCTCCTCCTCTCAGCATCCTTAGTTACCTTTGTGTAAGGWTGTTTGAGCCTACACGGACATTCTAAAATGATCCCTAAGCTTCTCCCTGAGCACAGAAAAAAACAAGTGGAAAGTTTGTACTTTTTCAAATTATTTTTAATTGCTTGACACAGAACAGCTTAGGTTTCTTTGTCTGCTCCTTCAAGAGGATGTTGATGCTGCTTCGTTAAGAGAGACAACACTCCTTTGGATCATCTGGTGAGGATCGTATCTGCCAATTGCTCTACTATAATGTCACATTGTGCTTTATTTCGATGGGAATTTGGATATTCAGTGCTTTCACTTAACATTGCTATTCTTAGTTTTGAAAAGAACAAAAAAATGTTCATCATTGTTAGTTAAATGACATGTCTTGAGCAACATTTTTCCAACCATGCTACAAATCAGCTATGTTCATTATTCAGTCAATTCTGAAACTCACACAAAATAGTGAAGTCATGTAAGAGTACCAGAAACTGGGGTACCTATCTCACGTCCCATAAATTAGAATGTGGCTTGGGTAAGTAACTGTGATGAGCCCCCACCCAACCTGTCTCCAGAATCTGGACCAGTGTTCTTGAAATACCGCCAGGAGAAGTGCAGGCTCTTCTTTTGATATCAAAACAGTCTTTGATTCGATCCCACCAGGTGCCTTCCACTTCCAGAGCCACATTAAAGGAAACACAGTCTCAGGACAGGAGCTGAGCTGATTGAACAGCTCAGACTCCAAACGTAGAGCTCGTCTTGGACCCATCTTTCTCCCTTCCCTTCCTTTCTCTCTCACTACACCTAATTAGGCAGTGCATCCTATCAATTTTCCCTCCAAACTGCCCCTTAGATCCATTCTCTCTCTACTGACCATCCTCCAATTATACCACTTACGACCTCACCTCACGGCTGGATCCTTCTCCTCCTTCTCTTTCCTCCTTCCTTTCATTTATCACTCCCACCACAGGCAAGTTGTCTCGCCCAGCTTGGGTCACGGCATCCACCTGCTCAAAAACCCTCAAAGGCTCCCCCACTGCTTGGAACACAAGTCCTTATTTGTCAGCTTAGCATCTGTAGATGCCTAGCATGAGATCCCTGACTGTTCTCCACCCTCTACCTGCACCTGCACACTTATAATTTCCCAAGACAGACAGCCCTACATGGTCCAGCTTTCTGTTTCTACTTAACGTCTCCTCCACCTAGAACAGTCTTCTCTTTCTACTTCTTTCCTGTCCCTTCTCCACAATCCGGACCCCTGACACCACTGCTCTCAATTCCTTCTTGTTCTCAGTTCCGGCCTGAGTGAACTGAACATCAAGCCAGCCTTAAGTGATCAGATGAGCCTATAAATTATCTATTATATAGAGATACTTCAGAACTCAGTGCCCATGAAAGAGCTGCCTTTAATTAGGTTGATCCACCTTTCCTACACAAGCCTGTTCTATTTATGATTCTCTTATGGTACTTACCAAATTCTGCCTTGCATTAAAGCTAAGGGTATGTACTTCCATCTCTCCACCAACATTGTGAATGCTAAAGAAGAGGAGACACCTCAAAGAGCCATTTTCTTATGGACGTAACTTGACAGGAGTCTCTACGTATTGGTAGGAAATTTTGTCATTGTAGGAAAATGACAGGTTTGATATATTTTAATGACAAGCAATAATTATGAGGTAGACAAACATATATTGGTATATAAAACACATATATATGCTTCAAATTACATTTACACATCTATGCATAAAACCAAGGACTAATAACAATGAGTTCCTAGTAAATACCTACTTGCTGCTCGTTGAAAATATAGACTTTGAATATACATTAATCAAAAAATTTCAAAGGCTACATTTTCATTGCTTGAGATGTGACATCTACCTACCTTTTCTTTAATGAAATAATTTAGAACCTACATAACCTTCTGCGACTATACGATGTATAGATTAATTTAAACTGTGAGATGGAGTAGATTTTCTTTTGGGTATGTAAGCAGTTCTAACAATCAACAAACAGGATAACTGCATGCACATACCCAAACGGATAAACGCATACATTTTTCTAAAAATAAATGTAAGTGGGAGCTCGTGGACAAGAGCGCTGTGCAAGCAGAAGACTCTGCGCCTGCGCGGGAACCGTCAGTTCCCACATGAAAAGTGTTTTCCTATAACAGAAGCTCCGTGGAGGCCGTAGACAGCAGAATCCATGGAGCTCGCTGTCTATCAGCCTGGCTCCAGAGAGAGAGAGAGAGAGAGAG
>BDUI01000001.1:4487396-4508670 GCA_002335545.1 Apodemus speciosus | reverse complement strand
CTCTCTCTCTCTCTCTCTCTCTCTCACACACACACACACACACACACACACACACACACACACCAAACATACAGATTTTTGTGACAAAACATTATTAAAGTAAAAGTGAAACAATATTTGTGGAAAAAATTATAAGATATGTGCTAAACAAAGATTTGATAAAAAAGGTTCAAGTAAATCCATGAAGTCAACAAGAAACATCTACAAGTAAACAAGAAAAAGCAACAAAGCAACTTTGGTTAGCAAGGAATGCAATCAACCACATAAGTAACAGTATTTGACAGAAAGAAAACATATACCCAACTAATAAGTATATGAAAAGTTGGTTGGTTATGGGCATCATTAATCAGTGGGAAAATGCAAATTAAAGCCACCCTAAGATCAAATACATTCCATATGCAACTACATAGATCCAACTGAAAATGCACAGTAGCAAGAACTGGTACCTATGGTTTTCTCTCCCTGTATTGAAAAATAAGTGGTGACATATTTATGAAGTGTAATGTTCATCAATGAAATTGAGCAAGCTAATACTGTACACAATACTGTGAAGCTGTCTTATAAACCTAATTTCAAGAGAAAGAATACAGATAAATTGTCCACATACTGTGTACGTCATTTTGGTTGGAGACAGGAATCTGTGGTGATGGAAGGGAGCCTGGGCGGCGCAGAGTCTGTGGGCTCCTGGCTTTGCTCCTCTTTGAGACTCCACAGTGCCTGCCTTTGTACCCACGGTGCAAAACACACCATAGCAACCACACGGGAACCTGAGACTTATATTACTCTCTGTCAGTGTTTTACATTCTATTTTTAAAGTTTACTTTTTGAAGCGAGCCTATCTTTTAAGACAATTATCTTAATACAGATCAGAAGTCCTATTTTAGAATTCAAAAGCTAAATGTCGAACATCTCTTCTCTCTTTTCATTCTATTATGAGAGTCCTAAGCTTCCCCCAAAGCACTGGATGCCTCTGGCTGGATAGGAGACGAGTCATGTAAAAGGAAATAGAAAAAAGGAAAAAAGGATTAATATATTTCAAAAATGCTATCTTTGCTACACTTCTCATGCTGCCTAGAATCAAAAGAGCAAAAATAGATGTAAATTAAAACTGTGATATAATTCTTCAAGATAATGGCAGAAACTATCTTTGAGAAGAGATGCTTTGTGCAAACGATACTGTGTAGAAAATGTCATTCTATATGATGCTGGTCTCTGCATTCCAGACAAAAGTTTGGGGCAAGGTTAAAAGGTACATACTATGTGACCCAGCAATGGCCTTTCTCCCAATCCAATGTACAGCAAGAAGTTCTGTGGGGATTTATCTACAAGTCTTTTCTTTGAAATTTTACTTCAATTTTAAAGAAATGTGGGAGAAAGGTGACCAGTAGTAAAGAAATGATAGTACATTCATATAGAAAATTGTAAACATATAGAAAACTATAGAACTGGGGACAGGGCTCAGTTGGTAAAGTGCTTGCCACACAAACATGAAGATCTAAATCCCATCCCTGACATCAGTTTAAAGATCCAGGCACATACATAATCCCATTGTGAGGCAAAGAGGATGTCTGGGGCTTCCTGGCCCACCAGTTGAGTTGAATCGTGACTCCAGGGAGCAACTGAGGAAGACACACAGCACATAGCTTCCACACACACAGCAAAGAAAAAGCTCATATTTCATTTTTAATTGATAGTCATTATGCATATTTGTGGGCTATGATGTGATGGATTGGTGTGTGGACACATGTAGAATGCTTATAATAAGCTAATATTCATTGTCTCATATACTTGTATGCAGTGAGAATATTTTATTCACTTAAAAGCATACAATCTACTTCATTAACTGTGGTCAACTTTTTATTCAGCAGCTCTAGAAATCTTATTTACATCTACTAGAACTTTGTGCTTTTTGGTCAACTTCTTTCCATTTTCTACCCCTCTGCTAATACTTCTGTTCTCTATTTATGCAAATTCACCTTCTTTAGAATGCACGTGTAAATGAAACCACCTGGTATTAGTCTTTTTATACCTAGTTAATTTCATTTACCATAATGTCCTAACTACTTTCATGTTGGTGCAATGACATAATTTCCTTCTTTTTAAATGCGAAATTTGGTATCTTATCGGGTGTATGTGCACACACACACACACACACACACTATATTTTCTTTATCAGGTCACCTGTTGATGCATGCAGGTTGATTCCACATGCTAGCTATTGTGACTGCATAGACAAATGCTTCTTTGGACAGGAAAAAGAAGATCATATGGTATTCCATCTTGTGATACACATTGGGGAAAAGTCCAGAAGGGCAAACTTCAGAGAAGACTTGACTCTGTATGATAGACCCACTTACTCATTGATTAATATTCACTCTACCACTGGGCTGAGCATTGGGAATGTGTAAATGTACAAAGAGAGACATATCCTCTGCCATTACTGAGACTAAATCTGGGAGAACGCATCACTCATTTTATTTCATGAGAAAAGAAACTAAGCAATAACAGACTTGAGATTTGTTTAAAGCACTCATAGTCAAGAAGGAGGAGGAGAGGAGGAGGAGGAGGAGGAGGAGGAGGAGAGGACAAGGAGAAAGAGAAAAGAAAAGAAAAGCTGTTAAATTTCCACCTACAATTTGAGGATATTTTCTATGGCCTTCTGCTCAGCAAAGGGGAAGAGATTTTCGCCTCCTATCACCAACTGCACCTCACCAGAAGTGGAAATCGGATTTTAAATTGCTGAATTGTTTCTAAGAGCCAAGAGTGTGGTGGTGTCATTTCTATTTGAGTTAGGGGTTGTTTTCTATCCCAGGGCAAGCTACAAGGCAGAAAAGGCAGAGAAGCATCCTAATTAAAAGGAGCATCTTCAGAATGAGTGTCACATTTGCTCGTTCTGCTTGCTGTCACTCAGGGTGCCGTCTCTCCACCTTCAGGAGTGCCAGAATCATAACAGAGAGATAAGGACAAGAGAGGTGGGGAACAGATTTCCTGGATTTGAATCTCCAATCTCCAGTTGATCATTTTGAGCCTTATGACCTAGGGCCTGTTACTTAATACCTGAACCCAAGTTTCCTCTTCCCCAAACTGGAAGAAATAGCAGTAAATATGCCATCGTGAGGATTAAAATGGTGGTGTCAGGTTCCTGTGGGGGCCTGCCTGGGGAACAGCGTACAAACATTGATGATTATCACTGCATTTGAGACAGTAAAGCGCTCCTTCCGTTAGGGTGAGCACCAGGACAGAGGAGGTAGCATAGGTGGGAACGTGCTTGTCTTGCTGTCTCAAGGACCTGAGTTTGATCTTTAGAACTTAAAAAGTTAGCCGGGTGTGGTGGCGCACGCCTGTAATCCCAGCACTTGGGAGGCAGAGGCAGGCGGATTTATGAGTTCGAGGCCAGCCTGGTCTACAGAGTGAGTTCCAGGACAGCCAGGGCTACACAGAGAAACCCTGTCTCGAAAAACCAAAAAACAAAAAAAAAAAAAAAAAAAAAAAAAGGAACTTAAAAAGTTGGGAGTGGTGATATACACGCATCACTCCTATGCTTGAGAGATAGGGACAGGTAAATCTCTGGGTCTTCCAAGACAGTAAGAAACACTCGTTTCAAAAACCAAGGTAGGAAGCTGATGAGAGACTCAGAAAGTAAAGGCGCTTGACAACTTTGGTTCAGTCCCTGGAACTCACATGGTGAAAATACAGAATTTCCTGGGGTATGTCATAAGTCGACCTCTGACCTACACCACACACACACACAGAGAGGCATCAACACACATATGCGTATATACACAAAAATAAATGAAATAAGCTTTCTTTAAAAAATCAGATTCCTGAGGAACACTGTCATAGTGCCTGTCACCTCTACATGGAAGTGAAGATGCATGTGTATGTGTGTGTATATACATATATATATATACATATATATATATACATATATATATATACATATATATATATATACACACACACATATATATACAAACAGATACACAAAAGAGATTTATAAAGAGTTTTTATAAATGTCTAAGTTGCAACAATAAACCCAAAATAATAATAATAATAATAATAATAATAATAATAATAATAATAATAACAACTATCAGCTCTTTCTGGGAAATTTGAGCAAACATTACCTGGCTTACTTTTCCACTGAGATAGCAAACATGGATTATTAAAACATTGCTTTTTACATCAAATGAAATCACTTTTAAAAATATACGTTATCTTTTTCTACTTCATCTTTGTCACTAGAGTGTCCATGTCCTGTATCTCAGACTGCTTAGCACCCACTTCAGCCCAAACTTCCCTAGAATCCATGGACTGTGGCCCCAGAGGGGCAGAATAACACAAAGATGACTTAGGAGCGAGGTAGACATGGAAGAGGTCATGTTCGACAACTATTTTTGCCCTGCCAGTCTCCGAGCTCATGGATTATTTAGATAGTGCTTTACAGTTGCTGGATCAGATCATGTAATTCTCTCTCTTTCATGGTTGGTTAGATAACTCCAGTTACAGCCGCAGTCGTTTAAGTCCCAACAACTCTGTATGCCCAGGTGTGGTGCGGTATGAGGCTGGGATATCGGGGGGATTGCTAATCAAAATCCTATACTCTCTGCCTTCAGTGTAGCCAAATCCCACCCTTATTTCTTTCATCATTAAGCTATTCTTTTCTTCTAGACTGGGTCCATTGTCACACAGTAATATCTGCTGTCATAGAAGGAGGCAAGAGAGGAACAGGTGGGAGAAAAAAATCTTGCAAGCCTTTAGCTCCCTAAGCTGTTCTCCATCCCTTCCTTTGTTGTTCTTGCTTTTGCTTACAAGATCCTGAGAAAAGGAGGGGAAGCCTCTGTGTGGTCTTCTTAATCGTCTTTCATCATCTTCTCAAAGTAAAGCGATTTTTAGCTTCTTTCAGACTAAGAAGTTACAGTGGAGGCTTTTGTGGAGACAGTCAAAAGACAAGAATCCCAGGTCGGAGATAAAGACTCATTCCCTCCTGGTCTGTCTCTGGTCAGCTCTGTGTCCATGTGCTACAAAAGCCTCTCTTCCACCCCCTCATTTAAAAGCAATGACCAGCTCTCGGCTCATGGAACATTTCAATCATTTGACCACTCCCTTTTCTTGGAAGGCTTTCTGGCAACATGGTCCCTAATTTATCTTGAAATTCATTACCTGGCAGTTTAGTTTTAGTTTAGTTTAGTTCTTTAGTTTAATTTAATTTAGTTTAGTTTAGATAGCATCTCTGGCCCCGGCAAGCCTAACCTTAGGCTTGCTATATAGCTGAGAATGACCTTGGATTTCTAATCCTCCTGCGTCTGCATCCTGAGTACTGAGATTACAGGTAAGTACTACTACACCCGTTTTATGTAGTGCTGTGAATTCAACCGAGGGCTCCACGCCTCCTAGGCAGCCAATCTGCTAACTGAGCTACATCTCCAGCCTCATTCCTTGCCCTCCTCTTTTTCATTTTCTCTTCTTTCTTCTTTTGTCTCTATCATCTAAACATTAAGGCTACCCTGAGTTCCTGCCTCATGAAATCCTCTAAATAGCATTTGGCACCACATATAAACTGTGGATCCCAGATGTAAGCTCCAGTCCTATAGGACTTTACCTCTATCCTGCAACTGTCTACATAAGACCTTCATCTGATTCCTACCATCATCTGACCCAGTTCCTTTGTCCTGCTTCTGTTCAGTAAATGGTGCAAACAGGTTCTTAAAACCTTGACATTGTGCATATAGGATTATTGACATCATCTTGACTTTTCTCTCTCAAACCTCTTGCCCAATTTATCTTCCAGTTTTCTTCCTTTTGCAATGTCACATAGATATCCCCACCCCTGCCTTCTCTATGTGGGCCTTCTTCCATTATATACACGCTATGCTCCATTTTCCTTCAAGCCTTTGCATGTAGTGATTTTTCTTCATTGGGTGTTTTTCTCTGACATTTGTGTGGTTGGCTTCTCCTAGACATTTGGTTATAAAATGATGCCACATTCCACCCCCAGAGAGGACTTCCAATCCACCTCACAGCCCACTTCTACCCCAGTCACTCTCTGTCACATCACCTTGTTGACATTTTCATCACCAGTCTGGTTCAAGGATTTGCTTATCTCTTCCTTGACTTGCCACTAACACATTAAGTTCTTCTTTGCATTCTGTCTTGAGCAATGCTTGCTGTATAAATATATTGAGAGAATGAACATATCATTCTCTGAAGGACTGTGGAACATTCAGGTAAGAAGCTGAAATTTCATTCAAAAGATGGTTCTTTGCCCTATGGAAAAGATGATCAGAGACAGAAAGATATGAATATATATAAGGAATCTGCTCACTTCTGACTTCCCTAAGCTCAGACTGTCAAGAGAGGAAACAGCTTCCCTTGGTGCTCTGCTAGAGGATACAAGTTTACTAGGTGGACATGGCCCTTGGATACTGGATCTGTGCTGGCTTCAGGGTTGCATAGTCATCCAAGACCCATATGCAAGGTGCTGTCATGCATAAATCTGCAACTCTAAGACCCTTCAAATGCATCACCATTGTGACCTCACATCCTTCTTCAAAATTCCTGCCCTCCTCTCTGCTCTCCAGCATTAGTAGCTTGGATCAGACATGCTTCTCATCTAGAATAGTGCATGGCCGAACCCTCTGACTAGACTTTCTGTGCCTGAACCAAAAGGGTCAGTGTATGAGTCTGGGCCCTGAGAGAAAGAACTTTCTTACACATAAATTAACCAGACTATATGTCACTGGGAAATCACCAAGTTAATGATCCCTTTTATCTCCAGATACACAAAATAAAACAGTCAAGACTGAAAGAAATTCCTAGAAGTTCAGTGTCCTGGAGTCCACCTTCTGTTGTCTCCATGGCTTCAGGTAACTCTGGGTAAATTAAAGTGAGACTCCACATGATCAAGAAGGATTGTTGGGCATGAGAAAGACAGAGTCAGTTGTTCTCATTGTTCCTCCTGCCCTCCCCTTCCCTCTCTCTGGTAATCAAGTAATAAATGTATCAGGGAAGAAAGCTATGCTGAAAAAAGAAGGAAGTTATTATGATTAGGTGAGGATGTGCCAACAACTCTCTTTATCATTCTAACATGCCCAAATACAGTACATGGTTAATTCCCACATAGAAAGAAGCATATATCTTACAAAGGCCATCAACTCTCCCAACACACCTTTCCATTTGTGATCCTGTGCACTAAGGATTTCATATAAATTTACACATACCCATTTATGTTCAGTAGGTGTTCAGTAAGGACACGCACAGAGTGATTAAAAAAAATAAGCTTTCAGGAAGCCTAACAGAAGCTCTTTTGTTGGAGTAGACTGACAAAACCACATCTTCCATAATTATTTGTTTCAGAGTGAAGCATTTTTAATAGACAAACTCACTGAATCAATTAAAAGTTGGCACTGATTGATTGGCCTCTTGTTAGGATAGTCAATTGCTTCCAACAACATTTTCCTGTAGTCTGCAGCTCGATAACCTTATTCCTCACATTTTAAACACCAAGACCAGATACTTTCAGAGACATAGAATGAGAAGCAAGAAGAGGAAGTTTTTACTAATTTCCAACAGTTATGGCACTCTGGGTCCAGCGAAACAGGCAAGGTCAAGGTAAACCAGAACACACAATCTGAAATCCTGCACTTGTGTCTTCATGCCGTGTTTCAACTCTTTCAACTTTAGAACAGCAATAACTGCCAAAAAACCAAAAAGGGATGCTTTTTCTGGCAGTTAAAAGCAACTTGTTGAAATCATTGACAAATTCTTCTGAATAATTTAAGTCAGAAGTTCCAGGATAAGGGAGAGACAAGCTTGTTTTATATACACTTGTAGGAAAACACAGAACTCATCCTATCTGAAAATATTCAATTAGATGGGACATGGATTTATTCATGAATTGGAGGGTAAATCTTTAAGCTTTTAAAGCTAATAACATAGAGCATAGTCAGAAAACAACTCTTGGCATAATAAAAATCCAAAACCATGTTGGAACTGGGAAAACATTTTTATGAATGACTTCATACTTAATAAGGATCAAAAAAAATCTAATAGTTACCAAGCAACATCTTTTATTCAACAAACATTCTCACATTCTTTTCCTGTATCAGAGGATATACTAGCATTGTATTGATTTTTTATACTACATGCAAAATCATCTTCTCTCTTGATATTGTTATTATTTCTGCTCTATAATCAAACAAACACAGGCTTGAAACATTCAAATTCCAAGTCAGTAAATAAGAAATGGAGGCCATTCATTCGCAGCCCACAAATTCCTGTGGAATTGGATCTCTTGCTTAAAACTATGTAACTACGACGTCTGAAAATAAAATCCTCACCAGATTTTATGTCTCAGTAATATAGATTTTCCATGTTCCTTTCAACCAATCAAAGCCCAACAGTTCCACAAAAACCACAACCTTTCACAACATGCTTCCTTACTTGTCCCTTTCTCGGAGAGACATGTCATTTCAGGCAGCCTCGTGTGATGAAAGAGATAATGGGCTTCTCTGGGCGGTAATAAAAACAAAATCATTACTTTGACAGTAAGTAAAATAGAAATTGAAACTTTTTTAAAGAAAAAAAAAGGATTTTCTGACTTCACAGATGAGCTATCAAGAAACTGTAGGTTTTAAAGCTTGGGGTTACTTTGCCTGCTGTTTAAAATATAACATGCCAACTCATGAAATTCACTAGGCTCATTTTAACATGTAAAAAGCTTCAAAGTCTATTTGAAAACTTGGACTTTTTTTTTTTTTTAAATAGGATCAAAACACAAACGGAGTTTAAAAAAGGGTTGTGTGGTCTGGGTAGGTTCTCGAACACAAGATGGAGGAAAAGGATGGGGGGGGAGCGGGGGGGGGGAGGAGAACCCAGCCAGCCCTGGCCTCAGGAGCTCAAAGGGTGCTTGGGGCTTTGTGATAAACATCAGTGAGGAAAGGTCGCTCATTTTGCTGCAGAGAACCGATAAGGTAGGAACCTCCTTATTGTTTGGGTTTTACTTATTTTATAGATGTTGTGGGTGAAGATTAAACAGACCAAGAGGGAAGATCTGAGGGGAGAGGATACATACAATAGGCCCACAAGGAGTAAATACTGAAAATGAGGAGTAAATAGTTTAAAGTCTGTTCAAATGGAAGGAAAAAGTGCACAGGGACAGAACAGGTAGCAACTCCCATTTTGAAGTGTCAAGAAAGGAAAGAATCTGAGGTATATATCTTTTTTCTAGCTAAGAAGTTAGCCGCTCAAAGATACTTCTGATGAACTAGGAAAACTCAAGACTCCTGGGGTTAGACAGGAGACTCTACAACACAGCACAGTGAGCACCAGGAGCCCCGGAGTATCAGTCCTGTTGTCCCTTTTCTCCCGTGCTCTCCAGGCAATGTGATGGACCTCATTATTGTCTGCATATGCAGGGAGTTACGCTGTGGGACAGGAGCCCAAGCCTCGGAAGCATGAATTCTGTATAATGGCAAAGAGCATGCTAGCCTTTTACTCCAGAGTGAAGCATCAGCCCTGTTTTCTAAAGTTGCTCATCACACAAAAATATTTAAGATCATTTGATAGTTAGGACCTTTCATGCAATACACACACACACATACACACACACACACACACACACACACACACACACACAAACACACACATATATATGTATATATATGCAAAAGACTTGGAAGATACCTCCTGGATGGAATTATACCGAGTTCCTTAGTTGTAATCACTTAAGAAAAAGACAGCTATGACTCACTCATAATGCTATTCTAAAAAAGCTTGACATAAAAGGGGGGGGGGAACTGCCTTGTATTGGGCTCTCTAAAAGCAGACTTTAAACAGTCATGTGCAAATCATTTATTATAAACATTATCTGATGACAATCTGATAAATGAGTAAAATAACCAAGGCATGGTGGAATTTCAGCCTAATGCTAAAAGAAAATTCTGAAATGCAGACAATGCTTCAGAATTGTTCTAACTTAAGAAAAGGACTCTGGGCTCCCACACTCCCCTCCCTGGTAGTAGTTAGCTTAAGCCCACATGAAAGTGGTAAGGGCTATGGGAGCCAAAAGTACCCAGAAGCTGGCACAAAGTCCTACAGAAATGCTTAAATGCAGAGAGGACTAAGGGCACAGAACAGTTACACTCACACTGTGCACAGCCTTCCGTCACAGTTTCTTGCAGATAATGATGTGGTCAACATTTCTGGAGAAAACACAAGAGGTAAATTAGCAGAATGAGAGAAAGCCCAACACCTGACTGATGTGAGCTCACAATTCAGACGCATGCTCTTCCTCTCCTACTCCCCACTCAAGGCTTCTCTTACCTCTTGCTGATCTAGGCAGCTTGCATGTTGCCATGAAACAGAACTTCCTGCTTGAGATATCTTAGTCTAGTTATCATCCTCCCATCTGGTTGTGATTGGTGCAATTACCTATTCGAAGTCGATGAGAACAACAGTAAGGATGGAGAAAAAGAAAAAAAGGAGGAGGAAGATGCAGGAGAACAAGAATAAGAATAAGAAGAATGAGGAGTAGGAGGAAGAAGAGGAAGAAGGAAGAGGAAGAAGGAGGAGGAGAAGGAGAAGGAGAAGAAAGAAGAGGAGAAGGAAGAGAAAGAAGAGGAAGAGGAAGAAAAAGAAGGAGGAGGAGAAGGAGAAGAAGGAGGAGGAAGAGGAGGAGGAGGAGAAGGAGAAGAAGAAGAAGAAGATGACGATGATGATGATGGTGGTGGTGGTGGTGGGTGGTGATGGTGGTGGTGATGGGTGGTGATGGTGGTGGTGGTGGTGGTGGTGGTGGTGGTGGTGGTGGTGGCACCAAACCAAAGCCCAGTCTCCCTGAGTCTTTCTTCTATAGTAGCAACATTGCTTCTTCATGAAGATCAGAGCCAGTTGCCCTTGTCAGTATGATAGTGCTTTTCTTTTCTTACCCACCTACTTTCACTCAATGACACATGTCTGCAGTATAAACAAAATTCTGCTTGCATCATTGAATATGCCCTGGTATCCCTGGTAATAAGCATAAGGCATTTACTGGATGGTGTGAAGAGGTTAAAGCTGTTATTCTGTTTAATCTCTTTAAAATGTTGGTGAAGTAGCATCATGGGACGGTCCCTCAGCTCTCCCCTCTCATAAGTTTCTCCCCGTACTATGCTTTCTCTTTTTCTTGACTTGATCTTTGATAAAGTGGAAACCTACAAACCTTGTGCCATGTTTGAATCAGGAGGCTCATAACAGAATAATTCAAAACTTCCCCAATGTCTCTCAAAGAGAAGAGCTAGGTTTAAGTCTATGGAAATCACAGACTTTTCCTTGCACTGGCCTATGTTTTAAACAGAAATCAATCTTCTTTGAGCTCTTTATTTAACTAGCGAATTCACACCAATCTTCGTTTATTAGTTCATAGACTGAATTAGCTGGTACTCTAACTGAAAACGCCACATAGAAATTGTATGTTTTGATGGGCTGCCTAGTCCTGGTGGGGTTCACAATATTGCTGTTTTGAGGATGCAGACAAAACACCTTCTTTGACAGCAAACTATAGGCTTAGCTTTCTCAGTTTTGTTGTCCACAGAGGCAAATTCTAAATACAACCTAGAATTCACCCTGCAACAGAAGTAGAAATACTGATTCAGATTGGACAGAAGTTTACAATCAATATTTTCAACAAATATTTATTGATTACTTGCTATGGGCCAGATATGTACTCTGAGATGACTGTTCGATGGTCAACAACAGATGCATGCAATCTGTCCTCTTGGATTTTACACAAGAAACATAATAAACAAGCATACAAATAAGAACATAAAAACAAATTATGTCTAGTGTCATGAATAGAAAGTATGAAATGTTCTGATGACATGGGTAGTGGATAACAGGAAGCAGTCTACCACAGGAAGAGTAGTCGGAAAAGGACTTCCACACTAGGGCTAAAATGGTCAGTAGAAGCCTAGCAGACAGCAGACTGGGAAAGAAGCACTCACTGAAGAAAAGAATGCAAAGCAAAAGCAAGAAAGGGCTTAGGGGATGTCAAACAGCATCAGGATCTGAGGCACAATGAGAAAAAAGACAGGGCAAGCTGACTGACTGTGATAGAGTAAGCATTTGTTGTAGGTCTATAAATATGCTGTAAGAAATTGCAACAACTCTATGTAGAGTTTTGTTGTTATTGCTGTTGTTTTTGCTGCTGCTGCTGCTGCTCATGTTTTAGGTTGTGTATTATGGGAGTGGGCATCTGAAACTTGCCAGGAAACCACTCTATCACTGGATTCTACCCTTAGTTCTTCCCTTTAGCATTTCTTTTCTTTTCATTTTAACTTTTTATTGATTCTTTGTGAATTTCACATTCTGCACCCTAATCCTACTTACAGCCCCATCCTTCCGTATCTGCCCTCCACTCTTGCAACCTCCCACACAAAAGAAAAGGAAAAAAACCCTCACCATGGAAACCACAATGTGTCGCGGTGTGTCGCACAGTATATCGTTTTGCCCAAACCGTTTTACTTGCAAATGTTCATTGCAATGAGTCATCGGTCTGGTCTGAAGCCTCTGGTTTCTGATACACTACTGATACTGAATTCTCGCCAGGATTCCTCTCAGATAGCTTGGTGTTGCCCTGTGTCATGGAGATCCAGAAGCAATGGTTCTGTAGGACCACTCCCTTCACACTCTTCAGCAGTTTACAGTTTAGGTAGATGTTGGGGTGTGCGGACTCAAAGTCCTGCATCTGGGCCTGGTGTGGTAGCTGAATTGGACAGCCTGCCAGTTCCTCTGCATCCATGCCACCAGGGTGAGCTCCTCAGCTCTGTCTGGGCTCCCTCACCCAATGCTGCATCCAGCGAGGAACAGGGCCAGCTCTCCCACTTTGTCCAGGTGAGGGGCTGGAAAGCTCTCCTCTCCCAGCAGCCAGTAAAAGGACCAACTCTCCAGTGCTCATTCCATAGGGGCTAGTTCTCCAGCACTGCCCTGGCAATGAGTGGCGGCAGCTTTCGCACTCTCGTGCCCTCAGGGAAGGTCCTCTCTCCCAAGTACTATAGCCAATAGCTAGTAGCCACCTCTGTTCAGCCCTCAGACATTAAGTGGGCCCCAGCAGCTCAGACCAGAGACATCAGCATGGCCTTTGGTGGTAACATGGGCCATGGCCACAGACACTGCCCTTGGTAGCAGCACAGGCTACTCACATCAGACCATTCCTCAGCACCCTCGAGTCCCCAGTCCCACCTCTCTTCATAGAGTTCAAACTGTTCTGCTTCTCTTTCTTTCCTATCTCTCCACCACATTCTTGCTCATCATAGGGACACCCGCCAACCCATGCCACATGTGGTGGTGGGTAGAGCCTCTGCATCTTAAAAAGATATCACTGTTTACAATGTAGATAGATAGTGGTCTAAAAATAAGACTAAGCATAAGAGTGGGCTTGAGGGGAAAATACTCTCCTATGCTGTGTCTAGGACCATCAGGGAAAAGTTTCCCTTTTTC
The DNA here is from genome assembly GCA_002335545.1 of Apodemus speciosus. Taxonomy (NCBI): domain Eukaryota; kingdom Metazoa; phylum Chordata; class Mammalia; order Rodentia; family Muridae; genus Apodemus; species Apodemus speciosus. The sequence continues at coordinate 4,495,197 of BDUI01000001.1, read as the reverse complement.
ATCCATTTTCCGGGGTTTGGTCACACCAACAGGGACACTTTGAGTATGGACAGAGGCAGCCTGCTATTTGTTGCCATTTCCAATGTGGATTTGAGACCAAACATGGAGTCAAACAACAAAAAACATTGTGCCAAATCTACTATTTGTATGTGAATAAATGACATTGGGCCAGATACTAATTTATTGTCCAGAAATATATCTATGAATATATCTGTGTTGCACACTGGGGGAGAGGAATAAATACAGGCAGAATTAGTGAATGGTTGTAATGTTAGCAATTGCCCTACACTTGATATAACATAAATCACGAGTAAAGTGTCTTTCCACTGGGAGACTGTGTTTTACATATACAAAACTTATAATTTGTGCTTATTGAAAAGATTTGGACACCGGAATGTTATTTATGTTTTTAATTTGTCTGCATCAGTAAATAACATCCCACTTAGCAAGCAGTTCCTGGGCTGAGCACTTACTCCTGAAATACAGAGTCCGCGACCTGCCTGGCCACCTCCACGCTTCGAGCTGCTAATCCATAAAACCATAATCAATGTGCTCAATAAATATTTATAGACTAGACAGATGGATGAGTGAATCCTTATATCTTGTCTATTTACAGGAAGAGTCAACCCAATTCAGAACTTGCTTCACAGTCTGTTACACCATTTAATTAACAACATCAGTCCCCTTTGTATTACATGACTTTTATTTCTCTGTGACGACACACCAGTTTGTCATCTTTAATAGCATTGTATATTCAGTATGCGTTTCCTACATTATAGGTTTTTTGTTAATTTAAAAAGCGTATTTTATTACATATTAGTGTCCATCTAGGAAGTCTTTTTATAAACCTGGTTTATGCCCATTTCCTTTAACCTTTATTTGTATACATTTAAACAAATATATGCAGAATGCATTTATATACCCCAAGAGAAGCTATAAAGACGGGCCAGTTTGGAGAATGCATTCTTAACGTCCTTACACTGGGAGACCACCAAGTTGATGATGAAAGCCTCTTAGTTGCATCCCTACGCTTCTCCAGATCATCCCTATGCTACTGGCTTAGCTCAGGCCTTCACTACCACTTACCTGGACAGTTACAATAGCCTCTTACCTGTCACTTTAAAAACCGAGCTGTCATTTCTTTCCTCTTCTCTTCACATAAGACTAAAATATATTTTGAGAAAAGACAATATCATCAATCTAGAGCATAAAGATTTTAATAAATGGGCTTTTGACATGTTACATCACAAATGAACCTTCTTGAGTTTGTAAGTGGTCCTTTGACAGGATGCATCTCGTCAATCCATAGCTCAGAACCTTTACTGGTTTAATCCATAATTTATATAGTAATGGATCCTGAAAATTCCATTGCTTCCTTTCCACTGCTAACGGCAGATCTTCTATTAAAGCTTGAGCCTGATGCATCACTGTTGTGCAGCTAAAACTGTGCACTGTCCTTGGAACAAACCCTGCAGACCTACCTACTCTCAGTCCTTCTCAAAGTTAAGTCATTACTAAACCATTTTCCTACTTCATCTCACCTTTTATGCTATTATCTGCATTCTTAAAAAAAAGCTATTTCTTAGATTAAAATGGTGACTTCATGTCAACAGAAAACCAGTAATAACGTCATTAAAAGAGACCAGCACACTATCACAAAGGCTCATTTGTGTAGCAACAGCAGAAAACGCAGCCACTGCAAAGGACTCAACTAGCCAACTCCATCACCTCCCCTGAGCAGGGAGGGAACTGGGAAACAATGACAGGGCATGATAGCCCATTCAATATTGGCTCTGCTTCGCATAAATAATCTAAAATTAAATTGGGCATGTGACCCATGTATCACAAGAGTCTCCTGTGAGTTCCACAGTTAGCTATGTCAGCGAGACCTCCCAGTCTAGTCTGGTCTTAGAAGCATTTGTTTCATTGTCTGCCTTTTAATAGAATCAGATGGCTTTCTTGAAAAATTGAAACCCTAGGAGGATCAAGGGGGAGAATAGGAGAGGAGAAAAATGATTTTTTGGTGAATAATGTTAAAGGTATAGGAAAAGGAAGAAAACACAAAGACACAGCAAGGAACCCTAAAGTGGAGCAAGCACAACCCAAAGATAACCAGAAGCCCTCCCCCCCCCCGAACAATTTGGGGCTTACTGCATGTCCATAAACCTGGAAATACTATTAAATACAATATAAATGACTTCTAGAATGTTGACTCTTTTAACAGAAACAACAACATATTTGTTTTTGTAGCAGTGACTCTCCTTGTTTTGAAAGCCTGGGTACAGTCATTATATTTCAGGTACCACAATTTTTTTTTTTGACATCGCTAAATAATCAAGACAACAGTGATAAACAGTCATAATTTCTGGAACCACATCACTTTCTAGAACTCCAACTTTGTTATTGCCCTACACCAGACCATGCAACAGAATCTCTATTTTAACCTCCATCTCCTAAAACATGCACATTTATTCATGTTGATTTCTTTCATCCATTAATAGATCAAGTATATCTCTGATCTTTCAACTACATTTGCTATTAGGAGTACAGCAGACAAATACATTCACACACTTCATCTTCCTCTTCTAACAAGGAGCCTGCAGGATTCCATGCCTGATACCTGGTGTGGTAGTTTGAATATGCTTGGCCCAGGAAGTGACATTATTAGAAGGTGTGGCCTTGTTGGAGGAAGTATATCCCTGGGGTGGGGTGGCGAGGGAGGATGGGGGGGAGGGTGGTCAGGAATTAAGACTCTTCCTAACTGCTTGGGAGCCAGTCTTCTGGTAAGATAGAGAACTCCCAGCCCTTTCTCTAGCACCCTGTCTGGATGGATACTACCATGCTCCTACCATGATATTAAAATGGACTAAACCTCTAAAACTGTAAGCCAGGCCCAATTAAATGCTGTCCTTTATGAGAAGTGCCTTAGTCATGGTGTCTTTTTATAGACATAAAACCCTAACTAAGACAGAAATTGATATCGGGGATTGGGATAATGCTGTGATGGGCTGACCATGCTGTTGTTTGCTTGCTTGTTTGTTTGTTTGTTTGTTTCGGGACTTTGGATTTGGAAAGCAGTGGGACGTTTACATGGGGTTTAATGAGCTATTCAAGTATGAATATGGAAGACTTTGTTGCTGTGAGTTGAACTGTGTAGACCCAGCCCAAGAGGCTTCAGTGGAGAATTTCAGTATGTAGACTAGAGACTGTTTGGGGGCTATTTTGATGAAGAATGTGGCTGATTTATGCCCTAGTCTGAAGAATCTACCTGAGGATAAGGTAAAGACATTTTTTATTAATGGCATTGACAAAGGAAGTCTCAAAAAAAGACCAGCGCAGACTTTGTTCTCTAGTTTGGTCTCTTAAGAGCATTCTTATCAATCATAGCATGCTTTAAAAGAAAAAATACAAAATAGATGGTTCAAGTATTAAAGGGGGGCACCAGGAAGTAGAATGTAGCTGAATCCTGTGTTCAAGAAGATAAAGTGATTAAGGGAGTGGTGATCTCCGGGCAGGATCCCACTCAGCTAAACTTATTGTGTTTGCAGATTAACAAGGGATAGTTTGGACTTTTAATCTGGAATGAAATACAATCCAGAAATGGAGGGCACACTCTTGATCCAGATCTTGAGATCTCAGATCACCAGAATCTCAAATGGCTGAGAAGTAAAAGAAATGTTCAACATCCTTAGTCATCAGGGAAATGCAAATCAAAATGACCCTGAGATTCCATCTTACACTAATCAGAATAGCTAAGATCAAAAACTCAAGTGACAGAACATGCTGGCAAGAATGTAGAGAAAGAGGAACACTGCTCCATTGCTGGTAGGGTTGCAAACTGGTACAACCACTCTAGAAATCTATCTGTCAGTTCTTCAGAAAATTGAAAATAGTTCTACCTGAAGACCCAATTCCTGGGCATATACCCAAAAGATACCCCACTATACCACAAGGACACACGCTCCACTATGTTCATAGCAGCAGCCTTATTTGTAAAAGTCAGAAACTGGAAACAACCCAGAGGTCCCTCAATCAAAAATGGATACAGAAAATGTGGTTCATTTACACAATGGAATACTATTCGGCTATTAAAAATCAAGGGTGGGGTGACTGGAGTGGGTGGGTGGGTAGAGGAACACCCTCAAAGAAGCAGGGAGAGGGGGGATGGGATGGGGATAACACTTGAATTTAAATAAATAAATATTTTTTAAATGAGGACATATGAATTTTGCAGGCAAATGGATGGAACTAGAAAATATCGTCCTAAGTGAGGTAACCCAGACCCAAAAAGATATAAATCATATGTACTCACTGATAAGTGGAGATTAGCCAAAAAGTACAGAATACCCACAATACAACCCACAGACCATAAGAAGTTTAATGAGAAGTAAGGCCCAAATAAGGATGCTTCAATCCCACTTAGAAGTGGGAAACAAAATAATCATGGGAGGTAGAGTGAGGGAGGGGCCTGAGTAGGAGGGGGGATGAGGAGAAGAAAAGGGGGGACAAAATCAGGTATGGGAGGAGAGAGGAAATAAACCCAGAGGGCCAGGAGAACAGATGAAATATGCAACTTCTGGGGTGCGGTGTGGGGGGGAAGACCTTCTTGAAAGTCCCAGAGACCTGGGATGTGAGAGGCTCCTAGGACTCAATGGGGGTGACCTTAGCCAAAATGCCCAATAGAGGGGAAATGAAACCTGAAGAGACCACCTCCAGGAGATAGACAGGGTCCCCAGTGGAGGGATGGGGTCAACAACCTACCTTCAAGATTTTTGACCCAGAATTGTTCTTGCCTAAAAGAAATGCAGGGACAAAAATGGAAGGGGGATGTGGGGTGAGGGGAGGGGGGAGTACCCTCTCAGAGGCAAAAGGGGAGGGGAGATGGGGTGCAAAACCTTGGGAGAGGGGACTGGGAGGGAGGCAACATTTGGAATATAAATAAATAGAATAATTAAAAATAAAAAAGAAACACATAATCCTATAAATGTCATTTACTAATGCAGAAGGATGTGATTATTCATATATTATGGGCTCTGCACTAAAAGAGGAGAGTGAGTCTAATCCAGGGGCTCTGCTCTACAGAAAGTACAGAAAAGGAGAGCTTCCTTCTTCGTGAGCCTGGAGAACACACATACATCTCAACATATGAAATAATTTGTGTCAAACAAATTTCAATAAACTTTCTGTTTATTCACTTTACAACTTGCTCATAAAAATGCTTAAAATATGTTTTATATGTAAATCAAAACACATCTGTTTTATGATTTAAAATTTTTTTAACCTATATCTGATTTTCCCCCCTTCCAACTAGCCACAATAAACTACTGTGAAAGAAGAGGTTAAAAATAAACGAAAGGGGAAACATAGACTAAAATTACAGAAAATTTTAATTTTTTTCTACCAATTACATTTCGGGCAATGTTAAAAAATTATATAGAGCATACTCAGTGAATATAACTGGGAAATAATAATTTCATTTTTATGCAGTACAATCAGAACATGAAAATGATGAGATTAAAAGCAGCGGAGTTACCCCGTGAGGGGGGAGTTCAGGAGGGCCTATTAGTGGCTCCGTAGTACAATCTAGAAACATCTTTATGTAGACTAATCATATTGCAGGTCCACAGGAGATTTACAATCTGATTTGCCACAGAGAACTCCATGTAATTTTCGTTGAGCACTGACACCATTTTATCTTTGCACGAATCCCTGTTTCTCGCACAATTCCGGTCCTTTCTACATTGTCAGTTCTGACAGGCTGATTTAATCTGCTGGATTCTGAATGCCTCTGACCACTGCGGTGAGTCATTAACCTTGACTTGCATAATTGAATTCAAGGTTGATTGCCTGTGACCCTCTGCGCTGAGGTCTTCTAAATGTACATATTCATTACTGGCGGCCTTGCTAAATGGTTTGCACAGGGAAAGCTGTAGCAGTCAGCCTGTTTGGTATGCAGAGGGCGGAGAGGGCACTAATTGCATGTTAGAGCTGAGGATTAGATTATGAAACGAGTGAGAGAATGAAGATAGATCCTCTGACACTGTCAGATTAGGGGCAGCAACGTGCAGGAATATGACATTGAAATTTACAGTGACATTAACAGAAGGAAATTAGAAACAAATAGACTTTGGACATTTTCTGAAAATCTCCGTATTCTCTACAATCACCTAATAGACAGGACAAGGGAGCTCTAACATTTGTATTTATTATTTGCATAATTGAGTAGAAGGATGGAATTTTTTAAGACTCATCTCGAAGATTAGGCAACGACGGTACCGTCCTTGCCTCATTACCTGATGTTCGATATCTACACTGCATTTAAATAAATACCATTTTGAGTAGTCAGGACAGATCTTCGAACTAGTTTTAGCAAGCATGGGAAATACAAAAATACTTAAGTATGCTAAGTTATTGTGAACAATTCTGAAAACCAGTAATGCTAGTGCTTCAGTGAAAAAGCAGCTCGTAAAGTTGTCACTAGTTCTGCTTTCCCATTGATCTTCCGCCACCTCATAGTTAGAACAAGTGCCTGCCTGTTCATTCACTTCAAATAAGTCTTCTGGCACACAGCATACGCACACGTTAATAGTCCACAGTTCTTCCAACCACTTCCTCTTTCCAGAAGGAAACATCCACATGGCTACAAACTGAGTAACAAGAAAGCAGACCAGAGGTTAGGCTGTGTACAAATGTCAGAGGCCTTTCTCTCCCCATTTAGGTCTTTGAACAACCTTTCTTCTTACTTTGGCCAATTGCTTTGTAATTTATTTTAAGTGAAAATGATGGCCCACCTTTCTAATAACAGAAGAAGTGTACAAAATTTAACGGTGGAAGATACTTAAAAAGAAGACTGCAGAAGCCTTTGGTATTTCTGCAACAGCTGGAGAGACTGTTGCAGTGGTAGGAGTCACGGAGGCTGCCGGTGGAGAAGGCCAGCGAGGTTTTGTGAAGTTTGTCCCACTTTCCTTTCTTAGTGAGCCCACAGGCTGATCCCTGTGCTACTGTAAGATGAGAGCCCAGAAATATTCTGCAGCATTTTTAAATGATTAACTTGGTTTCTATTGATCTTTCAAAATGAAATTTATTTTTGCCACTTTGAGAAACTCTAAATGGAAGAGGTAACTTCTCAGTAATTATGCCTTGCTGGGAAATTGCTCACTCTGTGGAAGAAAAAGAGTCATGAACCAAACTGTATAGCAAGAAGAAAGAGGTGTGGCTGTTGTTGGGGGTCCCACACCTTTGAGAGACTTCATGAGCAATCAGCAGGGCGCCTTCCTGAGACACTGGAATGACAGATGCAGGTAATATCTGTCACCCACATCCATTATCTGTACATGAAGTCAGCTTTCAAATGATTTTTTTTTATCTTTTAATCAAATAAACTAAGACTCACTGAAGTTTGTGCTAGAGAGTGTCAGGATCCTGGGCTCCAGTGCCAACCCCATCACTTCCTAACCATATGGCACTGAGCCGATCTCTCACCATTCAGACTGGCATACCTCAGCAGGTTTCTGCTGTTCCACTACGTAAGTACTGCCGAGAACACCAGCCCCATTTCAGTTATTCTCATAGCCAAAGAAGCCACAACAAAACACAGTGGCTACACAACACAGAGGCTGGATGCTGCTCTGGGCAGTTCTGAGAGTTAACTAACATTCTCTGATGTTCTGCTGCTGTTTGTGTGTGTGGCAGCTGGCGTTAAGTCTCAGCAGGGACTTCAGTCTATAGCAGTCCTTTCCGAACTTTTGTCTCCCATCCTCTAATAAGCTACAGTGGACTTCTTCTTTTTCTTTTTTTTTTT
>BDUI01000001.1:4389767-4432555 GCA_002335545.1 Apodemus speciosus | reverse complement strand
AAAGAATACCCATGGTATGCACTCACTGATAAGTGGATATTAGCCTAGAATCTTGGAACACCAAAGACACAATCCGCATACCAAATGCTGTCCGAGAAAAAGGAAGGAGTGGACTCTGGTTCTGGAAAGGCTCAATGCATCAGTGTAGGGGAATACCAGAACAGGGAAGTGGGAAGAGGTGGATGGGAGAAGAGGGGGAGGGAAAAGGGCATGTGGGACCTTTGGGGGGCAAGGAACCAGGAAAAGGGAAATGAAATGTAAATAAAGAGTATATCCAATAAAAAAAAAAAAAAAGAAGATGAAGGCAGACACTAAAATAATGTGCCTACAAGCCAAGGAATGCCAATAGCTACTAGCAGCCCAAAGCTACAACAGAGATATTAAATGAACCCTCCATAGAGAACTACAGGATGACCCTATCCTGACGATGCCCTGCTCATACTTCCAGCCTCCAAAGTTATAGTAGGACAAATTTCAATGGCTTTAAACTACCACATTGAAAGGTAATGCAAATTTTTCACTACTACTTAATTTTAAGATGTGTTCTTCACTCCCCAAAGAAAACCATTAACAAGCATATTAGTCAGGGCTCTCTAATGGAGCATATCTTATTCAACAAAAGTATATATTACTAAATATATTAGTATAATTATACTTATATATAAATACATATCTATTACATTTCTCAAGGGAATGGATTTGAAGGAGTCACAGGACATGGTCTAGATGGACTAACAGTGGCTGCCTTATGAGAGAAAGGCTAAGAATCTAATATTTGTTCGGTCCCTGAAGAGGGATGTTCCTGCCATGTCAATATGGTGCTAATGTCTTGGAGGATTCTGGACTTTTTTTTGGAATCCTGAAAAGGTTGGATTTAGCAGTGCCCACATTAACAAAGTAGACAAACTTGCCAGTGAGAGGCAAGCAAATAAAAGCAGTTTCCATTTTCTTTTTTTTTTTTTTTTTTTCTCTTGTAACTCCTCGGGACACAGATTTTCATGTAGATCATACTGATCTCATGCTCACGAGCTTTCTCAGCTCACGAAAGGATCAAAGATCACAGTCATTTCCGCAACTCATTTACTCCTACCAAATCCACCCAGAACAAGATGCCTTTGTGGTTCCTCTAGATTATACTCACAACAAGCCAGAAGAAGAGAGGGTCCAAGGCTCCAAACTTAAGTCTGTCTTACAGATTCYGCTGCTGCTGAGATAAAGACCATGTGAAGCCACTCTGCTGAGGCCTCTGCATTGGACAGCGTTAGGAATTCGGCCTACACTCCATCCGTCTTCAGCCATTTGGACTTACGTCTTCACTTATTTTAAACAAAAGATAAAATTTTTGGTGTAATTTTAGCCTTAATTTTGAGGCTTCAGTTGTTAAAATTATGATTAAAACCAACTCATTCTAAACTACCATGATAGAGAAAAAGAATATCTGTAAGAAAAAAAAAAAGAGGCACAACTTAGAAAGATGGGTGTAAAGGCATTTGTGTTGAGAGCCCTAAGATTAATTAAAATAATATTAATGTATCTATTTTGTAAATACCTGTCTCAAAATAGAGTAAGGCCTAGTCAGAAGGCTCAGCTAATTTAAGAAGCTGGCCAATAGGACAGGTAACCTTTATCCTCTGTCTTCGGCCCTCCCTCATTTTCCATCTGGCAGGACTGGAGCCAACCACCCAAAAGTCACAACAGAGTGTGGAGCTTCTAATGCTCCTCGGGACAGCATCCATCTCAGTCCTTCATCAAAGGAAGTCAGAACAGGGACTCAAGCAGGGCAGGAGCCTGGAAGCAGGAGCTGATGCAGAGGCCACAGGAGGGTGCTGGTTACTGACTTGCTCCATGTGTCTTGTTCAACCAGCTTTCTCATAGAACTCAGGACCTGGAGTGACCCCACCCAAAATGGGCTGGGCTTTCTCCCATGAATCACTAATTAAGAAAATACCCTACAGACTTGCTTACAGAACATCTTGTAGAGACATTTTCTCAATTAAAGCTTCCTCCTCTCTGATGACTCCATCTTGGGTCAAGTTAACATAAAACTAGACAGTACACATCTCTTTGTTTATAACAATGAAAAATAGTTGAATATAGATAGGAGTGTGTGTGTGTGTGTGTGTGTGTGTGTGTGTGTGCAATTAAATGAAAAATGACCATAAATTTGAAAAGACTCAAGGGTGAGTTTGAAGGGAGAAAGGGGTGTGATTATTAATCTCCAAAAGTAAAATTACTATTTAAGAAAAAAAAAGAAAATGGCTGGATTGTTTACATTCTCCTATGCCATGAAATTTCTCTAAAATCAGGTTTGACAAACAGACACCCAGTGTCCACAAGAGAATAGCTCTGTGCCTTTGCTCAGTCTCAGGTAAAAACAACAGTCCCTCCCTCAAAAGGTTCAAGATCTCTATTCACGCTTTAAGGTAACATTTGTTTTATTCTCCCCCATTCCTCTTTCCATCCATTGTTCTTTCCTTAAATTTGTCTCTGTATTCTACAGCCTCTCCCCCTTTTGTCTTCATGCCTGTCCAATTCTTTCTAACAAATAAACCTTATTCCTCTCTCCTCCCTTATATAAAATGTACTAAGGAGTGCATGAAAAGTCCCATTTTCTGTCCTTACATTTACTCCTAATTCTTAACACTTTCGGCTACTGTTTTCAACTGTTAAACTTACATTGCATGTTAGACATTAAAAAGCATTGTTTTCCACTCTCAAATGTAGTGTTCTTCACTCACCCTCTTCTCTACCATATCTAAGCAGTTGCTAATCTGCACACAATCTCTTCAACATCCTTGAGTCCATTTCCTCCCTCTTGTTCCTACCATAGCTACTTACAACCAATCAGTTATACACCATCCTCTCTTTGCTGGTATTTACTTCTCCAGTTGTTAACTACTGAAATGCTACACATACCTTAAAGTCTTGCAAGGATGCCCATAGACAGAAGTTCAGGGCTACATACTCCCTCTTTATAATCCTCTATGAACACCTATCACTACTACTGGAAGTGCTTCACACATAATCTTGACTCTTAGGTGATGTCTAAGGTGACCAGACTAACGGTAAAGGAAAGTAGTCCTGGGAATGAGGAAATGCCAAGGAAAACCTATTCCGGGAGAATGAATTTATCATGGCACACATATAATAGATAAACAATTTGCAGGTCAATTATTAAGTTATATGAGTTTGTTACACAACTATTAAGTAGTAAGTTTGTTGCTATTATGCCCAGAATATCCTTTTAAATCAATGTATAGCCTAGTTTAAAGAGCTCTTTTAAGGTTTAAACACTCTAGAAGATTTGTAAATAAAAAGAGTTAAACGATTTGCTAACCATAAATCATGAAATTTGAAGACATTAGTAACTAGCCTGGCATAGCATTGTAGACAGCTGGAATGAATATAACTGAGCATTGGTTACACATGAAAACAAAAAGTTCATTAACAGCTAGACTGTTTCTGTAGGATTTCTGTTTGGCCTGCTGGTTTGCTTCATGACTTTTCTATAAAGCAAATAGAACCAAAGTGGCAAAACCATTGAATTTGTCACTATTTAAAATCTTCTGAATAAGCAAGCTTATACAATATAGTTTTGCTTTCCTAAGTGAGGATAGTCTGATGTGTGTGTGTGTGTGTGTGTGTGTGTGTGTGTGTGTGTGTGTGTAAGGGAAGACAGAGATGGAGAGGGAAAGGGAGAGGGAGAGAGAGTAGGTCCTGAACTAAAACATGTTTTTGTAATTGAGAACTTTTTAATTTTTTGGCAATGAATTATTCAATACCCAGAGTAACAATAGAAAAAAAAGGAACATTTTATAAAGATACCCACATTCAGCATGGTTTCTAATCATAGCTCCATAAAGCACAATTAAAATTACTAGAAGACAAGTCTCTTCTTGAAATCATATCTCTCTTTTAAAAAGAAATGTCTACAAGCATATTTAATAACCTGTAGCTGTTTAAACAAATAAAAATTATCCACCCACCCTAAGCCACAATTCAATTACTCATTTTGCAATACCAAAACCCTTAAGCAGAAAAGTCAAAGGAGCATTGGAAAAGTTAAAATTTGTTAGTGGGATGAAAAGAAAGGACACGTGCGCAGTCCTCCTCCTGCAGTTTTATTAAGCCATCTTGAACAATTAGCTTATGAAAAATATCCTATCTCAATTCTATAATTCTAGGTACAGAACCAAGGGTAGGGCTTATCTAGAAGGAAGGATTGCAAAAAGCATAAATATTGACAAATTCTGAAAATGGAGACCAAACAGAGAAATGTAGGGGGCTAACGTTTCATATATATATATATATATATGAAATGTATATACAGTATATACATTTGTTTCAAAGCTTAGTCACAAGACTTAAATTGTATCCCCTGCTATTAACTGCTATGAAGGGTACTTCCCACCTAACGCACAGAGGGGCGGAGGATGAATATCACCCTGGAGCCATGACCTGTGAGAAAAATGTGTACCTTGGAGTCTGTCTGGGTGCAAATCTTAAATCTTGGCCCTGTAACTTCTGTGCTATGTGACCTTGAGCACTCAGGCTCTTCACCTGCAGAGAAGCGTGGCTGTAAGCTTCAGAACGTGTTAGAATTTATTCTGAGGCAGCGATCACGGCTGTCCTCTCTTTGGAAAGTAGCGGAACTACACACGGAGAGCAAAGGTCCCAGCATTAGGGGGTTAATGTAGGAAAGTTATTCTAAGCTGCTGGTTCAGGTATAGGCATCCTGTCCCAGACAGCCCATCAAGTCCCACTAATGGGATTTAAAGCAGTTGCTGCCTCCTCCTCAGTCGTGTAATGATTTCTGGAGAGCCTGAGAGGCCATTATCTGCAGTCCATACTCCTGCTCTGTCTGGGGATAATGACTTCTTAGCACAACAACAGGCCGTGCCTTCCTCTTCCTGCCACACCACACTGTGTGAGGGACCCTCACTGAAGTCAAAGACAATTTGTCTGTCCCACCACTGAGGCCAGTGCTCTGTGAAGCACTGCCCAGCCAGCTGCGACAACAATGGCTCCTAGAGTCGCCCTCTGAAGCAAGGGTGTCCTCCGAGGCGTTTCCTGGGAGAATGTGAATATGACAGATGAGTGTTGTCCAGTGAGAAAGTTGGACCCCAGCACCCCCAGAGAGCCTCTGAGGTTGATGTCAAAGGAGCAGGAACTCCTCCAGTCTAGAACTGTCTCATTCAGCTCCCACCACTGTCTGCAGAGCCCAGGAGCAAGGCGAACTAATGGGGGCGGGGAAAGCCACAAGCTACAATTTAAAAATCAATGCTCAGATGTGCTAATTAACTTAGGTTCCCATGAAGGTTTTTCCTTCCTTTATTCTTGGTATTTCTTTATCTTACCATTTTTTAATCTTATAATGTATAAGTCATCTCAAATACTGTTAAGTAGTAGACATGATATAGATCCTAAGTAAATACAACAAATAGGATAATAAATTAAAGAGCCTCTACCAGGCTTGAGCGGATCCCAAAAGAATTCTTGGCATTAATCATGGAAAGAGCCTCTTGTCCAAATCAAGGAAAAGATAACATGTTCATCTGCAGTGTGATTTGTCAAAGCAATGCTGAAGTAGGAGCCGGAAGAGACCGCACTCTGTGGAAACTGTGAAGTGGGTGCGAACTGGTTTGAAAGTAAAACGTTTTGCAGTTAAACGGCTACTAAAGAGAGTTTTCTCCGAAACTTCAGTTAAAGCAAATATCAAGTTTCTTGATGGTTATCTCTTGTTTTACATTGGTAAACAAAGGTTTGTGGTTTTGAAAACATGGGGCTGAGAAGCTGTTCAGTTGGTAGTGTTTCCCTGAGATTGGAGTCCCTAGCACCTGTATGAAAAAATCAAATGTAACAGATGGTACAGGCCTGTAATCCCAGGGCTGAGTGGAGACAGGAGGATTCCCTAGGTCTTGCTGGCCAACCAGTCTAGCCCAATCGGCAAGCACAAGGCTCTATGAGAAACCCTGTTTCATTAAGCAGGATGAACAGCCATCAGATGTGCAGCTCGGCCTTCACGAGGAGCCTGAACAACTGAAGTCGGGGCTATCCCAAAAGCTGTTCCCTGGACCTGGGATATGTTCCTCTAGCTGGACAGCCTTGTCTGGCCCCAGTGGGAGGGGATGTGCCTAGCCTCGCAGAGACTTGAAGTACCAGGTTGGAGGGTACCCAGGGAACCCCCACCTGCTCAGAGGAGAAGGAGAGGTGAGATGAAGGAGGGATTGTAGGAGGGGGTGACTGGGAGAGGGTAATGAGCAGGATGTAAACAAGTAAAATTATATATATATAATATACGAAATATTATACGTATAATATGCATGTACACATGGACATATACATTCAAATACATGCCGGGAAACCCTTGTCTGCTGAAACCAGAGGGACTATGTCAAATGCTAGTTTGACTTCTGCATACTGTATACATCATTGCAATTATTTGGAATGAAATCTGGCAAGACATTTGAAGTATCTAAAAATGGTCATTCGTATTACTCCATGTATGGAAGTTTATTTTTATTTTTTTAAAAAAATCCAAAATTTAGGCAGAAGTGTTGAGTGATACATTGTAAAATAAATGATCTAAAAGTGTCTAATTCTAGAGAAAGTGATATAAATTTGGCATGCCTCTGTGGTAAAATTTTATTCATTGTTAACATTTTTGAGTGAAATTGGAAAAACTCACCCAGAAAGTAAGGTTTTAAAGAACTGAAGCGTCTATATTAGCATAATAGCAATTACATATAACAAAAATATGCACAAAATGTTCATAAAAGTTAAAAGCAAATTTAATTAATCATACATATTTTCTAAAATTCCTCAGTTGTCTGAATGACTGCATATAATATTTATAATCTGGAAGGAGCACTTCTTATCTGTGGGGTGTAAAAAAAATGGTCTTTGGTTCACAATAAAATCACATCACATGAGCATAGCCTTTGCCATCTCCGTCAGTTTGAATCCCGGGTCCAGATGACGAAGGACCATGAGAAGTACATGTGTATGCAGCCAGGCTAGGAGGAGGGCCAAACTGGAGTGCTGGTCCCCCAAAGCAAATGATCAATTCAAAATCCATGGGTGCCTCCAGGCAAAAAGGGCTGAACCCAGAACTCTGAGCATAAAACAAGTCAAATTGCTGAAACTGAGCAGAAATAACTAAAGGTAGAATTAGTAGGCTTTAAGAGTTATTGTATTTCATCTTTTCATGAAGCTAGAAGAAAGGCCAAACACATTACATAGAAATGTGGAAAATATAAAAATCAAACTTTTAGAAACTCAAATGACGGTGTCTGGAAAGAAAGCGACTGGGATGGTATGAAGAGTATATTAGACATTACAGGGAGCCAGAGAGTCAGGCAAACATGAAAACATATAAATAGAAATGATGAAACTCAGAAAATCAATCCTGCCAAAAAGGATGAGGAAGAGGAAAAAAGAGGAGAGGCCAAGGGAGGGAAGACTTCCAACGAGCTTCAGAGTTGGCTAATATGCATGTAGTTGTAGCCAACAAAACAGAAAGAGTGAAGAAAAGGAAAACGTCTAAAGATAATTATCATATCTTTGTAAATTTGATGAATTTTATTACATCCAGATCCAAGTAGTTCGAAAACATCTCAACAAATGTAAGCACCACAACTGAGCATAGGGGTTCACACTGCAATCCCAGCAGTTAGAAGGCTGCAACAGAACAGGGGCAGTGAGTTTGAGGCCAACCTGAGCTACATAGCATGTGAAACCCCATATCAGAAGGAAGAGGAGGAGGAGGGAGAAGAGGGAGGGGGAGGAGGAAGAGGAGAAGGAAGGAAGGAAGGAAGGAAGGAAGGAAGGAAGGAAGGAAGGAAGGAAGGGAAAACATAAAGCAGAAAACTAAGCCAAAGTATGTCACAGTGTTTTTAATTACTTAAAAACAAAAAGTAGGGAAAATGTAAATGTTAATAAAGATGAACAAAGATAAGGAAGATGGTGATTTCTTATTGAAAATAAACACCAGCCAAGAGAGTGATATCTTCAATATATCTGTTTATAACAACCTAGAATTCTGTACAAAATAAAAATAACTTTTAAAAGGCAAATAAAAATACTTACAAAAACATGAAAGTGTGGAAGGATTTGTCATCAGTTGTTCAGGCAGATAGACGCGAGGAACCCCACAAAGGACAAAATAAGTGATAGAATGCATTTTTCTCACTTTTTTTAATTTTATAAACTTTGTTATTGTGTCTCTTGTTTTTAAACCTGTCTAAAACATAATCTTCAGTGTAAAATATACAATTATAAATATAAAAATACAGCTATCTATAAGGTAAATTTAAAATGTAAAACAAATATATTTGACCACTTAATGCAAACAATCATAATGCTATATTATCAGCTTCATATTATGTAAAAATTAATCATGAATAACCCTAAGTCCAAAAGGGGAAAATGAAAGCACACTTAAAAAGTTGTACTAGAAGAAAGGCCGGTCATCCAGTGTGCTGTCTTAACTTTTCAGTGTAAGCCGAACATTAATCACGAAAGGAAACCTCAGTAAATAGCCATAGCTGATAAGACGACAGAAGAAGTCTAAATGTAGTTATAAAAGCACCCCATTCACAAGAAGGAACAAAATATAGAGAGAAGTAGAAAAAGAGAAAAGAATTAAAAATTATAAACTTAATTCAATTATAGCAACAAAACTCATTAAACACAAATGATCTAAATACTTCATCTAAAAGGCAGCAACTGTCAAGTTAGATATAAAAAAGAGTTAAACATAAAGACACATGAAAGAGGAGAGAGTGTGGGGATATACTATGCTAACAAGGATTTTAAAAGGTTATATAAATATCAGTCAGGTTTAAATAACATTTCAATTGATGAAATAAAATTATGTGTATTTGATGGGTGTCACATAAAACTTGGATGTATGTATATATTGTACAATGAATAAATCATAATCTTTTGCTTTTAAAAATAAAAATATATTAAGTATAATATTGATAAGATAGATATATACTGTTCAAATATTGAAACGAAAACTGATGAAATTACAAGGAAAGCTAGACCATTACAATTTAGAGATTTCACCATCCTCTGTCCACAACAGACCACATAAGCAGAATTGGTCAGGAAACAAGTAGTTGAACAGAGTGCCATCCATCTTAACATGGTCCTCGAAGGACACAGATGACCAAAAGCACATTCAAGAACTGGGTCTTCTAAATACTCCCATATCTACTTTTTAAAAATTAAACTTGTAGAAAAGAACCTCTAGACCCAAGTGGATTCTCTGACTAATTCTACCAAGTATTTGTGAAAACAGTAACTCCAACTCTTCAAGAAATTTGAAAGATCAGAAAATAATTTTAAGCTTATTATATGAGATCATCATTAATTCAACAGTTAGTGATCAGTATCAATCATAATCATAAAATTCACCACAAAATTTTTCTAACATCACGAATTTTTATCAAGTTAAATTCAATAGCATATACAAGATGTGATGAATTATAATTGAGTAAGTTTAATTGCAGAGATGTCAGAGTGGTTTAGCATTCAAGAAAAATGAGAAATTAATGTAATTGTCTATATTAATGGATTGAAAAAAGGAAAGGAGGCCAATACAAAAGGAGAGGGAGGGAGGAGGAAAAATACCATTAAGGATGTTTGAAAAAGACTTAAAGAATCATGTTATATTTGCCTAGAATTACATATATTATATATGAGTGTATGTCTATACATTAGGAGCAGCCCTGTGGATGTTGAGAACTAAACCTAGGTCTTCTGTAACTCCAGATCTAGGGGATTGTCCTGTATGGACATCAGCACACACACACACACACACACACACACACACACACACAGTACATACAAATCCACAGAAGCACACATACAAATACGTACATACATGCATGCATACATAAATACATAAATAACCTTCTTTTAAAAGGAATTGCTGATGTGTAGAACAACATGGACACCTTTCAAAATAGTGATAAATGAAAAGAAGCCAAACCACACCAGACAAGGATATATAACACAGTTACACTTATATAAAATATTAGAAAACAAAGCTAATCTGAAAATGATAGGCAAGAGTTGCTAGGGAAAGGATGGAGTACAGGGGCGGGGAGGAGGAAGGACTGAGAGGAAACAGCGAGGTAGAAATGTCCATCATCCTAATTGTTCTAGTCATAGGAGTTCACTTATTTTAAAGTTTACCATAGTATATCTATAAATATGGAACACTTTTGTGTGTCTATCATAATTTCATCAATATCTTATTAAAAATTACCACAAAAGAAACCACTTAGGTGATGATCTGTAGACTGTGTGAAGAAGAATGGGTAACAAAAAGTTTAAAAAGGAGATAGAAGAAGTATCTATAAGGAAGAACCCCTGAAGACACATTCCTCCTCTCTGAAGATTTTACGTGAGCAACAGAACATCAGTGGATGAATGCCAGCATCAGGATCAGTAAAATACTGTACTTGTTATTGGTACTGTTCTTTAGGCCTAGTTGATTTTCTGTAAAGTCATGTACTCTTGCCTGGTCATTGAACTGCATAGAAAACCAAGGGCGAAGACACCGACCAAAAGAAAGGATTTGTAACTGCACCCAGGAGAAAACCTGATTGTATGTTTGCCTGGTTGGATTCCAAAAGATCAAGTGCTGACTGGCTTGTCCCATTACCAGTTCAAAAGGATAAAATGTGACACCCATATAAATATGGAAGAAAGAAAAGAAGAGACAAGAACACAAGACAGAAGATGATTGGTAAGCTGATTTTATTTTATAACAGGAGGAATCGAAATCATGTGCTGTCTAAAAGATAAACACGAGAACAGAACAGAAAATTTAAACTTTCAACTACGTCTGAATTCTATAAAGCTGCAATCAGATCTGCCATTGGCAAGCCACAAGTACTTTGTGTGACACAGGGACAGAGGCAAAACAATCCTTCAAAATTGGAATACTAGGCTTGGCTGCTGATGTAATAGGGAACAATGATTAAACTATCAATCAAACAGATTTTTTAAATATGTTGCATGTCATAGCCAGAGATTTCAAACCCAGGACAAAATCTGGTGTTCGTTACAACAGAGATGAATTGGGTGGTCTCTTAGTACACAGATGATCACAAAATCAGCATAATGTGGAAATCACTTCAAGGAGTATTTTCTTCATCTCTCCTCATGAAGATTCCAAATTAATAAAAGCAATGTTATAGATTTATGAGTCATGGCCCTGCAGAGTGTTTTATGCTACCCTCCAACTTATTTACCATGTTTCAAAGCAAAATCATCTAATAAGAAAGCCATTCTATAGCTATATCTAAATATCTTCTCTTTTTAAACAATTGAATTCCTGGTTATTTTTTCCAGATGCACAGCTCTTTAGGAAAAAAAAAAGCAAATCTTGCTGAACCATCTGGATGGCCAGCAGAAATGGGGCTGTCTCAGTACCAGTTTTCTCTAGAACCTATTTTACGCTCACTCACATCAATTGAATGTTCTTCCCTATAAGGGAACATTTAATTGAAATATTACAAGGTCCCATGCGATCACTTCCTCCTCAAGTTTGTTTCCAGGAAAAATGCTTTCTGTGCAGTTGAATGTCATAAACTGCTTATCCAAAAATAAAAACATAGTGTGTATTGTCTTATGCTACGACTGCCAGAAACCAAATCCAAATGTCTTGCTTGAATGTCATGATCTGCTGGCCTTGGTACCCAAAGAAGGGAGCTCACTCCTGAAAACTGACCTCTGTTTCTTAGCAGGTATTCTATTTCAATGTGCAAGCTACTTTAAGGCCTTTTAGGAGCAGATTAAAATGTGTAACTAAAATAAATGTAATTGGAACACGAATATTTTTCCATGTCTGTAACTATAGCAGCTCCTGTTCATCCTATGAGTCTTTGTGCCTATTACCGTGTGCCAGTCACTATGTGAAGTACCCAGGTAGGTGAGCAAACCTTGTTTCCAACTACAGGATAATCATAAAATAATGGAGGTGACAAAGGAGGAAAGCATAACTTCTGTGGCTGGTTCATAATCCCTTTAGGGAGTCAAATATCACATTTCGCCAAAGGCCTTTACAATCCTTGGTAATTGGCAAGAGTGACAAATCCTTTCTACTTCATTCTCCAATCACTGTATCCCACTTTGATACTCCTAAGAAGTACACATCATCTACTCTCTGCCCTTAGACATAGTCTAAAGGTCCCAATATGTAATGCTCTGCTGCAATACCCATACCAGATCACATGTCCAGCGGTTCGGAAATGTAGTCACCAGGTGCATTCATTTCTGTTACACTTCCTGTCTCAGGCTGTCCTTCAACCCCCAAAGCAAGCACTCATTTCCTCCTTTATCATTTCCTCCTCCATATGGATCTCAAGTAATTTCAAGGCCCAAACAAGTACCACTTTTTTTCTTGATGTGCTTTCTGTTCAAACATCTGAAGTTCTAATGACTTAGGCACATTTTATCTCCAGTTACCTGCTGGTTTTCACCAAGGCAATTCTGTCTTCTTCAGGAACATTCACTTCAATAATGTTTAGAATTATAGCCAATCCTAATTTATTTGGAGGTCAATATGAGACAATCATTTTTCCGTGGCATGTGAGCTAAACAATAAATATACATTAATAGCTACTATGTATCTAATAGCAACATGCCAAGTTCTGTTTTATCTAAGATTAAAACAATAGTAGATTCTGGAATTATCTACCAAGAAATATCATGTTTTACTTAAACCTACCATATTACTACAGTAATGCATTGTGGTTTTGAGTACCTACCTTGGGCCAAGAACTGTATAACAGCTATTTCACTTAGTCATTGTAGAATCATATGTAGTAAACATTATCAGCATCACTCGAAAGGTCAAAGCATTTCTCCACAGACCATTGTATAGGGTTGAGGTAAAATTCTCAAGTAGATTTGTTCTTCACTATTTGTGCGCTGCCTCTGCGTTAAACAAAAAGTCATTCTTAAATTCACCAATAAAAAGTATATGAGATTTGTTCAACCAGTTTATACATATTCAGCTCATAATTAGCTCCATTTTATGTAGTCTGAATAAGTCTGGTAGTAATTTGCCATAGAATGTTTAGCTCTGAAGATAGAAAACACTCAGATATTTACTGTTTGTAAAAGTACGTGGTCAGTCTCCTGGTCACTAGACAACTAGGGCCGCAGGCTTTGCCTTACCCACTTCCTGACCACGTGGCTGACTCCAAAGGTGGTTGTTTCCCTTCAATGTTATTTTTGTATTTATTGCTGCTTTTCTCACTTGTCTAAATATGATGAGGCCAGACATTTTCAATTTCATTCTAAAGAACTCACTCTTTTGTCTTTTTTTCCAAGGATAAAATGACATCTATTTAATTGAGCATGTTAGAGATAGAATTTCTCCCCTATTTCCTGCTACTTTACAAGTGGTGTAATAATTACCACTGGAGCAGGGAAATTTATTATCCAATGCATTTCTGCTACACTCACACACATTTTGTTAATGCAAGTGGTAATTATTTACTTATTTGTCATCAATAGTGCCTCCACTCGGAGGGACCTTAATTACTTCCTAATTATCCAGACCCTTATTTCTTTATAAAGACTGACTTGAAAACAGCAGTTCAATAGCTCAGACATTTTACAACTACCATTGATTTTTTTCCTCCCTCCTCATTTATTGATGGGCCATTCTCCCTCTTGCATTTCTTGTTCCAAGATAAAGTTATAAATGAGCTTGTGTGTCTTTCTAATTCCTTTACTTAGCCTTAGCTGGTGGGCCTCTTTATCTGCTTTGCTCTCCCAGCTGCAATAGTTCTACTGAGACTTTCTCATTTGAATCCTTCCTTGTGACACATTTCCTTTCAATGTTCCTTTCACCTTTAAACTTTACAGTTTCCTATCTCATAAATTCTGGGCCCATTTCCACAAAATTATGCTGCAGAGAAACCATTCTAGCAGAGAAACTTCTTCACCTCATGCTAATATATACATGATCCTCCGTGACGTTGTCCCTTTTTCTCTTTGTGGCTTTAATATACCTCAAAGCTGCAGAACCCAATCGTACATATTTCAACAGAGGAAAAAAATCCAACAGCTCCGTCAATGAATAGCACATGTATTTACCTCCAGAAGCCTGGGGAAAACAGAAACAATCAGAATAGCTCCATAAATAAGAGCTTCATCAGTTTAATCTCTTCAAAATTTCCACAAACATGGCCATACTGCCCAAGGTAAGATTTTCTCCAGTGATTTGCTCCATCCATGGCACAAGACCCTATTTATCCTCCAACATGTGCTCTAAACATGAAGTAATCTCTGCCTGCTGAAATGGAAAGGAACCTTCTACTTAAATAACAGGAAATATTTTATTTCTGACATCCATACCTTGGGTGTTAACTTTTTTTCTGCATTCCTTTCCACAAGTCATCTTTACCCTTCCTATAAATATCCTAAAATAATAAAAACAGGAACAAAGAGACTCTGATTCCAAACTTATTCCATGCCATGTGATGTGGCAAAGCACTATTTTACTTTCCAATTGCTCCTATCAGAAATTACCAGAGACTAGGTGGTTTTAAACTACATAAATTTACTGACTGTTCAGGGGTCAGGGGTCTAAAGTGAACCTCAATGGGTTAAAAATCAAAGTGTCAGCAGGACTGTGCACACTCTATGCTAGGACAGAAAAGGCTCCCTTGAGCGGGCCCTACACCTCATCTGGGCAGCACAGGAGAGCTGCTCCTGGTGGAGGGGGCAAGAGGGAGAGTTCGGGAGAGCTGGTCCCGCCACTCATCTGGCATGAGGTGACGTGGGTGCGGGAGTAATACCTGCTCTCTCCTCTGCAGTAGCCTAGACAGCTGGCCCTGGGGTCATGAGAGCGGGGAAGCTAGCCCTACGTCTTTATTGGCTGTAGCACTCAAGGCAAGAGGACCCAACAACTTGCCTGGGCAATACAACTGAGCTGGTCCTGATGGCAAAGGCACTGGTGAGCCTGTCCTGAGGACATGCAGAGCAGAAGAGCGTTCCTAGCCCCTCACAGGCTACAGCACTCGCCAGAGTGGGCTCTGAACCTTGACTGGGCAGCACCATGAAGCTGGTTCTAGAGGTGTGGGTGCCGGTGAACCTGCCTGAGGGCGTGAGAGCAGGAGCGCTGACCCTGCCTCATGCCAACTGGGAGCATTGGGTAGCCTAGCTGAAGCCATGCTGGAGAGCTCCCTTCTGTGGATAATGGGAGAGCTGGCGGGCTGGCCAGCTCAGCCACCACCCGGGCCCAGCCAGATCTAGCACTGTAAATTGGCCCTCACCAAAATCTATATTATCTGCAAATGGTTGAGACATGTTAAAGGGGCAGTCCTACAATTCCAAAGCTTCAGGATCTCCATAACACAGAATAACAACAGAATAAATGGGAGAAGTCCTGGTGAGGATTCAATATTGATAGTATCAGAGAAACCAAAGACCCAGACCCAGACCAATGACTTATTGCAATGAACATTTGCCAGTGAAGATGTGTGGACAGAGGGAATTGCTGTGGGACACACTGTGACATACTCCAGCTTCCATGATGATATGATTTCTGTGCTTTATTGTTGGTGGTGGTGGTGGTGGTGGTGGTAGTAGTGTTTGTGTGTGTGTTTGTGTGTGTGTTTGTGTGTGTGTTTGTATGTGTGTGTGTTCTGAGTGCTTGCAGATCAAAAGACAGTGCTGTGTGTGCACTCCACCTCTCTCCACATCCATCTCTCTTCATCTATTCTTTCAAGAAAGGATTTCTCCCTGAACTTGAGGCACGTTTTTGTGGATAGGTTTCCGACTGCCAGAATAGTAAGATAATGTTTAGGGCAGCTTGTTACAGCAGCAACAAGCAACAAACACAAGGCTAGATCCAAGCATAGATGCCTTTTGTCTGTTTGTTGTTGTTGTTTTGAATTTTGTGTTTGTTTATTGAGGTATGGTCTCATGTGGCTAAGGATCAATCATCTTGGACTCCTGATCTTTGCCTCTGCCTCCCAGGTGCTGGGACTACAGGGAGTCTTGCAAGGGCAAAGGGCAGATATGAGGGAAGGGGAGATGAGGGGGGTTGGGGCACATGATGTGAAACTCAAAAAGAATCAATAAAAAAGAAGAAAAGGAAAGAAAGGGTCGCACCCACTACCTCGCCTTTTCCCGCTTCCAGATCCTACCCTCAACTGGCTGTCCAAGTTCAGGAGGAGAAATGGACCGAAGAGCACCTCACTCCATATCACTCTTGATACTGCCTCTGCAGCTTCCGTCTCCCTCCTAAAGGGGTGTGAGATGCAGGAGCCCTTGTGATGAGCACAGGCTGATTGCTCTAACCCAAGTCCACTCACTAACGAATGAATCCTCTTTGCCATGTACATATGTTCACGTTCCAAGTGATAAGATATGAATATCCTTGCGGAGTCATTATTTGCCCTGTCACAGTATTATGATAGGTTTGGATTTGTTATTAAAACAATGAAATTGCATTTCAAATAAACAATATCCCCTTAAAAAATAAAAGAAGTTGGGAAGACCATACATGTTTCTAATTGTGCTAAAAATGTTAGAGGAGTTTGGAGTTTTTTCTTTGTTCGTTTGGTTTGGTTTGGTTTTTAGTGTCTCCAAACTCAACAGAACATTCTTAGAATAGTAACAGTTTTATCAGATTTTTATATATTTAAATATGCACAAACAAGCAAGAGAAGTGGTCCGTACCTGAAATTCCTACATTCTAGAAGCTGAGATAGATCCAGAGTTTAAGGTTTGTCTGGGCTATATAAGAATATCTTATCTTGAAAAATCAAAAACAAAGATGACATTAATTCGCTTTAGAAAAGAGCCAACATCACAAGAAAGCAAATGTTTTCTCTTCCATAAATCACCAAGTAGAAGATACCACTTAGAGCCGGGCGTGGTGGCGCACGCCTGTGATCCCAGCACTCGGGAGGCAGAGGCAGGCGGATTTCTGAGTTCGAGGCCAGCCTGGTCTACAGAGTGAGTTCCAGGACAGCCAGNACAGCCAGGGCTACACAGAGAAACCCTGTCTCGAAAAACCAAAAAAAAAAAAAAAAAAAAAAAAAAAAAAAAAAAAAAAAAAAAAAAAAAAAAAAATACCACTTAAATCCAAAATAAGGTGAGACCAGATTATTTTTCCAGCATAAACATTTTTGTAAGTAACAGTATTATAATAATACTTAGTCTGATTCCCCTTCTCAGTGAGACTCATGTGTACCCCTCTCCACACCTTGTTACTTAGTTCTTTGGGTCTGTGCAGTATAACATGGTTATCCTTTACTTTATACCTACTATCCACTTAAAAGTGGATACATTCCATGTGTGTCTTTCTGTGCCTTAGTTACCTAACTCAGGATGATATTTTCTAGTTCTACCCATTTGCCTACAAATTTCATGATATCATTGTTTTTAATAACTGAATAATACTTCATTGTGCAAATGTGCCACATTTTTTTATTCTTTTTTCTATTAAGGGACATCTATGTTGTTTTCAGTTTCTGGCTTATACATTTCAGTTTTTGATACTTACCATTCTGACAGACTTAAGATGGAATCTCAGGGTAGTTTTGATTTGCATTTCCATGATGATTAAGGATGTTGAACATTTCTTTAAATGCTTCTTGGCCATTAGAGATTTCTCTGTTGAGAACCCTGTTTAGGTTTCATCCCATTTTTAATTAGATTATTTTGTGTGTTGTCTAGTTTTTTGAGTTCTTTATGTATCTTGGAAATCAACCCTTTGTCAGATATGGGGTTGGTGAAGATTTTTTCCCATTCTGTAAGCTGCTGACTTGTCCTTTTGATGGTATCCTTTGCCTTACAGAAGCTTTTTCAGTTTCATGAGGTCCCATTTATTAATTGTTGATCTTAGCGCCTGAGCAATTGGTGTTCTTTTCAGGAAGTTGTCTCCTATATCAATGAGTTCAAGATTATCCCCACTTTTTCTTTTATAAGGCTCAATGTATCTGTCTTAATGTCAAGGTCTTTGATCCACTTGGACTTTAATCTTATAGGAGATAGATATGAATCTATTTGCATTCTTCTTACCTACATCCACTCAGATCAGAAACATTTGGTGAAGATGCTTTCTTTTTTCCATTGTATATTTCTGGGTATTCTTTATCAAAAATCAGGTGTCTATAGGTGTGTGAATTTATTTCTGGATGTTCAATGCCATTTCATTGATCAACCTCTCTGTTTTTATGCCAATACCATATTGTTTTTATTACTATTTCTCTGTAATGCAGCTTATTTTATTTTATTATTTTCTGTGTATGAGTGCTTTGCCTGCATGTATGTCTGTGTACCACATGCATGCCTGGTGCCTGGAAAGGTGGGGAAACTTCATGTGTGTGCTAGGAATCTAACCCAGGTCCTTTGCAAGAGCAACACGTTTTTAACCACTGGGCCAACTCTCCAGCCCCTGTAGTGCAGTTTCAAATCATGTATGGTGACACCTCCACAAGTTCTTTTATTGTACAGGATTGTTTCAGATATCATCAATTTTTTATTTTTCCATATGATGTTGAATATTGTTCTTTCAAAGTCTGTAAAAACACATGTTGGATTTTTGGTGGTAATTATGTTGAATATATAAACTGCTTTTGGAATGATGGCAATTTTACTTGTTAATCTTACTGATCCAAGAGCATTGGAGATCTATCAGTCTTTTGATATCCATCTTAAATGTCTTCCTTCAGAGACTTAAAGTTCTTGTTATAGAGGTCTTTCACTTGCTTGGTTAGAGTTAACCAAAGAGAGTTTATGTGATTTGTGACTATTGTTTCACTGATTTCTTTTTTAGCCTGTTTATTTTTTGTATATAGTAGGGTTATAGTTACTGGTTTGTTTAAGTTTATTTTGTATCTAGACACTTTGCTGAAGGTGTTTATCAGCTTCAGGAGTTTCCTGGTAGAATTTTTGGGGTTGTTTATGTGTACTATCATATCATCTGTAAAAAGTGATACTTTTAATTCTCCATTCCAATTTGTATCCCCTTGATCTCCTTTAGTTGTCTTATTGCTTTAGCTAGAACTTCAAGTACTATAGTAAATAGATACGAGACAGTGGCCTTGTCTTATTCCTGATTTAATGGGATTGTTTTAAGTTTCCATTTAATTTGATGTTGGCTATTGAATTGCTCTATTGCCTTTATTATGTTTAGGTATGTGCCTTTAATCACTGATCTCTCCAAGACTTTTATCATAAAGGGGTATTGGATTTTGTCAAAAGCTTTTTCAGCGGCTAATGAGATGAACATGTGGGGTTTTCTTCTTTTAGTTTGTTTATACTGATATATTTTTGTATGTTGAAATATTCCTGCATCTCTAGGATGAAGTCTCCTTGATCATTCTTGGATTTTGTTTGTGTCTGTTTTATTGAGTATTTTCGCATAAATGTTCATGAGGGAAATTGATGTGAAACTCTCTTTCTTCTTTGTTAAAATTTTGTGTGGTTTTTAGGTATCAGAGTGACTGTGGCCTCATTAAATGAATTTGGTTCTGCTTCTATTTAGTGGAATAATTTGAGGAGTATTGGTGTTAGCTCTTCTTTGAATGCTGGTAGAATTCTAGCCTAAAACAAGGGGAGATGGAAGGAGAGAGTACTGGAAGAGACAACTGGAATTGGGGGTCATCTCAGGGGTGAGATGAAAACCTGGGACAATGGAAACTCCCAGGAATCAATAAGCATGACCCTAGCTAAGACTTGTAGCAGTGGGGGATATGAAACCTGAACCAGACATCTTCTGTAACCAGGCAAGACTTCCAGTAGATAGATTGGGACACCAACCTGCCCACAAAACCTTCAACCTATAATTTCTCCTACCTACGAGATGTGCTGAGGTAATGGTGGCACAGATATTGTGAGAGTGGCCAACCAATGACTGGTCCCCCTTGAGACCTATGCCATGAGAAGAAGTCAATCCCTGACACTGTCCTGAGTGCCAGGAGCCAGAGGCTAGGCAGCCATGAAACCCACAATACAACCAAACATAAATGGAAAAAAATTCAATGAAATGATTCCTAATTCTGCTACACTAGATTGGTGCCTAGTCCAGTTGTCATCAGAGAAAAAGATGCAGAGACTCTCAGTTACCATTAGAGGAGCTTAGGGAATCCCTTGGAAGAGGAGGTGGAAGGATTGTAAGAGCCAAAGGGTCAAGGATACCACAAAAAAACCTGCAGAATTGACTAACCTGGACCTGCAGAGACTCACAAACTAAACCACCAACAAGGGAACCTGAATGAGACTGATTGAGGCCCTACGCATGTATGTTACAGTTGTGTAGCCTAGTCTTCTTGTAGGACATCCAACAGTGGGAATAGAAGCAGAGATAGCTTCTATTGCCTGATTTGGGAACTCTTCCCCCTACTAGGTTGCCTTGTCTAGCCTTAATAGGAAAGGAGTTGTCTAGTCTTATTGCAACTTGATATTCTATGGCTGGTTGATATCCATTGAGGCCAGTCCTTTTCTGAAGTGAAATGGAGAAGGAGTGAATGGGGGATGGGATTAAGGGACTGGGAGGAGAAGAGGGTGGAGAAACATCAGTCCTTCAGCTGGGGTGTAAATTAAATTAAATTAAATAACATTAAAAGACAAATAAAATAAAATAGCTAGTGAGCACTTTCTAGCAATCTGTACTCTTCTGGATGCTTTACAAGAATTAACTTAGGCTTATGAGATAGGTACCATTGGTAAGTGTGTATATGTGTGTGGAGGTGTGTGTGTGTGTGTGTGTGTGTGTGTGTGTGTGTGTGTGTGTGTGTGTTTGGTATGTGCACCCATGTGTGTGCAAGTGTACGTGCCTATATGTGCATGAATGGGGACAGAGAGGGACATCAGGGTTCTCCTCTATCACTTGGGCTTATTTCTTTGAGGCAGGGTCCCTCTTTAAACCTGAAGCTTACATTGTTTTGTCAAGACTGGCAGTCAGCAAACAGCAGTGACCTTCTCTCCACGCCCAAGAGCACAGAGGCTCAGAGTTCACAAGACCACGACAAGTTTGTTATATGTATGCTAGGTTCTAATATCAGATCCTTGTACTAAGACAGCAAACATTCTTAACCACTGAGCCATCTCCCAGCCACAGAAAGTACTATTGTGAACACCATTTTACATGTGATTATGACAACCAGACAGTTTAAATAACTTCCTTAAGGTAACTGGCTAAGCAATGGAAAAGCAGAGATTCTAACCCCAGTAATTTGTTCCTAATCCTATAATCAAAGCCTTACCTATGCAACCCACAATTTCTTTATAGCTAACCCGTCTCCCATGTGTTTTGTGCATTTCAGTAGCAAAATAGCTTACTTAGAAACAAGAAGATTAGGCTTTGTATAAAAAAAAACTAGAAGTCAAATGGTGTATTTATTTGGTTTGTGCTTTGTGATGTTTACCTTTAAAAACAGCACATGACCACAGAATTATACATGAGACAAAGATAAAGATAAAACATTAAGCAGTGTCATCAAAATAGTCATCTAAAGTATACTTCAGGTTTTCTTCCCAGTATTTCTGGGCGCAGACATTAGAGAAGTGTAGAATCACTCTGTGCCATACAGCCATGGAATGACCTTTTTTAGCTGTTGGAGTTGGAGTGAGAACCTGCAGTTCAGTAAGCCAGAAAAGGCACAGATGACTAGGGTATGGTGGTTAAGTGCTGTAGACAGGATGAGGAGCAAGCTAGGAGTGGCTTAGTCTGAGAGTACAGGCTCTGTGGGCACATATTCCTAAAAGAAGCAAACATATTTAAGTCTTTAAGGTCAAGTTTATTTGTAAAATAATTTAGCTGGTCAGACTGTCCCTTAAAACCAAAATTAGAGAGGCTCAAAGCCTTATTCCTGACTTTTAGGAAGTCTGTCTCTTCTCTGGGTTTCTCCAGATCCCCACACATTCTATTATGAACATCTGTGTCTCTCAGCCTTCACCTCTGCTCATGAGTTCAGTTTAGAGATCATCTGGCCTTCTGAGGTCTAAGTTATCTCTAGATTTGACCTAACCTTCCAATGCACAAACAAAACACTCACTTGGGAATGCATTGTGTCTGTGTCTGTGTGTTTCAGAATATTGACAAGGAATACACTACAGCACCACATGCCTCCCACATCTAATAGAGCACACATCCATTCCTAACAGTTCTTCCACATCTTCCATGGCTCTGGGCCTTCTCTAGCTACATGCCCAGACACTGAATCATACACTGTGGCCACTTGCCTGCCTCTTACTTACTTCAAGACTGAAACACAGCAGAATAGGGCTTTGTACCTGGACTCCACCTATGTCTTGGCCAGGTTACCATTCAGGGAAGTTATATTTTTTAATAAAACCATCATTTAGTTTGTCTAGTCCATTAATATACCCAGAACATGATCTACTCAAGGTAACAGATGATTATTTTTAGCCTATTCTTACACTTTGTCTCCTTTTCTTTGGCAATTTGATTTTAAGTTGGGGTGGAGGGAAGCAAACAAAGGAGACATATGTAATAGTTATTCTTCAGAGGACTGGATCTTCATTGCTTCTACACCCATTCGCCACTACCAACTATCCTTTAATTAACTAATTTTAAAAAGTTAGTTATCAATTATCACCTAAGAATGATGGATGCGTACCTCAAGTTGATACAAGTAGACTGGTCAGAGTTCTGAAAATCTGTTGGTCAGAATTGTCACAGATTCTGAAAATTGAACTTTTTCTAAAAGTATCATATGTTCTTTTGCCTTACTCTAGAGGGATACAAAATTAATGATAACTGTAGAATTTCTAATTTCTTTGAGAGGGATTAAAGAAGCATACACATCTCCAAACTAGACCATATAAAAATTAGTATTTGATTGCAAATGTCACAAGAAGAAATAGTGCACTGTCTTCCCCAGCGGAAGCTAAAGCTGCCTGGTGATATACCTAAGCAAGCACAGACAGGTTTATTATCTGAAGACTCAAGCAGCCCATTTCTTAAGACTGTTAGTAAGTGTTTCGATGCTGAATAGCCTTCAAGGAAGAAAATTAATCAAAGAAAATAAAATTGTATTTCTTCCTCAAGACTGTAATAAGATACAATGTGGGAAAGGAATGGAATAAGCAGGTAATGCGGGATTTATTTTATAATCTCCCACCTCCCCAAATCCCACTGCCTCTAAAGCAAATCCTAAAACCCTCTGTAGCAAATGGAAATTGGATAGAGGCTGACTTTTACCCTACCTGTTCTCATTGGTTATAGAATGATACCTACGTTCAATTCAGCTGCCTCCTGGCAGAGCTGGGCTTGGGGGTTTACATTGGTGAATTTGTAATCCCTGCACTTTGCAGCTGATCATTGCAAGAAACGCAAAAATAATTTTTATCATATTGCTCTTTTGAAAAGAACATGAAGAAATAAACTAAACCCCAAGCAGGGAAAAAGGCAATTTTGTGCTCTATTTTAAGGATTCTTACAAATAATATTCAAACTCTGTAACTTCAAGTTATCAATATTTTAGTCTCACATATAAGCAGAAACCTTGGAAGTGGTGTCTTTGTAGGTATATTTTTTAACCAAGTGTAATAAAATAAACTGAAATGCTTTCATAGAAATTAGACCTTTATTTTAGATTAATTCATAGATTCTGGCTTATTAACTTAAAATTGCAAAAACGTTTTTGCTATTAGACCCTCTTGACTTATGTAATTAGTTAAAGACTTTATGCCAGTTTCATGTGCCTGGAGGTTTTGCATTCTTCTTTATGAAATCAGAGTTTAAAGACAAAGATCAGCCCTTGATAATGTTGATAAAAATCACTTAAATGGATAGAATAGTCAATGAGACTTTGTGACTTCATTACATCCCTATCTGAAAGAAAAATGTTATTAATTCTCAAAAAGTGTGCCTATCTTATAAGAGATTTAACAGTATGTAAATGTGATCAGGATTATTCAGTTCATTTCATGGCAATTCAGGCAGGAGACAAGCAGCAGGCAAGAAAGGCAGTATAATGAACCAAATAGACATTTAGTCACATAGACAGAAGGGTTAGGAACAGAATAAGCCAGAGGCAGAGGTAGCAAGAGAAGAAAAATTAATTTAGCACATCTAATTTACAATAATATCTTTTCTTTTGGTGGTTCTGAAGACTGAACCTAGACTAAAAAAGCTCTCTAACAGGAAGTAGAATTTAATCACAGGGTCTTACTAAGTGGCCCAGGCTGGAATTGAACTCACTCTGTAAGCTCAGTTTGTGATCTTGGGATTCTCCAGCCTCAGCCTCTTCAGTAGCTGGGGTCACAGACCTGTGCAGGAGGCACAACTTGCCAGATGGCACTCTGTGTATCCTTATGTGAATTTATTAAAGCTCCTTGACACCATGAAGTAGGAACTCACATCATCCACATTGCACAGATGGAGAAACAAAATATTCAAAAGCTCATGCTGACTTTCTCTATTTTTTCTACTTTTTTTGAATAACCAGATAGTCTGTGACAACAAGGGGAGTGGGGAGGCATGGGTAGATGGATAAATAACAAAGTCTACTTTTCTGGGTAGAAAACAGAACTGCATTCACTCTTTGAGTTATCTACTTGGCTTCTATGGTTGCTTTCTATCCAGGGATTCTGAAGAGAATAAGAGAGAACATCTTTATTTTCTAAGAAAACATGAATTTCTAAACCTTCCAAGCAGGACAGAAGTCTGCAAATAGCTCCTCTTTGCAAAGGAAAAACACCCACTCCAGGAGGAAAGCAGAGAAAGGGAGAGATAGAGACAGAGACAGAGACAGAGACAGAAAGAGAGAATATTATTTTTGTGGACTAAGTCATCCTAAGCCAAGACCACAGCCTGGCTAGCAGATCAGTCTGAAGCAGCTGGTGCTCTTCTGCAGGACACAGCCTGTGTCAGTAGTCACATGCTGAGTCTGGGGACAGATATGTATGTTAGTTTTATTGTAAACACTTCATACTCCAACAGTCCTGTCCATCTATGTTGCCTATGAACTGCAGCAAATGATCAGCATGTCACAGTATCCCTAAAAGTGCAATAGTGGCATGTGTGCCTTGGCAGTAACCAACAGCTCTTTAACTGATGTAAGGCCTGCTCAGCAAGAGGGAAATCATGCCTGGTACTGGAAACCTGGCTAACTGCCTGGGTCTAGTGATGTCATGGATCTTGGAGGAGAACCCACAACTTTACTAAACCAGCAAAAGTCCTAACTGCACTCTAAGTATTTGTTCTTTTGCTCACAAATATTGTTCACACCCATCATCAAAGAAACAGCTCCTCAAAACAAAAGCCATTACATAAAAACACAACTAATCCAAATGAAGAGAAAAATGACTATGTGGTACCCAGGCCCAATTAAACACCTGATACAACACATCTCTGCCCTTAAAATTCAAGAAACATAATGGAAGAGGGAGAGGAAGATTCTAAGAGCCAGAGGAACAGGAAGTTTGCTGTGAGACTGCATCTCCTAGAAATGTCAGAAGCCACACCCATAAAGTCTCACAAACTTGGCTGCTTAAACAAGACCTGAATGAAGACAACACCAATATGCATGCTGACATGGAAGGGGAAATTTTCATTGACCTTCACCTTTAGACAAAGAATTACAGATAACTAAAGAATGCTGAGAGTAGCAGATAGAGTTTTCCCAGGGAAGGTTGTATGATACTAAGTGGTCAGCCTTGAATCTTATACATACAAGTAACACTATGCAGACTATGATGACTAATCTTGATTGTCAATTTTACTGCATTTGGAATTTAGCTGGCACACTTGTGAGGGACTTTTCTTGGTTGGATTATTTTCGGAGAAAGACTCACCTTAAATCCAAATCATTTGAAGTCAGAAGACACACCCTACACATAAAAGGCCCTGGGATAAAGAATCTTTAGCTTTCTGGCTGTTTACCCTTACTCTTTCTGGGAAGTTTATCGACCCTGTTCCTGAGCCACTCCCTCACTGGTTTTAGAACCTACTTCTTTGGGATTTCAATGTAAAATGAAAACTAGTGACTCTCTAGGTCTTCCCTGGGATGGCAGCATCAGATTGTAACTGCTGAGACACCAGTCTCAGGAACTGAACAGCTAATGGATCCTTGGCTTTCCCATCAGGAGAAGGTCATTGTTGGGCTAGTCAGACTCATAAGGTACTCTAGTAAATGGTATCTGTCTGTCTGTCTGTCTGTCTCTGCTTCTGTCTCTCTCTCTCTCTCTCCCTCTCCCTCTCCCCCTCTCTCTCTTTCTCTCTCTCTCTTTCTCTCTCTCTCTCTCTCTCTCTCTCTCTCTCTCTCTCTCTCTCTGTGTATGTGTGTGTTTATGTGTGTGTGTAAAAATAATTAAAGAAACAGAAGTCATGAATTTGAGAGAGAGCAACATGGGGTACATGACAACAGTTGGAGAGGGCGATGGAAGGGAAAGCCACCTAAGGCCCAGCCACCTCTCCCAGGACTCAGACCACCCTACTGTCTCGCCCTTAACAGATTTACTAATCTCAGCCTTTGTGTAGCTTGAAAAACATTTCTTTTTTTGTTATATCCTTTTTTATTGGATATATTCTTTATTTACATTTCATTTCCCTTTTCCTGGTTTCCCCACCCCACCCCCCAATGTCCCATATGTCTTAACTCACTTCCAACATCACTTTCTCTGGAAAGCTTTCCCCAAAAGCAATGTCAAGAAAGGACATAGACCCGGCAGGAAACTGTTCTCTTCTGATGACAGCATCCACTAACAAAGAGAGTCAGACTGAAAATTAGACTGAGAGTCAGACTGAGAACAAGGAGTGGTTTACTTCTTGTTCCTTCCTCAATTTAGTACAAGTTAAATAAACTGTACCAAGGCCAGGGCTCATGCGCTCTCAGTACTCACTCTCCAGTGGTTTGCTCCAAGCCAAGCATCTCTAACCTAAAAATTCAAAATATGAAAGGTTCTAAAGTATGCAGCACTTTGAACACCACTTAGCAAAGCAGGAGAGCAGATGCTTTGTGACTAACTATGGACCAGCCCCTCCCGTTAGTAAAAGCAATATGCTTGCCTTCCCCCAACCCCACTAATCTATAATCCTCTAGAGCAAAGCATGTCTTATTCACATAGATTATCTTTCTTCTCACCCCACCCCTTCTCATCATAATACCTTACACATTAATATTTCCTAAATAAATATTTGATAAATGCATGCAAAGATGGTATACCCTTAAGGACTTTAACAATTTCTAGGAGAGATGCCAAGATTTCCCATAAAAGCTACAAGACCCAACAAGGCATAACTGAGATATTAAGTACTGCCGAAGTTGTTCTTTGCCTTGTGCCTGAGATAGATTTACTCATATATCAAATGCATACAGAGCATGTGGGGTTTGTTTGTTTGTTTGTTTTTTCACACTCTTTCTCTATTGTTATTAAGGTTTCGCCAATGTCTTTCAGTTGCAGAGCACTTCACTTACTTAATTCCTCTGTTGGCCATGTTTTGGGCCTTGCAAACTCCCCTGAATTCTCTCAGACACTGAGCCACCAACCAGGCAGCATACACGAGCTGGTCCAAGGCCCCAGACACATACACAGCAGAGGACTGCCTGGTCTGCCCTCAGTGGGAGAAGATTCACCTAACCCTTGAGAGACTTGAGGTCCCAGACTTGAGGGGAGGTGGAGGGAAACATCATCTTGGAGACAGGGAGGAGGAGGAATGGGATAGGAATTGTGGGAGGGCAGATGGGGAGAGGGCAAGGGCTGTACTGTAAAAAATATGAGTAATAAAAAATTTAAAAAAAAGAAAAATGCTAAACTGAAAAAAGAAATAGAACTAAAGAAAGAACTTAGTTAATTATGCATAGTTAGTTAAGCGTAGCGAGAGCACATTAGGAACACATGCTCACATTTCGTGTTACTACTATCCAGTAGAATGTAATCAGAATGGACACTCAGTAAATAAGAAGGGGTAATGACTCTTTTTATCTGATTATAAAACCAATACATAGTTTATGGTGAATAAACAAATATCAAAAAGACATAGATGTGTCTAAAAACATTAATCTGATCACATCAAATAAATTCGTGTTAGCATTTTAGTATACACCTGTTAGGTTTTTTGTTTTTGTTTTTGTTTTTGTTTTTAAACCTTCCAGCATGGTGCAAGTATTGGTTATAACAGCTGGGCTATGTTTCCTTGTCTTCACAGTGGCAGTCTTCTTTCCTAGGCTGTGAGGACAAGGACTACAGACCTTAGTAGGGGGGTGGGGAGCGGGTAACCTCATCTTATTGCACCTTGATATTCATTGTCTGGCTGATATCCTGAAAGTCTCCCTTTTTCCTTTCTTTTCTATTCTATTCTTTTCTTTTCTTTCCTTTTTCTTTTTTCCTTTTCTTTCCTTTACTTTTCATGTGTGTGTGTGTGTGTGTGTGTGTGTGTGTGTGTGTGTGTGTGTGTTATTTTTGTTGTTGTTTTGATTTGATTTATTTGCGTTGATTTTGTTTTTACTTATTCACTTTACATCCCACTCACTGGCCCCCTCCCAGTAGTTACCCCTTCCCACAGTCCTTCTCCTATCCTCCCTCCCCTTCTCCACTGACAGGGTAGGGAATCCCTGGGTATCCCCCAACCCTGGCACTTCAAGTCTCTGTGAGACCGGGCACTACCTCTCCCACTGAGACCAGATGAGGCAGCCCAGCTAGAAGAACATACCCCACATATAGGCAACAACTTTTGGGATAAGCCCCCAATCCAGTTGTTTGGGACTCACATGAAGACCAAGTTGTAAATCTGTTACATATATTTGGGGAGGCCTAGGTTCAGCCCATGAATGCGCTCTGGTTGATGGTTCAGTCTCTGAGACCCCCCCAAGAGTTCAGCCTAGTTGATTCTGTTAGTCTTCCTGTGGCATTCCTATCCCTTTAGGAGCCCACAATCCTTTCTCCTATTCTTCCATAAGAGTCCCCAAGCTTCATCCACTTTTTGGGTTTGGGTGTCCGCATCTGTCTGTGTCAGTTGGTGCATGGGGCCTCTCAGAGGACAGCCCTGCTAGACTCCTGTCCACAAGCATAACAGAGTATCATTAATAGTGTCAGGGATCAGTGCTTGCCCATGGGATAGGTCTCAAGTTGTGCCAGTCATTGGTTAGCTATTCCCTCAGGCTTTGCTCCATCCCTAGCCCCTGAATTTCTTGTAGACAGCCTAAGTTTTGGTTGAAGGTTTATGGGTGAGTTGAACTCCGCTGTGGGTTTTACCTGGACACAGGAGGCAGCCTCCCCTGACTCCATATCCCCAATCAGGAGTGGAGTTGGGGGGTGGAAGGGTGTGAGGAGGGGCAGGAGGGATGGTTGGATCGCCATGAGAATGAATGGAAATCTTCAACTGACTGGGGGTGGGGTAGAGGAAGAGATGGAGACCCGGGATAGAGGAGGTGCCCAAGAATCAATGGAGGTGTTCTTAGCTGTAACTCACAGCACTGGAGATACGAATTCTGCCCTTTTCTGAAGGAAACAGAGGCAGAATGGATAAGGATAGGGGACTGGATGAGGAAGAGGGATGGGAAACTGCTTGCAGTTGGTATGCAGTATATGAGAGAAACATAAATTAATTTGACAAAAAGTGTAGCCCCTGATAAGTCTACCATCTCCAGTGTAAGGCTATATATCCAAGAGCACATGGGAGCACAAACTTAGTTGCTGTTCTAGTGTGTTCTAATGCTGTGAAGAGACACCATGGCCAAAGCAACTCTTATAAAAGAAATCATTCATCTGGGAGCTTGCTTCCAGTTTTAGAGGCTAGTCCATGATCATCATGTCAGGAAGTAGATAGACATGGCTCTGGAGCAGTAGCTAAGAGCTTTACATCCTAGTCTTCAGGCAGCAGGTAGAGAGAAAGTAAGACTGGGCCTCTCAGAGGCTTTTGATCTTCAAAGAACACCCCAGTAATGCGCATACTCTAACAAGGCCACACCTCCTACTCCTTCCCAAACAGTTCTACTAAACTGGGACCAAGCATTCAAACATATGAGCCTTTGGGGGCCATTTTCATTCAAACCATCACAATGGGTTTTCCCCCTCAGGCAGCTGAAGGGAGCAGATGCAAAAACTCACAACCAAACATTAGAGAGATCTCCATTGGGTCCCTCCCCTGGAGCTCAGGAAACCCTTCAAAGGAGGGGGAGGAAGAGTTAGTTGAAAGACACTCAAAGGTTGAAGACACCAGGAGAAAACAGGCCACAGAATCAACTAAGAAGGGCTCATAGGGGCTCACAGAGACTAGAGTGGAAACTATGAAGCCTGCATGGGTCTGTGGTCCTCTGAATATATTTAGTGGTTGTTTCGCTTGGGGTATTTGTGGTCCCAATAGTAGGAGTTGGGGTGTCTCTGAATTTTGCCTGCTCCCTGGAACCCTTTTCTTCCTATGAGGTTGCTTTGCACAGCCTCAATATGAGGGTGCGTGCCTCATCTTACTGTATCTTATTATGCCATGTTTGGTTGATAGTCCTGGGAGTCCTGTTCTTTTCGGAAAGGAAATGGAGGAGTGGATATGAGGGTGAGAGGAGATGGGAGGCTGTGGAAAGAGTGAAGGGAGGGCAAACTGCTGTCACGATGTATTGTGTGAAAGAAGAATCTTTTTAAAGGACTTGAAGTTTGGAGGGTTAGGAAAAAGAAACATGTTTCTGGAAGGGGTGAGGAAAAGAGTATGATCAATATACATGAATGGAATTCTTAAAGAACTAATTTTAAATTACAGAATTTACATACCACCTATACATATTCCCCATGTACATTAAGTTAGATAAGTTGTTTGCAATAAATAAAAATACTTACAAAGTAAATGATTTATGGTTTTTACATTTAAGGGAATTTCTAAGAAAGTTGATATGTGTTCAGTGAAGACAAATTTTTTCAACTATTTTGTATCTGACAAGAATTGGATCTAAGGATATGGAGGCTTTGGAAAAGCAAGACCAACCACATATAGATATGTACATGGAAGAGAACTGTCATAATATTGGCTCACAGGATGACAGAAAACGAGTCACTCCACTTCTGCTGTCTATACCTACAGATCCAAAAACAGCTGGTGCAGCCACTCATTCTGAGAAAGTAGCCATGTTCAAGAGCAGAAAGGTAAATGCCTTCACTCAAAAAAAAAAAAAAAAAAACAAATTTGTTCTCTTTCTTCCACCCAGGTCTTGGGAGATTGCTGTGTTGTCTCCAAGGCTGAGGATCCTTTTTTCCCATTAATTAATTTAATTATTTACTTTATACCCCATTGCAGCCCCCTCTCCTCCAAGTTCCCTCACAGAGCCCCTTCCTTTATCCACTCTCCCATTCTCCTCTAAGAAGAGGGAGGCCTCCCTGAGTACCAACCCATCCTGGCACATCAACTCACTGTAGGCACATCCACTCCCACTGAGGCCAGACAAGGAAGTCCAGTTAGGGGAACAGGATCCACAGGCAGGCAACACCAAGAGAGCACCTCACACAAATGCTCCAGTTGTTGGGGGAC
The DNA here is from genome assembly GCA_002335545.1 of Apodemus speciosus. Taxonomy (NCBI): domain Eukaryota; kingdom Metazoa; phylum Chordata; class Mammalia; order Rodentia; family Muridae; genus Apodemus; species Apodemus speciosus. The sequence continues at coordinate 4,401,084 of BDUI01000001.1, read as the reverse complement.
CCACATGAAGACTAATCTGCACATTTGCTACATATGTACGGGGACAGAGGGGGGGATTCTAGGTCCAGCCCATGTATGCTTTTTGGTTGGTTTGTGGCTCAGTCTCTGAGAGCCCCCAAGGGGTTAGTTGACTTCGTTGGTCTTCCTGTGGAGTTCCTATCGTCTTCAGGTCACCCAATCTTTCTCCCAAATCTTCCATAAGACTCACTAAGCTCTGTCTAATTTTTATCTATGGGTCTCAGCATCTGTTTCTGTCAGCTGGTGGGTGGAGCCTCTCAGAGGACAGTTATTCTAGGTTCCTGTCTGCAAGCATAACAGAGTTCATTAAAAGGTCAAGGATTGGTTCTTGCCCATGAGATGGGTCATAAATTGGGCTGGTCATTGGTTGCCCATTCCCTTGGTCTCTGCTCCATCTTTGTCCCTGTACTTCTTATATGCATGACAAATTTTGGGTTGAAGGTTTGGGGCTGGATTGGTGTCCTCCCTCCAACTGGAAGTCCTACCTGGCTACAGGAGGTGACCACTTTAGGCTCCTATCCTCCACTGCTAGCATTGGCTAGAGTCACCCTTATAGACTCCCTGGAGCCTCCCCCCATCCCAGAGATGGCACATCCTAGAGATGCCCTAACACCCCACCTAATCACCAGCTGCTGATTTCCATTCACAGTCTCCCCACACCTGATCCCCACCTCCACAAACCCCATTCCCCTCCTCATTCCCACTACCACCCAGATCCCTCCATCCCTCCACCTCTGGGGTCTATTTTCCCTTCTGAATGAGATTCAATCATCCTCTCTTGCGCCCTCCTTGTTATTTAGCTTCATTGTGTCTGTGGATTGTAGCATGGGTATCCAGTACTTTATGCCTATCTCTAACAGCTGAGAAACACTTAAAGAAATGTTTAACATCCTAAGTCATCAGGGAAATGCAAATCAAAATGACTCAGAGATTCCACCTTACACCGATAAAAATGGCTAAGATCAAAAACTCAAGTGACAACAGATGCTGGCAAGGATGTGAAGTAAGGGGAACACTCCTCCATTGCTAGTGAGAGTACAAACTTATACAACCACTTTGGAAATCAATCTGTCAGTTTCTCAGAAAACTGGGGATAGTTCTACCTCAAGACCCAGGTATTACCCTCCTAGGCATATACTCAAAAGATGCTCTACCATACTGCAAAAACACTTGATCAACTATGTTCATAGCAGCCTTATTTCTAATTGCCATAAACTAGAAATAACCCAGATGTCCCTCAACCAAAGAATGGATAAGGAAAATATGGTTCATTTACACAATGGAATATTATTCAGTTATTAAAAACAAGGACATCATGAAATTTTCAGGCAAATGGATGGAACTAGAAAATATCATCTTGATTGAGGTAAGCCAGACTCAAAAGACATGCATGATATAAGGATCTTTTTAATGGGGATTCAAATACCAGAACCCCCTCACTAGACATATTCATAAGATGCATAAGAAAGCTTATGCTGCCTTACACATATTGATAAACAGTGCCAATAATCAAGACATTTATTCAAATGTAGATAGATTAGATAAATAAGATATACTGTATTTTGTGGTAGAATAACATATAATTGATAACAGAGAAAAGGGTCCTGTTAATATCTACATGGATTTATTCCAAAAGAAGTTGAATAGAATAATCAAATTTCAGGAAATAATTCCAGTGTGGCATTATTACACATAAACTTTGAAATGTGATAATCATACAGCTATACTATTCAATGTGCATCTARTATGTATTTGAACTATAGTCAGTGTTACAAAGAAATTAATGTCTTAATTTTAATTAAATTTTAAAATCAAGACACTCTGAAATAGATTTTTCCATCAAACACAGCTTAACGGTTTGAAGATACTATGTTTCACCATATCTGATGTTGTATACTTTCTATTTGTATGTATACTTACTATACTCAGGTGCATGAGTTCTTTTTAAATAAGCTATTAAAATTGTGAAACTTTACTGTGGCTTGCATTATGTTTCTATTGAGCAGCATTGCTGTAGATTGTTCTTTCAAAAGTGTGTGTGTGTGTGTGTGTGTGTGTGTGTGTGTGTGTGTGTACAGAGAGAGAGAGAGAGAGAGAGAGNGAGAGAGAGAGAGAGAGAGAGAGAGAGAGAGAGAGAGAGAGAGAGAGAGAGAGACATAGGTGGGTAGGTGTGAACATACCACAGTGCATATATGTAAGTCAAAGGATAATCTGTGTGCAAGGCTCATTTTGTCCCGTTACATTTATGTGGGTTCCAGGTATCGATGCTAAGCAATCAGGCTTACATTGAAAAGTGCTTTTCTCACATAGCAATTTTGAGACCAGCCTAGGCTACAAGAAACCCATCTCAAAGATACATATGTGTGTGTATATGTGTGTGTGTGTGTGTGTGTGTGTGTGTTTCCTGTTTTTAAAAGTGATAAAGCCAAGGAAACAAAGGAAACACATATAGTAAAACCTGAACAATGGGTAGATATTGGGCATCTTGCCTTTGTGTTGAGGTATTTTTATAATAAAAAAAATATATTGATCAAGAAAACACACTGAATTTGTCAGTTCTGAAGAGCGAGCGTGTATTTACCACAGAGCTTTTGAGGCTTTTATTATCTTTACGTATAGGTTGTTTTGTTGTTGTTTGGTTGGTTGTTTTTGATGACTTCTCAAACTTAAAGAGGGTGAATAATAAACATTACTTAAACTCTTTCTTTCCTTTTTCTTTTTTCTTATTCTGATTATTCTGGTCTGGTCCCCTCAGGGCCATTTAAGGGCTCACCCCCGAAAAGGCATTCTTTAGACACACGAGGCTCTCTTTGAGGGCCTGTCCATATCCAGGGCACTCTCAGGAATGTACCGACCACAATGCTTTGCTCTCCTCCACTCCTAGTTGGAAAGAATCCATCTCACACCTGTATCTGCAGAGCCTCCCATGCCAGGGGCACATAAGGATGCTTGTCCAGCAGCTCAGATGAATCATACACTTCTGTTCATGGTTCATCATACCACGACCACGCTCTGTTTGTTTAATTCTTCCCTTTAATCCCCCTATCCCACGTTCTTGCCCCGTAGGCAACCACTTTAATGTCTCTAAAGAGCATCTTATCTGTTTTGGTTTCTCCATTTATGTTTATTGGTTTGACTTGCTATGGGTTGGGTGTTTTTGTTTGTTTTCTTCTTTTGTTTTGTTCTGTTTTGTTTTGAGATGGCTTCAAACTTCTGGGATGTAGCAATCTTCCAGTCTAGATCTCCTGAGTGGCTGAGCCTATAATTATTACACACCATGCCTAGTTTTGTGTGTTCTTATAAAATATATTCATATTCCATGAATTTTCCATGTCATAACTGATAATATTGTCAACAACATTTTATCTCACTCTGTTCCACATTGTTTTCCTTAAGCAGCATCTTTTAAAGGTACACCCATGATTCTGTAGGCACGCCTCATCTCTTGTGTTTAAATTACACACAGTAGTCTATGGTGTAAATGAACTACGTTTGACCTCTCCTTCTTACAGAACATCAGACACCCCAATTCCAGGTCACAACAAAGAACAACTAACTGCTCATCTAGTTCAGCAAGAGCTACATTGTTGTAGATGTGAAAGAATACAGCTAAAGAATCACAGCGTTTGCACCGTGCCTCTCCTTGGCTCCATTTTGCTCACTATGTAAATAGCTGTTGAATAACTGCTTATGAGAATCATAAGACTTACATGTTCCTTCTCCTCTAGATGACACACTACCCTCTGACTATTTCTCTGTTAGGTTTGCTCTGTGAGTTGCTTCTTCTGTCCACTGGTTTGTTTGTTCATATTTTGTTTGTTTCATTATTTTTGCATGTTGTATGTGTGATGTATGTGCACATCTGTAGGGAGGATGTATGTGCCTGTGGGCATGTGGAACTCAGAGGAGGACTTCAGATGTCCTGTGCCAGCCATCTATTCTAAAAGACTACAGTTTCCTCGTTGCTATGATTTTATCAAAAGCTTTTTGTCTTATTTATGAAAAACATGATATTTTTTCTCCCTTAGAATGATTTTTAGTAAATGGTATAGAGGTGGTTTTGGAAGTGCAGACTTCTTTCTGAAATAAATATCATTTATTTTTACTGCACTGTTGGCAATACACTATTGGATTTGGCTGACTAATATTTTTTAAGAAGAGATATCCTATGTTCAAAGGACAAAAGAAAATATATTGTTATGTCAATTCTCCCAAAATTATCTGTATATACAATGAATGCAATTCTAGGGAAAATCCCAGTAGTAGCATATTTTTCAGAAATTGATTCTAATTCTAAAATGTATGTGGAAATACAAAATAACTAAAATAGGGAAGGCATTCTCAGGCACGTTGGAAGACTTCTTGAAGAAGCTGGAGGGTAAAATACAATGTCGAAATGGACTGCTTTTGGTTGGCATAGTGCTCAGTGATAGAGTATGTGCCTAGAATGCACAAATAATTAGATTCAATCTCAAAACAAAAAGAAAAATTGGATTGATTATAAAGCCACATAAATTAGAAAGTGGGTATTAATGCAAAGATGGTTTCATCTTGGTCAAATGAGTAGACAGAAGAGATCAGAAGTAACCCCACACCATGTTCACTTGGTTTGCAGGAAAGGAGATTCAATAGCAAAGCAGTAGTCCTATCAATGAACGCTACTGGGTTAGTGGGAGAGCCACTGAGGGAAATAAACTTTAACATCTGTCTTACTCATGACAAAGATGAGGCTGAAGACATGGCTCAGTGGTTAAGAACACTGCCTGTTCTTCCAGAGGACTCAGGTTCAAGTCCCAGCAACCACGTGGCAGTTCATAACTGTCTATAACTCCAAGATCTGACATCTCACAGACATACATGCAAGCAAACACCAATATATACAATAAAAAATAAGTACACTTTTAAATAGAATTCTTAAAAAAAGATAAAATAAATTATATAAAGAGAAGTGATACTAGTAAGCCAAAATAGGGATTTCCAATTCTTGTACCCTTGCAGAAACATTAATCAGAACAGCTAAGTGCTCCAAGTAAGAAAAAACTTTCTTCTCTCTTTCCATTCTATTCTTCCTCTGGGCCTTTTAAAATACACGCTGTGGCTTGCTTGGCAGCATCCCACAAAGCAAGCAACCTGCAACCCTCCTCGCCCCTTGCCTACACGCGCCCCTTTTATAAGGTTTCTCTGACAGTAGAATTCTGGGCTCCACAGCCCTTGTGCTTGCCCTTGTGAGTCTCTCTTCTCACCAGCGCTCCCCCCCACCCCCGCCCCAGGTTAGTTCTTCTTTTGGGATTTTCTAGTTGTGTCGCCATGTTCTTCAGCTTTCAAGTGTCAGCTTTGTCTTTTTTCATGCTTTTCATCTCTTTTCATCTCTTGGTTAAATTTCTTTTTGGCGGGGGGTGGGGGTGGGGTGGGGAGGGTAGAGGTTGGGGGGCAGTCCATATTGTTTTCCCGGTTTCAGTAAGTTGACTCTGCTCTCTTAAAGCTTGCTGAAGATGATTACTTTGAGTGATGTGTCAAGAGGCCCGCAGAGTTCCATTTCCTCATGGACCTCAGGGTCAGCTTGTGGTGCCATCCTCTTTCTTTGACGTCATGGTTTTAACGGTCTGCACTGTCTCTTTGAACCCGGTGTTCACTGATTGGCTAGACTGGCTGGCCAGTGAGCGCTAGGGATGTCCAGCTTTGACATGAGCTCTTGTGATTGCTCAGTAGGCACGTCACCATCTTGACCATCATCTAGCACTTAAGGACATCCTTTAAAAAAAAAATAATCCATAGAGTTTAAGTGTAGAAGGTGAAGCAATAAAACCTCCGGAAGACCTCGTGAGAGAATGAGGATATCATCCTCACTTTACAATAGGCAACACCTAAAATCTGATCATCAAAGATAAAAGTAATAAATCCGACTTTATTGTAATTAAGACTTTACGTTCAGAGCTGGAGATGGCTAGTGGTTAAGAGCACTCACTGCTTGTACAGAGGTCCTGAGTTCAATTCCCAGCAACCACGTGTTGGCTCACAACCATCTGGAATGGGATCCAATGACCTCCACTAGTGTGTCTGAATACAGCTACAGTGTACTCATATAAATACTAAATAAGTACCAAGAGCTTATGCTTATTAGACGACATGATTAAAAGAGTGAAATAGTGCTGGAGAAAGGGCTCAGTGTATATATTGCTTTTGGAGGGGTCCTGACTTCAATTCCTAGTACCCTCATTGGGCAACTCACTACTGCTTATATTGATAGTCAGGAAGGATATGATGCCCATTTTTGAACTCCATGGGTACTACATCCACGCACACATGCTTCCACTGAAACATATACATAGACATAAGAAAAAAACACACACACACATGTACTCACATACACATATGTTTATTGGTAGGTTTATATGTATTTGTATGTTTGTATATATGTGTATATATGTTTGTTTCTTTTGAGAAAGGTTTTGTTGTTGTTGTTGTTGTTGTGGCTGTTGTTGTTGTTCTTTCTTCATATAGAGTCTCACTCCATAGCCCAAGCTGTGCCCAAATTCACAGCAATCCTCTTGCTTCAATCTCCCAAGTGCAGGCATTATAGACATGAATGACTCGCAGTTCAAAACCCGCTATTTTAAGTATCCCTGCAGATAAATGAGAAAGGATAGACAACTCAATTTTTCAAACATAGACAGTTTTGAGGAGAATTTTGAAAAAAAGAACACCCACATGACTTGTGGACATGTTAGATGTGTTAAGCACTGTAGTCATCACTGGTCGTGAGAGATGCAGCTGTGAATCACAATGAGACATGACTATACTTCCACCAGACTCAAAGTACTAAAATCAAAATAACTGACAGCTCCAAGTGAGATTTTATGGAGCTAGAGGCACGGCTTTGGTGTCTCCCTAAGAACCATGTAGTAAAGACTTAGTCTCCAACCTATAAAACTGCTTTAGGGGGTGAAAACCTACAGTAGGTATAAATTAATGAAAGGAAATTACATCATTTCAGCTGCACACTTGAAGAAGGCATGGGGACCCAGAACCATCCTACCTCTGTTTCCTGGCTACCATGCGGTGAAAGGGGTCTGTTCTGTGTTTTTCTCACCATGATACACCAGGCTACCTTAGGCCCAAAGCATCGGGGCCAATAGACCATTAGATTGAATCCTACAAAACCATGAGCTGAAACAATCTATTTCTTCTATTTTTGTTGTTGTTGCTTGTTTATTTGTTTTATTTTGTTRACTTTGGGGGGTTGTTTGTTTGTTTCTTGAGATAAGGTCTCACTATGTAGCTCTGGCTGCCCTAGAACTTACAGAGATCTGCATGCCTCTGCATCACAAGTGCTGGAATTAAAGGTGTATGCCACTATACTCGACTTATTTCCTCTTTTACAAGTTTATTTTCTTACATTTCCCCTGTCAGAAAAGTCCTCTGTGGCCTGCCTAGCTGTCCTGAGTGATTGTCCAGGACTTCTCTCCCAATCATCATAAGACCTGATGATCCAGAACCATACAAGCTTGCTGAACCAGAACCATACAACCAACCGCTGGGAGACTTGCACCACCCCTTGAGTTCCACTGTCCTACCCAAGGATACTCACCAGAAGGCTACCACATAAGGGCTACCAGAGGATAATTGAGGTTAGGGCCCTACCAATACCTCCTATAACTGAAATATCCAAGGACATCCAGATGGCTTAAAGGCCCTCAAAAGAACACAATCAACAGAAGCCAGGGCAATATGACAACTTCAGAGCACAGCTATCCTACTATAATATGTCCTGAATATCCTAACACAACTAAAGCACAAGAAAATGACCTCATATACAATATCATAAAAACTATAGAAGACTTTAAAGAGGAAACGAATAGATCCCTTAAAGAAATACAAGAAAATACAAACAAGTAGAGGCCTTTAAAGAGGAAACAAATAAATCCCAAAGAAATACAGGAAAATACAATTAAACAGGTGACAGAAATGAATAATACTATTCAAGACCTGAAAGTGGGAATAGAAGCAATAAAGAAATCACAAACTGAGTCAGTTCTGGAGATGGAAAACCTAGGAAAAAGAACATGAACTACAGACCAAAGCATCACCAACAAAATATAAGAGATGGAAGAGAAAATCTCAGGTATAGAAGATATGATAGAAGAGATTGATATATCAGTCAAAGAAAATGTTAAATCTAAAAATTCCTGACACAAAACATCCAAAATATGTGGGATACCGTGAAAAGACCTAGCCTAAGAATAATAGGAATAGAAGAAGGGGAAGAGGCCCAGCTCCAAGAACCAGAAAATATTTTCAACAAAATCATAGAAGAAAACTTTCCCAACAAAAAGAGATACTTATAAACATACAAGAAACTTAAAGAACAAGAATTGGACTGGACCAGAAAAAAAATTCTCCTGTCACATAATAATCAAAACACTAAATTTACAGAACAAAGAAAGAATTTTAAATGCTACAAGGGAGAAAGCCAAGTAATACATAAATAAAGGCAGACCTAACAGAATTACACCCAACTTCTCAACAGAGACTCTAAAAGTTAGAAGAGCTTGGCCAGATGTCTTGGAGACCCTAAGAGACCACAGATGTGAGCCTGAACTACTATACCCAGCAAAACTTTCAATCACCATTGATGGAGAAACTAAAATATTCCATCACAAAACCAAATTTAAACAATATCTTTCTACTAACTATCCATACAGAGGATACTAGAAGGAAAACCCCAACCAAATGAGGCTAACCATACTCAAGAAAATGCAAGAAATAAATAATTTCACACAATTAAACCAAAAGAACACACACACACACACACACACACACACACACACAACCACCACTGTCAGTCTGTATACCAGAGCTCAGCTGGGCCATTCAAGGAAGACAGAGCGAAGTCCAAGAATTTTTAGCTCCTTATCCTGGCCATAAAGAAAAATTCTGTGTGGCTCTGACCTGGCCTGAATGGCCAAAAGTGTTGCTGTTCTCTGAGGGGATGGTGGGACAGGTCAGATGGCTGGAAGCCGGATCCCTTCTGCTACTGTTGCAGCCTAGGCAGTGATGAGACATGGCAAATAGCTGGAAGCTGGAGCTGGAGCCACTAGACAAGTGGCAGGACATAGCTGCCACCAACAGCAGCTGATAGTGGCAGTGACAGGGGCTGCCTGAAAGCAGGAGCCTAGCCTGCTGGGCAGTGCAGAGGTCCAGCAATGAACGCTTCAGGAGAGACAACTCCTCCCTGGAGTGTTACGGCTCAAGAAGACAGACACCCTCAGACTATTCTTGCTGAAATAACTCATGCACCTTATTCTTTGTGGACAAGAACCTTATAAACATTGGGGGTGGGTGAGATCCAGGGGTAGGTGTTTTCCATTGACTCAGTTTAAGATGTTAGGGATGCTTTATTTACAAGGATCAGGACTTCATACTCCTCCTAGTGGGGTGTCCTGGTCACATGTTCCAGGACAAGTAGACCCTGGCTGAGAGCTTGTTTTAACACCTACCATTCTCAATTATGAGAGTTCCTGGGGTTTTTGTTTTGTTTTGCTTTGCTTTTTAACTTGCTTCTGCCTTGTCAGATCTTCTGTCTGGTGGCACAATCCACTCTCACCCACTCCACCAACTTCAAAATAACAAGAATTAGCAATCATTGATCATTAATATCTCTTAATATCACTGGAATCCATTCCCCAATAAAAAGACACAGAATAACAGTTGGATGCAAAAATAGGATCCATCTTCTACTACATACAAGAAAAACACCTTAACAATTAAGACAGACATTACCTAAGGGCTAGAAAGAAGTTTTTCAATCAAAAAGACCCAAGAAGCAAGTTGGATTAGCCATTCTAATATCTAATAAAATAGACTTTCAACCAAAATTAATTAAGAGATAGGTAAGAATACTTCATACTCATCAAAGGAAAAATCTACCAAGACGATATCTCAATTCTGAACAACTATACCCCCAAACACAAGGGCACTGACATTCATAAAAAAATTGATAAAGCTTAAATCAAATAATTATGACTACATATTAATAGTGGGAGACTTCAACAATCCACTCTCACTGATTGATAAGTCATTCAGCTGAAAACTAAACAGAGACATATTGAAGCTAAGAGGTGTTGTGAATCTAAAGGACTTAACAGATAGCAATAGGACATTTCGCCCAAATGCAAAAGAAGAGTCTTATCTGCACCTCCTGGAAAGTCTCCAAAATTGATCTTATAGTCCGTCACAAAGCAAGCCTCAACAGATACAAGAAAATTGAAACATTAGTTTCAGTGTGTCTGGTATTATGTGTAGGTCCTTGATCCACTTGGAGTTGARCTTAGTACAAGGAGATAAGAATGGATTGATTTGCATTCTTCTGCATGCTGACCTCCAGTTGAACCAGCACCATCTGTTGAAAAGGCTCTTTTTTCCATTGGATGGTTTTAGCTTCTTTGTTGAAGATCAAGTGACCATAGATGTGTGGGTTCATTTCTGGGTCTTCCGTTTTATTCCATTGATCTACCTGCCTGTCACTGTACCAATACCATGAAGTTTGTAACACTATTGCTCTGTAGTACTGCTTGAGGTCCAGGATACTGATTCCCCCAAGAAGTTCTTTTACTGTTGATAATAGTTTTCGCTATCCTGGGTTTTTTGTTATTCCAGATGAATTTGAGAATTGATCTTTCTAACTCTATGAAAAACTGAGTTGGGATTTTGATGGGGATTGCATTGAATCTGTAGATTGCTTTTGGCAAGATGGTCATTTTTACTATATTAATCCTGCCAGTCCAAAAGCATGGAAGATTTTTCCATTTTTCTAAGGTCTTCAATTTCCTTCTTCAGAGACCTGAAGTTCTTGTCATACAGATCATTCACTTGTTTGGTTAGAGTCACAACAAGATACTTTATATTGTTTGTGGCTATTGTGAAGGGTGTCATTTCTCTAATTCCTTTCTCAGTCTGCTTATCCTTTGAGTATAAGAAGACTACTGAACTGGGGAAGACCCTTGAAGACATGGGCACAGGGGAAAAGTTCCTGAACAGAACACCAATAGCTTATACTCTAAGATCAAGAACTGACAAATGGGACCTCATAAAATTACAATGTTTCTGTAAGGCAAAGGATACTGTCAAAAGGACAGAATGGCAACCAACAGGTTGGGAAAAGATCTTCACCAACCCTACATCTGACAGAGGGCTAATATCCAATATATACAAAGAACTCAAGAAGGTAGACTCCAGAGAGCCAAATAACCCTATTAAAGAATGGGGTGCAGAGCTAAACAAAGAATTTTCACCTGAAGAA
>BDUI01000001.1:4321573-4363737 GCA_002335545.1 Apodemus speciosus | reverse complement strand
AGAGAGAGAGAGAGAGAAGTGTCTCATTTGCAGGACAACTTAATAGTATTCTAAGTAAATCAACAATTTGCAGGACTTCAAGCGTGGAAGAATGTGAAAATGTTGGAGATGGTTTGAATAAATCAAACTCCATCATCTAATACATTAACAATAGTACGAAACATGAGTAAGCTCATAGTTTAAGGACTCAAAAAAAATAGCATTCCAGAAGCTACTGGCTTTCTCCCATTGCTCCTCATTTTCAGCTGATTTACAATTCGAGCAAAGCTTTAATAACTGCTTAGTAAAGACGAATTATTCATGGTGCCTAACTTTAGGAAACTAATATGAAGGGCTATTTTTCCATAAATTGCATTCACTTACTCAATGAGGAAAACAAATTGTCAGGAACAACATTATATGAAATACCTAACTTTATTATTTTATATTAACATCTAACTGTATTTAATCAACTTTGCTATTTTTATCTTGGCATTACAGCGCATGTGAACCCTTCGGCGATTACTGGGGCACTAGTTAAATGAGTCAGGTCAGAGCATCATAACCACATAAATGTCAATACATTATTATTGGCTATAACTCCTACAGCAGCAGGAGGGCTGCTTAATCACAATTATGCTCCTCGAAGCCTTCAGGACAGCTGGCGTTACAACAGGCCAGCTTCCCCTCACACACACCTCAAGACTGGGCCTTTGCCTCTCAGTACTGTCTTTAATCACTCTCCTTTCCCGTTCTGACGGCATTTGCTTTAACACATAAACTCTAAATTACACCCGAGGAACATTTCTTTGTTGTATTTGTTCTCCTGTTTTTCCAAAGGTAGAAACCATCGGAATGGAGCAGAAATAAGCTGGGCGGTCCTTCCCAATGTTTTGCTTCTGGGAATCTTTTTCTACATACTTTGCAGTTTAGTTATCCTCAAAGAGTTGCAAAGGTTCAACTCTCTTCTCGAATTTTAAAATAGATCTTGTTTTCTCTGTGCCTTGGCTATTTTTTTATTCCTGCCTCTCCTTAAATACACCTTCTTTCTATTTTTCTCCCATTTACCCTTAAGACTTTCATCTCTGTTTTCCTCTCTTACTGTACCACATTGTCTATTATATCCTGAAATAATTCCATGAGACTGGGTTTTTTTTTTTGTTTCTTTTTTTCTCACTATTCCTTTTATTATCTATGATTGTTTCTGATCATTCTGTTTATATTCTACTATCTATGTCATATTGTCTTTTTAAAAACTCATAACTTCTCCTGCCAATAAACTAACATTACATATATACATAGTGGACACCTAAAAATCTCAATAAGGACAAAGTCAATTTGCTAAGAAAAAAAAATAGTGATATTTAAAACCATTTCAATATGACAAAAAAATGGGGCACTGAGTGCTGTCACCTAGAATAATTACAAATGATTGTTTGAGTCATACAAGGAATGCTACACATAGAASTAAAAAGAAAGAAAGCAAAACCTAAAATAAATGTTTTAAATTAGTTTTTTTTTCTTTTACTGATTTGGAAAAAAGAATCCAAAGCAATTTTGTTACTTAATTTTCTGAAGCTTGACTTTTTGTTTTATTTCAAAACAAATGTGACATCAAATAATACTTAAACTGTCACCATTTTGTATGCATTATTGTGAACTTATGGCCACACAGCATTTCACAGAAGCCTGTGGCTCACATGCAGAAATACTTACACTACAGTCTTTACTTCTAGTAGATTAACATGTCACATTCACATGAAAATAAGAAAATCTTTCCGAGTGGTTACAAAAAGAACTTTCCATATACTCTGGTGAGGGCTTCAGAAAATTAATGACGTTTTTCTCTTCACATCCAAAATATGTGTTGAATAATGCAGAGGAATGTAATAAGTCAAAAAAAAAAAAAAAAACAGTGACTCTAACTCCGTTTACATGGAGAGACCAGGATTTTCATGTGCAGTTGAATATATTGGATGTCTACAAACAAATTTTCAAACAAAATTTACATAAGATAATGAAGGTAATATGAAAATTCAGACATATGTCACACTAGTAAAGCCACGATACAGTCTTTGAAATACAATTTCTGAAGTAAAATCATAACACAGAATCAGACTAAATTTACTATTCCTCACACACCAGCCAGAAATATTCATATTCTCTACAGTACTTCTGTAAAAAAAAATCACAATATATAACCATTTTGACATTGTCTTGATATAAACTGAAAAAGAAGACTCTAATTTTCCTGTTTTTACTTAACATTCCAATGTTCCCTTGAATCAATAAACTATAGTACAAGTGACTTTCTTTATTATGAAGCAAAGATCTGCAAAGTTCTAAGGATAAGTTGTGAGTAGTTCTAACGCAGAAAAAATACAAGGGAAAAAGAATCTAGTAACCCCAGTAGTTAACAGGACACTGTTCCCAGAGACTAAAGTCACCATGTGAAAACAACTTTAGAGAGGGCCAATTGAATCCACTGGAGACAAGCTTACCGCCAGAAAACTAACTCACAATTTTCTAACAGGACAGCAGCACATGTGCTAAGCTAGACTCCTGATAAGCACCTGGCCTCTGTGAACGCATACTCAACTTGCCCAAATGCTGTACTGTGATGCTAAATCAGCATTCCAGAAGACATGTAAGGTACTAACTCATAATACTTTAGTTTGGCCAAACTAACAAAATTAAAGGTCTTGTGACATCTGAACAGCTCTTGTTGGAGCATGAGCATTGTGAACATTGCTTCACCCATTACCAAAGATCTGTAGATAGCAAGTGGCAAGAGTGTTGAGACTCTGAGCTGTCTTTTGACAGTATTTGATGCAAATTTTGGGTAATTAGATATTAAGCTGATATATAGTATATTCTCAATATCTACTTAGCACTTTTGAAATGTACCTACATTAGAACCACAGGACAACATTACAGAGTATGTTAAAATTCTATGATTCTTTAATGTTCAGTCCAAATCCCTTTCACTGTTGCAAGAGTACCACCTTGGCATTGTGACTTTAGAGTTTTGTGTGGGAGCTTTAGCAGGCATGTACAATCTCTAATCACCTTTGGTAGATTTCTCATACATTTCCTGGCTAGATTTTATACATATTATATATAACATATATATATGGCTTTTTCATTAAGCTTCCATGCCCTTTATACACAAGTATGTCCCTCCATGTGTACTCTGTGGTTGGTAGTTTAATCCCTGGGAGCTCTGGGGGTACTGGTTGGTTCATATTGTTGTTCTTCCTGTGGGGCTGAAAGCTCCTTCAGCTCCTTGGGTCCTTTCTCTAGCTCCTCCATTGGGGACCTTGTGCTCAGTCCAATGGTAATGGTTGGCTGAGGGCACCCACCTCTGTATTTGTCAGGTACTGACAGAGCCTCTCAGGAGACAGCTATATCAGGCTCCTGTTAACAAGCACTTGTTGGCATCTACAACAAGTTTGGATGGGTTTGGTAACTGTATATGGGATGGATCCCCCAGGTGGGGCACTCTCCGGATGGTCTTTCCTTCAGTCTCTGATCCACAGTTTGTCTCTGTATCTCCTCCTGTGGGTATTTTGTTCCCCCTTCTAAGAAGGACCAGAGTATCCATACTTTGTTCTTCCTTCTTCTTGAGCTTCATTTGGTCTGTGAATTGTATCTTGGGTATTCCAAGCTTCTGGGCTAATGTCCACTTATCAGTGAGTGCATACAGCGTGTATTCTTTTGTGATTGGATTACCTCACTCAGGATGATATTTTCAAGTTCCATCCATTTGCCTAAGAATTTCATGAATTCATTGTTTTTAATAGTTGCATAGTATTCCATTGTGTAAATGTACCACATTTTCTATATCCATTCCTCTGTTGAGGGACATCTGGGTTCTTTTCAGCTTCTGGTTATTATCAATAAGGCTGTTATGAACATAGTGGAGCATGTGTCCTTATTACATGTTAGAGAATCCTCTGAGTATATGCCCAGGAGTGGTATAGCAGGGTCCTCCAGTAAGTTCTAGTTAAGTGTCAGTCAGGTCCTTAAAAGAAAAATAGTTTTAAACCACCTCTAAATTTTTCTCCACCACGTCCTATATAACTCAGTAGGCAGAAGTCTTATTCCCTAACATCTTTTATTTCAGATCCGGATTTATTTTGCCATAAGGCAAAGAAGTCAAGGGTCTATTTTTATCATCACTGGAAGAGTGCTTCTTACTTACAAAGGAAAAAAAATCATGTTCAAAAGTAAGCAAGTACAAAGCCCCTGTTTTTCCAATTAGGGGTAAAATAAACCTGAGTGTAAATACTCTGAGAAACATTATATGGCTTCCACCAAAATAGTTCCCACCAAAATGCTCTGTGAGAGTGGAGAAAGGCACACAGAATGCCAGGGACTGAAAGTGGGCAGGGTGTGGTAGAAGCAACATGGGAAGAGGAAACCAAGGAAACCAGAAGACCCAGGACTGAATGGGGACTAGCTGTTGTGCCTCACAGCCTCCTTGGCAGCTCTCTCAGCTGTTCACAGACTGGAGGCAACTCTCATCTACACGCTGTAACAATCTGACTTTGGATATCTGCAGTGAAAATTCTTAGTTCAGTTATTAATAATAATTTGTCAGAACCAAATCATAATGATATCAGCACGCTCACCATTCACTTCTTTTTGTTTTCTAATGAAATGTTTTTGTTTCCATCATGGGCTTCCTTTTGATTGCCTAACACCAGACAGGCTAACCAGCAATTTCCTTAGTAATTATGATTAGCATATAATTAAGAATAAGTATCATGCTCCTGCAATAAATGAGCAATCATGAAGATAAAAATGGGAGCAGAGAAGGTGTTGTCAGTCCATCAAACCCTCCACCGATTACAAATTCTATTGTAACCAGCACTGCAGATTAAAGAGCAAGTATGGTCTTAGGTTCTTGGTGTGCTGTGCCTGCTTCCTAGGACTCCTAGTGCTAAAATCACCCTTTTCTACCAGTTAACTAAACACGATCAGAGAGTCAGCAGTGTCATTATCTTCCATTTCGTTCCTCTTCAGAATGTCATCATTGTTTATGAATTCTTACAGTTATACCAGACCCCTAAATTTTAAATATAAAGGTTAAATCCCTAAATTACAGTCTCAATTTAACCATGCTGTAATTATAGCTGAGATCATATTCTATCTTCTATCACTCAAAACTAGCACAAGACCTTGGGTCTGTTTCAGTTTCAATTATATCAAATTTGTAAGATGAAAATGTTAAGTTGGGATTAGGAACAGAGCAGTATGCTGTCAATAATATTTCTCAGAAGTTGACTGATTTGATGATTTATGTATATGAAGCACTAAAGAATTTTAATTTGTATCGGGGGTAGGGGGTGGAGCCCATTATATGGGGTAGGGGTGATTCATTGAAAATAGTTTCAAATATCTATCCTTTTTGATTGAAAAAATTATATTTTGATTGTGGTTTCTCCTCTCCCAACTCCTCTCTCATCTTCCTCACTTCCTCAACTACCCAAACCCAAACCCTTCCTTCCTCTCTCATTAAATATAGTCATCTGAAAACAATAACAAGATAAAATAAAAACAAGCTATAATAGGACAAAAGAGAAAAAGAATCAGAGGAAAATGAGCCACAGAAAAAGTTCAAGAAACATATAAATGAAAAGACACATTTGCATACCAGAAAACCCATAGAAACACAAAATGCATAAATGAGCAAAGAACTTGTCAAGAAAGGGAGGAGGAGGAGGAAGAGGAGGAGGAGGAGAGGAGGGAAAGCCCAGAGAAATTATAAGACAAAGAACCTCTAAAAAGCCACTGAGGTCATTTTGAATACAGAAAAGGCCTGTGACAAAATTCAACATCCCTTACCATCAAAGTTCTGGGGAGACTAGGGATATAAGAGACATACCTCAACATAATAAAGACAATTTACATCAAGCCCAAAGCCAACATCAACCTAAATGGAGAGAAACACAAAGCATTTCCACTAAAATCAGGATCAAGACAAGGCTGTCCACTCTCTCATACCTATTCTATATAGTACATGAAGTCTTAGCTAGAACAATGAAACAACTGGAGGAGGTTAGTGAAATACAAACAGAAAGGAACGAAATCAAAGTATCTTTGTTTGCAGATGATATGACAGTATACATAAGTGACCCTAAAAATTCCACCAGGGAACTCCTACAGCTGATAAACACTTTCAGGAAAGTATCAGAATAATTAATACAAAAAAATCAGTAGCTTCCCTGTAGATGAATCAGGAATGGAGTGAGAAAAAAGTGGAAACAACACCCTTCACAACAGCCTCAAAAATAAAATATCTTGTGGTAACTGTAACCGAAAAAGTGAAGAAACATGTATAATTAAAAAAAACCTTTAAGACACTGAAGAAAGAAACGTAAGACAATATCAAAAGACAGAAAGATCTTCAGCGTTCATAAATGGATAGGATTAATATAGTAAAAAAATCATGCTATCAAAAGCAATCTACAGATTCAATGCAATCTCCATCAAAGTTCCAATACAATTCATCACAGAACTTTAAAGGACAATTTGCAGCTTCATATGAAAGTATCTATTCTTTAAAATAACTCAATTACCAAGCATGGTGGCACATGACTTTAACTCCAGCTTTCAGGAGACAGAGGCAGGTAGATCTTTGAATTTGAAGCCAGCCTGACCTATAGAATAAGTTCCAGGATAGTCGGGTATTCATAAAAAAAAAAAAAAAAAAAAAAAAAAAAGGTCTCAAAAAACAAACGAACAAACAAAATGAACCAAAAAAAAAAAAAAAGACAAAACAAAAATTAAAAAACAAAAACACAGAAGAATTTCAATCTGATCTTTGGAAGAACAATAAAGGCATTGACTGGGAAGTAAATTCATGTTGCAGAATGAAAGACATTCAATCTTCTAAACAGTATATTTCTTAGAAGTAAAGTTCCAAATAAGTAGAATAAGTGGAAATGGTTTTTGTTTACCCACAGTGTGATTCTGATCTTAATTCTATTTTAATAGGCCCTGGACCACGATCCAGAAGGACTATGGAAACATGCATAGTTCTGTCCTGGGCCTGCAAGTTTTTCTTTCTCTTTTTTTAATGCTAAATATTTCTTTTAGATATTTTATTTATTTACATTTCAATTGTTTTCCCCTTTCCAGGTCTCCCCTTCAGAAACCCCTTATCTCATTCCCCCTCCTCCTGCCTCTATGAAGATGCTCCTCCACCCACCCACTCCTGCCTTCCTGCCCTCGAATTCCCCTATACTGGGGCATTGAACACCCTCAAGCCCAAGGGCCTCTTCTCCCACTGACGTCCACCAAGGCCATCCTATGCCACATATGCGGCCAGAGCCATGGGTCCCTCCATGTGTACTCTTTGGTTGGTGGTCCAGTCCCTGGGAGCTCCAGGGGTGGTGGTCTGACTGGATGACACTGCTGCTCCCCCCATGGGGCTGCAAACCCCCTCAGTTCCTTCAGACTCTTCTCCAACTCCTGTTCTCATGACTTGTCCTGTCTCAAAAGACTCATCAGAAAACATTTGTAGAGAATCCAAGGTATGTCTAAGAGTGATGAAGTCAGGCATGGCCCTTGCTTTCATGGGACATGATGTCTCACAAAAACAACACAAAACAAATTAAAAAGTCAGACAGTAACCCAGTAAGTATTAGTAAGAGAAATGCTACACAGAAGTTAAGCAAATTGTCTGTGGAGTTATTAAAGACATTTGCAAGAAGCATATACAGAAGAAACCAGCT
The DNA here is from genome assembly GCA_002335545.1 of Apodemus speciosus. NCBI lineage: Eukaryota > Metazoa > Chordata > Mammalia > Rodentia > Muridae > Apodemus > Apodemus speciosus. The sequence goes on along the minus strand of BDUI01000001.1, from coordinate 4,356,016 downwards.
GAATGAGGTGACGTAATGTGTCAAGAGAGAGCGTTCCTGCCAGATGCTGGAGCAAAGGCCCTGAGACAGAAGCTGACAGAAAAAGATGAGCGACACATAGGAGTGAGGGAGTGAGGTCCATAGCATGGCTGGAAAGTCCGACAGAGCCCGTAGACAACACAAGTAGCTATGACTCTGGCTTATGGTGTGAGAAAGGGAATGGGCAAAGGGGTGCTGCTGATGGACATTGCGTGGTACACTGTGAGACCATCACAATGAGCCTGAAGGAAAGACCACAGGAGGAGAGACCTGAGGTACAAGGCTAGCAGGAGACTCCAGCAGCAGTCTCAGCCAGTGTTGATAAAGCTGGAATGGTGTGATGGCAACAGTATTAAGAAATGAATGTGGGGTATGCACTCACTGATAAGTGGATGTCAGCCCAAAAACTCAAAATAAACAAGTTACAATTCACAGACCACAGGAAGCTCAAGGAGGACTGAAATGGGGGTGCTTTGGTTTCTCTGAGAAAGGGAACAAAATACTCACAAGGAGCAATTATGGAGACAAAGCTTGGAGCAGATAATGAAGGAAAGGCCACCCAGAGACTGCCCTACCTGGGGATTCATTCTATAAACAGTCACCAAACCCCGACTCTATTAGGCACAACAAGAAGTGAATACTGAAAGGAGCCTGTCATGGTTGTCTCTGGAGGGGCCCTGCCAGAGCCTTACAGATACAGAGGCAGATGCTAGCAGCCAACCATTGGACTGGGTGTGGGGTCCCCAATGGAAGAGTTGGAGGGTAGACTGGAGGAGCTGAAGGGGTTTGCAGCCCATGGGAAGAACAATGGTGCCAGCCACCCAGACAGCCCAGGACTCCCAGGGACTAAACCTTCAACCAGGGGGTACACATGGTTCCAGTCAAAAATGTGGCAGAGGAATGCCTTGTTGGGCATCAGTGGGAAGAGTGGTCCTTGGTCAGGTGAAGGCTCAATAGAGGCCCCAACAAAGGGAAATCGAGGGGGGGAGGTCAGAATGGGTTGGGTGGAGAGGCATTCTCATGGAGGCAGGGGGTGGAAGGAAGGGTTGGGAGTTTTCGGGGGGGGGGGGGGAAACCAGGAAAGGTTTTAGCATTTGAAATGTAAATGAAGATTGTAGTCAATAAAAAAAGAAAGAAAAAGAAAAAGAAATGGATGTGGGGCCTGGAAAGATGGCTAAGTGGTTAGGTGCACTGGTTGCTCTTCTACAGGATCAGGGTTCATCTGCCAGCACCTACATGGCAACTCCCAACCATACATTGCCATACATGGCCACTTGAACTCATGCTCATGCACACACACACACACACACACACACACACACACACACACACTAAAAATAAATAATTTTTTAAAAAAAGAAGTAGACGTGTACCATCATGAGTGATGAGAGACCCCAAAAGAACAAACATGAGGCAGAAGTGACTAAGAAACAAAGTCATGAATTCCTGCCAGAAATAGAGAGAAAAACATTCACAGTTAATGTCAACCTTATTCCTCTCCCACCATACGACAAATACACACATTTCTTTTCTTGTTCAGTGCATTCAACTGCTGCCATTTCTATCATAACCGTCTCTTGTCTGTCAAGATGAAACTGTACCAATGAGAAGGTAATAAATAACCCAATAAATAAATATACATAATAAATGTTAAAGGGGGGACAGTTAAAAATAACTGAAAATTTTTTTTTGACCAGAGCAACTGTAACTGCTCCCAGTAAGTGAAATAGAAATGTGTATGGGAAGAGACGGTTGGAGGAAGCCTGGGCGAGGCCAGGGGTCTGATATACATCATATTCCATTCATGGTCTAGGAATCTGTGGAGCTATTAGTGAGAATGAGGTAGGTCAAAATGTGCTATGCTGAATAGTTCCAACATCTATGAAATGACAAGAGCCAGTCATGGAATAATTTCATGTATATAATTTCATTGTATAATTTCATCTTTGTTAAAGTATATTTGTAAATATACATGTTTTACATAACATTTATATGCATGAAAGTACATAAAATAACATCTGGATAATACTAACAATGTAAAGGGTGGGGAAAAAGCCCACCAACAAAAAATATTTGGTTCTTTATTTTAATTTTTTTATGATACATCTGTACTCACATGAGTTTCTTTTTGACATAAAGAAAGAGGGCCATAGGCACTTACTGTAAAGCAATGGGTCTGTAATGGACACCACTGATTTTGGCTGCTCTTAGTGAATCAAACAAAGACTAGATATCAAATTGTAAACTATCATAAGAAAATAAATGTTTTGAAGATTCATAGAACTCTAAGCCAGACATGAATGTCAAAAATTCATCTTTTGGAAATGGAAAGGATATCCCTGAGGCAAAACTACAGGAAACACAAGAAAATTCACAAAAAGATGTGGAATGTTTTAGGCCATTTCAAGGATGCTCTTTATAGACAGACAGGGAACTGGTCTTGGAGCCTGTGTCTAGGGCAGCTTCCCTAAGATGAGATTACACTGTCAATGGTTTCTTTCCATCCACACCACAAGATGTCTGTGTCTGTACTCCAAACTTCTCTATGTCAGCTAGTCATAAAGCTGACAATGCCTGCACATCGCTTAGGAAGGGGAGAAAAAGCAGAACACATTATAATACTCTAATATACTGACCTAGGCAAAAAGCCTTGCTCAATTCAATGTGCAACTAATGGCCCCTAGAAGTGCGCGTGTCTAAATCCCTTACATAAAACCATATTTTAGGTATAGCATGGAAGGCTCTAAGGCAACCAATAGTTCATCATTCTCTGTCCCCACATTCCCTAACTCAGGCCTAGGTACTGAGGAGCTGTTCAGTCAATGTCTAAGGTTTGCTAGAACAGGCAAGAAGAGGTTATCCAAGCAAACCTTGTTGATCAATCTTGTAAATCCCATCAACCAATCAACCTACCTACCTACCTACCTATCAAGCAATGGACTCCAAAAAGAGGTGCCAAGTGCTAACCTCTATTCTCTTACATTCCTCATCTTATTCAATCTAGTCACAATTTCAACTGTCTTATTTTCATCCTGCGATGATAAAACACTCTGACAAAAGCAACTTGAGTGAGAGAGGGTTTACTTCAGCTCACAATTCAAGATGCAGAGCATCTTAGCGGGGAGGTCAAGGCAGCAGAAGCTTGAAAAGCCAGTGGTGTTGCATCCTCAGTAGAGCAGAGAGAGGAGGGCACCTTCCCAGCTCATTTTCTCCTGTTTACTCTGTCCAGGGTCTATTGCTGAGGGAAGAAAATCACCCTCCGTAGACAGGTCTTCCAACTTCAATTATGCAGTCAAGATTATCCCCCACAGGCATGCCCAGAGGCCTGTCTCCCAGGTGATCCTAGATTCTGTCAAGTTGACAATTAACATGAAGCATCACACCAATTAAGGTAGATTTAATTATTTAAAAGATGAGAAAACTGAAACCCAGCGACAGCAATTTGCCTGTGCTCATATTCACAATCAGAAAGGCTAGGTTTACACCAAATCTGTCTGACTCCAAGCTGGGGATCTTTTCCCAGTAGCCCAGAAACTCTCCAGGAATTCTTTCTGACATCTGTGGCATACATATCTGAATTTTGAACATCCACATTTGTTTGGTATTTCCTTCTTTTTTAAAGATTTTTTATATCAATTCTTATGACAACACAGTATAATCAGTTGGCTTTACAAAGTTTTGTGTTTTGTATGACTATTAAATTTTCTACTGGAGATATTCATGAGATACTGATAGATTTATCTATTTGAATTTTATATAAAATAATTGAAGTTATAAAATTATCTAAAATATCAGGCACTTCACTATCATCATTATGAATTTTACACACTAGTAAATGCAAAGTTTCCAACTAGTTTCTATGCTATATTCTTCTGCCTCGATGTCCTATATCCTTTCTCTTACCACCTACTTTCAGATGATGAAAGTGACCTGAATACATGGCTGTCACTTTCACATTCTTACCAGCATTATTTCATATCTCTCTCCTGCTTCTCCTTCCTATCCCTCTCCCTGTGGTCCAGGTCTCAGTCCTATGCTCTCTAGCCCAGAATTTCATAACCAAAATGCCTGCTGGCTGCTTCTTTGGCATCTTCTTAGTAGTGTTTTTCCATTGGCTCGCCCACTGGCTCATATATTTGAATGTTTGTAATCGGAGAGTGGGACTATTTGAGAACGGTTAGAAAGTGTGCCACTGGAGGTAGGTTTTGAGATTTCAAAAACCCAGGCGAACTCTCAGTTTCTCTCTCTGTCTACACATCAGGATGTAGCTCTCAGCTGTGGGTCCAGTGCTTGACTGTATTGCCATGTTCCTCACTATGATGACAATGGACTAAAACTCTGACACTGGAAGCAAGCCTACAATAAGTTACTTTCTTTCATAATAGTTGTCGTGGTCACGATGTCCTTTCACAGAGATAGAACAATGACTAAATTGGAAGTTGGTATTAAGGAGCAGGGTAGTGCTGTGACAGGTCTGAGCCTTCCGCTTGTTGGTGGAATGCAGACTTTGGGACTTTGGGTCAGGAAAGCAGTTGAATGCTTTAAGCAGGGCTAAATGGGCCATAGAAGTAAAAGCATGGGAGACAGGTGGTATTGAGAGAATTTAAGTTATGATGGCTTGGCTCAAGAAGTTTCAGAGAAGAAGAATATTAATAAGTGGACTCTAAAGACTGTTCTTGTGGTATTTTGGTGAAGAATGTGGCTACTTTTCCCCCTTTATCCTAAAAGTCTGCCTGAGGTTAAACTGAAGAGTTTTGGATTAATGGCTTTGGCAAAAGAGATTTCACAACAATATAGTATTGACTCTGTCATACAGTCTTATGCAGATCTATAATGAAAGGGAGCAAGCTATGCAAAGGGAAACACAAAGTGTGTAGCTTGAGGGGAAATGGAGCACCAGGAAATGTGGTTGAGCTAATTCCAGAGCGCAGGGAGATAACAAATTTCAAGACAAGTCTGATTGCTCAATGTAATAAAGTGAGTGGCCTCAAGCTAAGCTCCCACCCAGCTATGCTTCCAACTTGTGAAGAGAAATTAAAGGAAAGCTTTGGCAATAAAGCAAATGATCAACAATAGAAAGCTGGTGTAGATGCAATTGAAGAAGGGTGCCATGTTCCAGCCTTAATAAGTAGCAGAAATTGGCAGCTTTGGCCACGTGATTCTGACTTTAGAGTTAACCACACAAGAAAGAGGCTTGTGGAATCTCCATTTGTGGCTAAGGAAAGTCACTGAGGTCAGCTGTGTGTCAGGGATGTCCCCATGTGGAGCCCCAGAAAGGCCATTGCATGAAGCTATGAAGGTGAAGCGTTGAAGAATCCAAAATGTTGGAGATATCAGAGTCATGTGATACCTGACAAGGAGAGCTATTAACAGGGTTGGAATCAGTCCAAAGGAAAGAACTGTGTTGTACTCAACAAAGCTGAGGAGTTGGAGATCTGAAGAGTCCTTTGGTGACAGATATGGAGGTACAGAATACAGAGTTTTCCCTGCTGGCTTTCAGTCTTGCTTTGGTCTAGTATTTCCTCACTGTGCTCCCTTTCTTTCCTTTTGGAATGGTAAAGTATATTCTGTGTCATGGTATGCTGGAAGGATGTGATTTGCTTTAATTTTGATTTTACAGTGGGTTAGTTACAAGATCACCTTGAGTCTCAGAAGAGACCTTTGGACTTTTGAAGTTAGACTAAACATATTTAACATTATGATATGGTTGTAAGTCTAATGGAGTCAGAAAGTAGAATGTGGTAGCTTGAATCAAAGTGGTCCCTATAGGCTCATATATGTGAATGTCTAGACATCAGGGAGTGATACTGTTTGAGAAGGATTGGGAGGTGTGGCCTTGTTTGAGTTGTTGCGGACTGTTGGAAGAAAGGTGTCACTGGGGGTGGCCTTTGAGATTTCAAAAGTCCATGCCAGGCACTCTCTTCTCTTCTCTCTTCTCTTCTCTTCTCTTCTCTTCTCTTCTCTTCTCTTCTCTTCTCTTCTCTTCTCTTCTCTTCTCTTCTCTTCTCTCTCTCTCTCTCTCNTCTCTCTCTCTCTCTCTCTCTCTCTCTCTCTCTCTCTCTCTCCTTACAGATCAGAATGTAGCTCTCAGCTACTGCTGCAATGCCTGCCTGGTCCACTGCTCATAATGAACTATACATCTGAAACTGAAAGCAAGCCCCTAACTAAATGTTTCCTTTGTAACAGTTACCTTGGTGTCTCTTCACAGCGATACAACAGTGACTCAAACATCCATACAACTTAGAAACCTTTAGGACCCACATGTCTTCAAGTTTCTGCTCTATATCTTCCCTCCACAGCTAACATTCCCCCCAAATTTAACAACTCTTGTACCCTCACCTTGTATTTATCTTCATCCTTTTTTTCTTGTAGGATCATTGCCTCCACTTCTTCTCCTCTGGCCTTGTTCATATCACAAAATACCTCCTTCTAGAAACTGTAGTAGACATGTTACAGGCCTCTTTGGAACTTGACCCTTTAGCCATGTTTACATGGGTAATTATTGTCTCTTTAAGACGAGATCATCTTTACAGCTCATGAAACTACTTGTAGGGCTTTCTGATGCATCTTTGGCCTCCCGTAACAATTTTCTCTTCCGGATCCTTCTGTCTTTCCTGATCACCAAGTGTGAACCCCTTTGAGCTTCCTCAGTCTCTTTTCTCTTTGCACCATATGCTTTCTTATGGTCACATCACATATAATGACTTCTGGTCCATCTGGACATGGCCAATATGTACCTTATCATAATCCCAGAAATATATGAGTTCCAGACTAATTCGCATATTTATTTGTCAGTCTGTCATCTCTGTAGATGTCACTGCCATTTTAAAACTCAAAAGGCTCAAAGTTGAATAAAGCATCTCCCCACACCTCCTTACATATTTCCTCTTGGTAAATGTGTCTGAAGAAGCTTGCCCACCTGGCTTCTCCATTTGTTCTTCCATACTCCCTTCAGCTCCCAGCCCACAGTCACATAGGCTTATTTCCAACTGGAAGATGCTTTTTCCACTCTTTCATCCACATCGAGAGATTTCCTTTTTGTAATGTGTCTAGCTATAGTATTTCTACCCTCAATTTTACTCTCAATCCTTGACTGATTTAATTCTTAAATATACTTTATGTTTCAATGAAAATATATTTTCACCCAGATTTCTTAACCCCCTATTATATATTTACTGTATTCCCACTAACCCTGCAGTTCTGAAAATGAATTTAAAATTGCTTATTCTTTACATATCTTACTCACTAGCATGAAACTCTGTGTGACTAGTGGTTGATCTAGGGTTTTTTTTAATTGCTAACATTTTTCTATGCAAATCCAAATGTATGTATGGATATGTGAATAGCTTTGTTTATATACATAGGGTCGCATTTTCCACAACGATTCTTATCCTGCTTTTGGCACTTGACAACTTTTTTCAAAGTTGGTGATACCATAGCTGTCTGCCAGCTGTGGTCAGTCCCGCCTTCAGCCATCTTTGACAACAAGCCCACGGACACAGAAGCCTGCAAGCGATTTAAAGACAAAGCTCTAAAGGCACAAACTTTAAGGCTGTGAGTACTAGAGAAAAAAAACAGTGGGTTATAGGAGTCCTGGTTTTCAGACTTTTCTTGCATTTATATGCCTCAACAGTGCCCATAGCAAGGAGAAATTTGATGGTGAGAGCTTTATCCTGAAGCATACAAGTCCTGACAACTTCCCAATAACAAATGCTGGGTGATCCACAAATGGCTTCCAGCTTTTCATCTTCACTGTCAACACTGAGTGTTTGCTTGGCAAACGTGTGGTCTCTGAGAAGGCGAAAGAGGGAGTGAGAATTGTGATAGCCAATGGGTGCTTTGGGTGCTCTTGGCACCTTGTGCCAGCTGCAGACAACTGGAGTACACTGACTTGTCAGCCATCACACCGCCGCCGCCATTGTTCAGGTGAGCCCCTTTCACCCCACTTACTTGTTAACCTATGAGCATCCTGCTCTTGATGAGATTCTTTGGGTTTTTTGTCTTTACTAATCTCCTCCAAGCCTAGCTTAGCGAGCTTGCAGGATTTGTTATGAATGAAAACTAAATAATTATATAGTTATTTAACAAATAAGTAAAGCTTTGAGTTGCCAACCTTCTACTACTACAAAATAGAACACTGACAAAGTGAATAGAATTTCTGGGTCAAAGGTTATATTATGTCTATGTATACACATATACATATATGAATATAGATAATTCCACCATATTTTTCATGGATGTTTGTTCGTATTTTTGTTTCAATAAATTTATGTTTTTCTTTTGTCCTATTATGATGTGACGCTTAATTTTCCATTTGTTTTTTTTTAATTTATCTCAGTTGCCTGAAGTTTAGCAAATATTTTTTCAAGCACTCAGAAGTTCTTTAGTTCTTAAAACTGTATTTGTCTAATGGTTATGTGTTTGACAATGCCTTTTTGCTACTACCTCAACTAAATATAATGTTTATTAGAATACTGTATTGCATTATATACAGCATAGTATAGTGTTGGCATGCAAAGACACAGATTGATCAATGGAAAAATAGAGAGCCCAGAAGTACATTTAGTGCATGGAAAAGTTAAATATTCCATAAAAGCAACAATCTATTCATGAAAAAGAGTATTGGCATGACAGACTGAGCATCTGAAAAATGTCAGGTTAGTCTTTTAACTCACACTGCATTCAAAAACCAATCCCAGTAAATTAAAGTCTGAAACAAAACTGAAAATAACAAAAATTGTACAACATATATCAAAAACCATAGTTACAGCTAGTGTAGGGGACTTATAGCTGAGGCAGAAAACCTGGGGGTTTTGAGACGTTTTAAGTACATTAAAAAATCAAAGACACAAAAGATGACCATAAATGGGGTTGAAGAGACATATCAGCAGTTAAGAGCACTTTGCTGATCTTGGAGAAGACCTGCTGGGATCAATTCCCAGCACCCATATGGTGGCTTATAACCATCCATAACTCCAGTTCCAGGGAATCTGATATCCTCTTCTGGCCTCTGAGGGTACTAGGCACACATTTCACACACAGACATTCAGGTGAAACACTCTTCACACCCTAAAATAAATCTAGAAGAAATTCACGATACCATAAATAATACTCTCCACAATACAGATCAGGAATAACAGATTAACGGTTTGTGTTAGAGAAATAACTCTTTGTAAGAGGAAATAGTTAGTGTTATGGTTTGAATCAGGCATGCTTCTCGGAGGTTGATGTTTTGTGTGCCTGTTCCTCAGCTGACACTATTGTTGGGGGAAGAACCTTTCAAAGGCAGTGCTGGCTGGCAGCTGCTCTCCTCCTGGGAATCCAAAGTTTAGACCCAGTGCCTGGCTCTCCTGCTGCTCTCTCTGCTCCTCCTTCTGTCCATGCTGAGAGCTGCAGCCACACACACACTTCCATCACCAGTGCTGAGTGGCTCCACCATGCCTGCTCTGCCATGATGGACGGAATCCCTCAGAAATCAAGAACCAAAATAGATTTCCCCCTTTAAGTTGTTTGTTAGCTATTCTGTCTAAAAAAAAAGTGACTAAGACAGAAATGGATAAAGGGTGTGCTATACATTTACATATAAATATACATATATATGAATTTGTATGAGAACACAATAGCCAATTCAAATAGTCAACAAGCACATACTCCAAACCAATCTATTACAGAGAAAAGTAAAGTAAAACATAACCTAATTCAAGGGAATACTCGCAAAATCATCGGGGCAGAGCATCAGCTCAGCAGAGAACCTCTTTCTCTGCCCTATCTTGTGAGGTTTCTACTCTCGCTGATCCCCCCAGAAGCCCCACCCAACACAACATCAAGCACAACACAGTATGGAACATGCTCAATTCCTGAACGGCATATTCTTAATTTATTTGTATTTTCTGTGTGTTTTATGTGCACCTAGACAGATACAAGCACATATTTCAATGTATCACTGGATATATTTTGCTGCTAATTCAGTTAGTGGAAAAAAGGTAATTCAATTATAAATAGAGATCAGTTTAAAGTTGCTTATTGAAGAGATCCATGTAATTTCACAGCCAATGAGGTGTATTGTTACCAATATACTTCTAAAAACCTATTTAAATTTACTATGTTTTCTAGGATTGAATAGACCATAATCATCTCAGGATCATTTGAATGAAGATAGTATTCTACAGTCTAGAAACACTAATTTAATTTCAGTATTTTAAACTTTTAAAACTTTCCTTTTAGGTTGAGAAAGATACTCACCCCTTTCATGGATTAAAAATAAATCTAATCAACATTCTGAACATGGAAATATTACAGTCATGTAAACTAGGTGGCTGGTCACTGATTTATATACTTTATGGACTTAATTAAAAAGGATATAAAACAATTTGACTTTTTAAATTCACTCTACTTTAAGACAGACAGCACAAACATGAAGACAATATACAAAAACACATAAAATTTACTAAATCTGTACAAGCCCCCGGGACCACGTCTGTCTTTTGTAAACATTACAGCTTTAGGTTTATCTACCAATGTCCCTATCCACCCTTAAGAGTGTGACTTTATCTCTTGCCTATCTTCCTCTGCCCGCCTTCTTCCTCCATTCTTGTGCTAGTGTGGTAGACTTAAGAAAACAACCATTACCACAGGTAAGATCCAGAAGGTCACATTAATGAACATACAGCCATCATTTTGTGTGTCCACTGCCTCTTCATCCCTCCTAATCTGCGCATAAAGAAATTCTGCCTGTTTCATACTTGCATTCAAATGTTAAGTATTCCCAGCTTGAAAGGAATATATGAGAAAAGGCTGGTGTCTCTGTTATTTTTTCTTTCCTAGATAGTTAGAGGTCAGGGGCACTAGAGAAAACAGTTTCATATTTACAACTACTTAGAGCTAATACAAGAAATGATATTTTGTTTCTCTTGGCTTCAACCAGCTTAGTTCATATATCTATCTGATTAAGGACAGAAAGAATAATTATTCTTTATGTTACTAGTTTAAAACCAAAGAATTGTTATTTATAATTAATATATTATAACACAATATATTTTTAAAAAGTTAGTTGTAGGAATGTTAATATAGCAATTGGAGACAGTAATAGTATCTGTACATCTATTCTAGTCCAGTCTAAGGGAGCCTGAAATTCATTGTCAGCTTTAGTTTGCAAATTCCATTTGAAGATGTATTTCTTAGATTTGACCAACATTTCTGGCACCTGCAACGTGAAGATACCTCCTTTTGCAGTCATGCACAAGTTACTTACAAAATGTTTAATAATTATAAATTTCAGTCACTTACAAGCTGTGTTCTTTAGGGATATGACCAGAATTTACATGAGGATTTAAAAACTTTAATTTTGAAATGCCAAGTGCCTTAATACCTAAAATATTATCTTCCTTTCACACCACAATTCCACCCCTCTTCTCCTCCTCCCGGCATCAACATGGGTGACCAAAGGCAGTCACAACAGAACTAAACATACTGCTCGTATTGCACGGGGCGTCTATGGGACACAGCAATAAGTGGCTACACGGACAGCCCAGTGTTTAAGAGCACTTGCTGTACTTCCGGGCGCCAAGTTTGATTCCCAGGACCCACAGTGGGGCTCACAATAGTCTGGAGCTCCAGTCTCAGGGCATCCAATGCCTTCTTCTGGCCTCTGTGGGCACTGTATGCATGTGGTGCTCAGACATACATGCAGGCAAAACACCCCATCCATAAAATAAAAGAAAGAAAAATTAACATTAAAAAGAGAATTAGTAATTAATATCAAAGGTAGGATGTATTTGATGGGGGTGGCACTGTACGATGAGGTGTGTACATAACTTGTAACAAGGCTATGAATTCATTCTCAGCACCACCAAAACCAAGAAATTAAAAAAAAATATTTTTACAAGAAGAGAAAAGATTTTAATCTGGGCCCCAGAAAATCCTTTATAACAGGAGGGTTTTGCTTTGCAACCCAGATGCTCCTTGAATACAAGGTCCTCTTGCCTCACCTCCTAACCACTGTGGCACAGGCAGGCTCTACCATGCCCATCTGCCCAGAATATCACTTTAACTCTGAGCAATCAGACAGTGGATAAAGTTGCCAAGGGAAGAAATTAGATCAGAGTCCTTGCTCATGCTGAACCAAGAAAGTCTCCACTGATGATCGTTAAACTGTATAAAACTAGATAGCATTTTGGGGTTACCATTGTTTTCCATTAAGGGTGCATTTTTGTAACATAAATGTTCACGGATTTCCTATGTAAGACCAGAAATTTCTTGCTACATATTCGGCACTCTGACTTGAGCACATCTGCTCATAATGCTTCTGCATTGCATCTACATATGTGCATCAGCTCATAATTAATGAGAAAGATGTCCTAAAATCTCAGAAATACAAAAGTCATATGTTATAAGAAAATGTATTGATTTAACGGTATTTCCACATTTGTGTGAGGGATTCATGAAGGTATCAGAAAGAACTATTTAAACAATCCACAAGATAGCTGTAAATAACAAGAGAGCAACAGATATATTCTGGTAGAAATTGAGAAAGTTGGAACTATGAAGAAAATTGTCCTCTAAAGAAATTTTCATGTGTATTATTAGCATCTTAAAATTGGATTTGCTGTGTTTTTATTAAAAACAGAACATAAATTTGTGATTTTATTTATTCAGAAGGAATAATGCACTCTGCTGTGTCTGATATATATTGACATGTCATTTTAAATATTTATGCAAAGAAAGCAGGAACTATACACATTTGCTCAGTCTCTCTACTTGACCTCTGACATAATACCATTTCTTGACTTAGAGTCATTGATTCTAAAGTATATGGACTCATTAGGAAGGTGTATCCTACTGAGTTTAAATCATGGATCTTAAAGAACAGCTTTCTAGATTCAGAACCATCTTTTAGGTGAAGGTAAAATGTAATCTTAAGCACATGCTACAAGTATGAATTTCTTATACTGTCATTTCAAATACTGTTGGCTTCTTTCATTTATAAAAGCTAAGGTCATTACTGAGTGGCTATAATTTAATTAACAGAACCTTCATAAAATTTCTAAATGTAACATGGAAAGAAGGAAAATCGTAGCCTTGATTCTAGAAAAAAATGTTTTGACATATTTTCCAAGTATGTATTTTAATTCATGTATCTAATAGGAAGAACATAAAATTCCCATTTAGTAATTTAAAATACAACATAAAAAGACACAAACAATAGCATTATTCATCCAATGAAAGCCCATCTCTGGAATTTTAGATTATAAAGAGGGGGTATTCACCATAGAAGTTAATTATCACCCAGCTGCAAAAGAATGGTACATATCCAAAACTAAATGTTTTCCATCCTTGGAAACAAGACAAATATTACTGATGGCTGACATAAATGGCCTTTGCTCTATTTAACATTTAATCAAGTAGTTAATATTAAAACTGGAGACAGGAAAGATGTGTTGAAAGCAGTTACTTGTATATTGAGATTTGCAGAAAAACTACATATGGTTTCCATTGTTCCATAGCCAACATTTTGGAATTTCTTACAGAATGATATATTTACATTTTTCAAAACTGAAAATGTCTGCCTTCTTATTGAAGTTTACCATATGTCAAAACACTTCAAAAGCTAAACGTTTTATATACTGAGGGGAAAACGGACTAATTTATAATGTATATACGATTAACCAGAGGAAACTTAAGAATGTCAAAAGCAGTGTTACAGCTGTCAGTTAATTAATACTTGAGTAATCCTTGATAAATCATAATGAAAGTTTTAATTTATGTAACTCTATGAAACATGTCAGTAATAATCTCGGACAGTTAGCTAGCTCAGTAATTTGCTTGCAAAAGTTCTTTAAATAAGTATATTTTATATAAAAACAATACAAACCTTCATATTTCTTTAATTAATATAGTCAGCAAACACAATGATCTCAAGGTTTAAATCCTAAAAGTCCATTGTTTACATGGAATCTCCTTTAACTTGCTTCAAAAACTAATCATCAGCATGCTTTCTCATTTTGTGTACATAGAAATGGCTCCCCAACCCCCTAAAAGCAAATATCATTAAGCCCAGCTCACCTCCATCAGCGACATGACAGAAGCATCAGAAACATTAGCCCATATCCGAAAGCTACATGAGTCAACTTACTGTACGTGCAGACACTTTCCTGTTCTGTAGTCAAGCTGTGGCAAGCATAATATCCCTTGAACACATGGTAACGATGGGGAACTGCAAAAAATGCCTAGGGAATAAACAACTAATGACAAAGAGCAGGTGAGTGAATACTTCAAACCCAAACACATACCAGTCAGCAAGTATGAATAGCATCTCTCCCAGGAGAGGAACAAAAATGACTTAGATGGTTTGCATGGCTTGCATAATTAGTCATCATAACTGAAAGGTTACGAATAGACCTAATCCAAGTGAACCTGGCATCATGAAGTGTTACCACTAGAAGAGTAATTGTATCAGATCTCTAACTAACAAATATTTTTATCAAGATTTGGCAAATAAAGTTGAGAGGGAAATTTCTAAAAAGTGACAGAGTCATGGACAGTAATGACGGAGGCTTATTAAACACATTCCACAGTTGATAAAGTAGTTGACTTGAGAGAGCTGTAGAGCTATCTGAGAAAGGATAGCAGATGTTCTGTGTTTTGACTTGGTGAAGCATTTGATGCACAGTTTCATGAAAAGTCACTTGAAAGATTAATCCAAATTGGCTTGTTTCTGATCAGTGAAACACAGATCGAAAGAAAACTGCTTGAAAATTAGTAAGCAGACGATCATAACAAATGGCCATATATTCATTTGGGGTAGAAAGCTGCCACTAAGCAGGGGCTGGGTCTGTTTTTGGTTAATGATTTTATCAGTAGTTTTTTAAATAAACATTTTAAATAGAATTTTCAAATACGACCATATAGGGAGAGCGTGCCTACAGAATTAAAACCAATAGCTTTTCAAAGAGAAGACTTCAGTACACAGAAAGTAATGGGGATTTTTCACAGATAAAAATTTACTCCAGAAAATAAGATCATGACTTCAAGAATAACAGACAGTTTACTAGAGATGCCAAAACTCACAGGGCAAGTAAACATTGTCATTTTGAAGTCACCTTGAAAAACCCAATGGTCCGGCAACAGTTACTGTTCAGGATGTTTAGGGAGTTCATCTTTAAAATTGCCTTAAGCAAATCAGTGCCAGTAAACTTTAGTACTCTCCATGAGCTATATAAGAAATGTGTCTTATCACAAACCGCTCTACTTAATTCTTCCCCATATTTTATCTGTAACAAAAATTATGTTTCCTGGCTTCTTCATTAGACAATACCAAATAGCCTTTGGCTAGCTCCAAACCTAAACTCATTCTCAAAAAGTTGATACATTTGTATCAACTAAACTTAGAAAATACAGAACAACATAAATATATGGCTTCCACACAAAAACTGTAGTGTGTGCTTGTCCCTACCATGGGACTCTTAGGGTACTATAGAAACTAAGCAATGATCCTTGCTCTCAAGGCATGTACGCAAGCATGTGACTAGTTATGGCATAGTACAATGATGCTCTTATAGATAGATATGCTGTGAATTCTACAACAGCACACAGGGGATCTGGCTGGCTCAGCTTGAGAATGCATAGGAAGAAAATCCAGTACTGAAATTTGAGCTGAATCATCCAGAGGAACTAGAGAGACCAAAGAAATGATGTTCTAGCAGAAACAAAGTTTTGTAACTGTCTAGTACTTGAGATCTGACAATAGGCCCCTAAAGGAGGGATGAGGTATTCGGCCAGTGTTAGCCAATGAAACAGGAGAGTGGTAGTGCAGACTCAACCAAGAGCATCACAGAGTTTAATTACGAGCCCCCAAAGAGCTTGCATTTAATTCTCTAAGCACTTGGGAGGTTCTGAAAGTGAGAGTTCCTTACAATGGGCACATCTGTGATTGGAAGAATATAACTAGGAGTTAGCAGAGAAATGATAGGTTTGTGGAAGGAGAAACTGGACCATGAGAAGTGCGTACATGGTTATTATAGTGCCCTCTGATCAAGTGTCAGCCTCCACCACTCCACGAATGGCCCTTACAGTGGTAAGGTCTCTGTGCTCAGTTTCCCCATGCCTGATCCAGTCTTCTCTAGCTGCTGCTGTCTGCTCTCCTCAAGCACTTCTTGATGCAGCACCCCAGGGCCCCACTCCTCATCTCTTTGCCCCTTCTCTCTGCTGACTTTCTGAGTTACACTATACCTCCTAGCAGTGAGTACCTTCTCAGTGAATCTTAAACAATTCAAGTAGACACCAGTGTGAGAGGAGGTACCTAAGTGAACATCTGGACTCACTGGGGTGTTTCAAAGCAGGCCAAGGAGGAGTTGCAAAAATTATGAGCCAGAATCTATGGTGTGTGACTATAGTCCCAGTATTTAGAAACACTGAAGCGGGAAGTTTGCTAAACATTTGAGGCTATCCCAGTCTACTTGATAAGTTCAAGGGCATCCTGGGCTAGATAGGAAGATTCTGTTTCAAACAACAGAACAAACTTGTGACGCTCAACATGTAAGAATAGAAAGTAAATCTAGGATGATAAAGGAATGATGTCTGTAACAGCACATGGGAGTCAGAGATAAACAGAAAACACTAGCATTTGGATATGATTCAAAGATGTCAGTAAAATATTTAGCAAGCTATGAAAGGAAAAGTAGGACTAGAGAGATGATTCCGTGGTGAAGAGCACTAAATGCTCTTGCAGAAGACCCAGGTTCAATTCCCAGCACCCAGGAGGAGCTCACAACTCTCCATAACTTCAGGTCAAGAGATCCAATGCCCTCATTTGACCTCTACAAGCATGCATGTAGTATATACATACAAACAAAAACACTCATACACATAAAATAAAAATAAATATCTAGCTGGGTATGATTGCATCATTGGGAGACCAAGGCGGGTAGATTTCTATGACCTCAAAGTCAGCCTGATCTACACAGTGAGTAACCAGGGAGCCAGGGCGACACGTCAGACCCTGTCTTGTAAAACAAACTGAAAAACAAAATAACAAATAAGCAAAAGAAGAAAAATTGAATACATGAAGACAAGTATGATATGTATATTTATTTATTTACACACATATACATGATTATAAATACTCAGCTAAGCCAGAGGGGTGACTCAGAGGTTAAGAGCATTGGCTATTCTTCCAGAGAACCCAGGTTAAATCCCCAGCATCTACACAGCAACTAGCAGCTGTCTGTAACTCCAATTCCAGGGAATCTGACAAACTCACATAGACACACATGTAGGCAAAACCAATGCTCATAAAAATAAAAATAAATAGATCATTTTAAATAAAGAAATGCTGAATAATACTGAAAAACTAAGTATTTCCGAGTAGTCCTGGAAAAGCCAGTACGGCTGAACGGTACTGTCTCTTTCTGAACGGTACTGTCTCTTTAAAGTGGAAGCTAACTCTTAGTCCATTTCCTGAACATGTGCTCCCAGAAGAAGACACCACCACTAGCTGCTGCTCACCTTCTAAAGCCAGTCATGCCGTTTTCCCAATAGACGTTCTCCATGTCCCATCCTCCTTTTGCTGTCTTGATTAGCTGCTGGAGCCTGATGTATAGTGCTTGCTCAGATGCTCGCCAAGAACTTGGCATTTCATTCCTATAACTATGTTTCCCTCCTCAGATTTAGGTTTATATTTTTACTGTTTCATTTAGCTGTTTAGTTGTCTTTGGTGAACAGTGAACTAAATAAAGGCTTTGGACATGCAAGACATGCATTATACCACTGAGATAGTCCCCAGCCTCACTCCTTAGATTAAAGGAAAGTTGAACGAATGATTTTAGACACACACACACACACACACACACACACACACACACACGTAGACACACTCACATACACACATGCGAGTGTGTGTGTGTGTGTGTGTGTGTGTGTGTGTGTGTGTATGTGGCCCCTGAGACATTAACGTCTTCTGTGAAGCAAGTAAATGCTGCCCAGACCATTCCATAGATTATTCCTTATTAAAGTATGCTCGAAGCATGGAATACTTAGATGCCGTACAACTGGATGTGCAGGAGTCTCCAAATTTTATCCGTTTTGATGGCCTCCTCTTCTCTATTCTGTCTGCATTTGCAATTCGACCTGCCTCCCTTCCCCACCTCATGTCAACCAGACCTTCTGTTTGCTTAGACTCCCAAGGATGCCAGAAGACTTTCAGGGGAGGTCAGGAAAGGGGAGTCTGGCAGATTGGAGCAGAAAGGTGAAAGGGCCTTTAGGGCAGTGATACCTGTGTGGTTGTGCTCAGCCAGGCTCCTGGAATGAACACCTCAAAAGAAAGGACAGAGGCTTGACTGTGTGGTGTGTGACGTGGGAAGCCTCTCAAGATGAAAGCCCGAGAACTAGTCATAAAGTGGGCAGGAAAGGAAAATACCTCTCTGTTCTCCTAAGCACGGACGAGCTGGCAAGGGGAAGTCATGTGGGATGCTGTTGGGTTGACTTTTCTCCTTTTTTTATTAGCTCTCATTTCAAGCTGTTGAAAAGTGTAACCCTTGTGCCCACTGAACTACTGTTTGTCTCACTGAGCACCCGGTTTGGTGGGATGAGAAGAATGGGGGTGGGAGGGAGGCGACAGGAAACTGTGGAATGGAAGGAAAACGCACCCACCTCGCTAACTACATCACGAACCTCAGACCTCAGCACTGTCCTACCATGCCTACTGGGCTAGAGACCACAGTGGCCCGGGAAACAGAGTTCACGGTATAGAAGATGAGATCAGTCCTGTGCACAGTTCCACTGCTTTGTCACCGAGACAACTGCAAACGTTCTAGAAATGAATTTCCACTCTGCCTGTCTGGGGCTATTTATTCTAATTTCCCACCCTGATCTCAGAAAACTACAAAAAGGACCAATTACCCTCTGAGTTGGTCAGAGCCTCATTTGTACTCAATGAGGAGTCACACATGGGCACACAACTCACCACCAGCACAACTGGTGCTGACTATTAACCCAGATCAATAGTCTCAACAGAAAAGGTCAAAGGTCCAATGGGCTCTGGGAACCCCAGACCACATTACTCTCCACCTTGACCAGCTTGACAGACAAGCTCAATTGCTCCGGCTGTTCCCTTTCTGTGGGTTAGCAAAGAACTTTAGAGCTTGCAGCAAACATTCCTGCGTCACGTTAATGCTACCAGCAAAAGTAAGTAAGAAGCAGAATGAGAATGAAACAGAACAAAGGCTTTGGTGGCTGACTCTGTTTTTATAAAGGAATGAACATTACTTTGCATATTTTCACTACTGAGTTCATTTTACAGTAATGAAGGCTTCAGAAAAGATGCTTCTACATGGTACATGGAGGTCTGTATGCATAAGGGGAGAATACTTTAGGGAGTGGCAAAGCATCCCAGACCCAACTTTTGGAGGACTGTGCTGGACAGGCACAGAAACACACCCTACACATTTAAAAAAAAGTAGGTTTTAATATATATATGTATATATATATGTGTATATATATGTATACATATACGTGTGTATACATATATTGATATACATACATAACTCAAAACCTCTCTATATTTTTTTCAAAGGAGCAGTTAGATTTTTAAGACAGGGTCTCACGCAGTAGCCCAGGCTGGCCTAGAAGTTGTATGTAACTAAGGATGGCCTGGACCTTATAGTAGTCCTCATGCTTCTGCCCCATCTACATAATGCTAGAATGACAGGTGTGAGCGGCCATGCCTTGCCCTATATTATTTTTTAATTGTGTGTTATAAGACTTTGCTATATATTTTATGTCGGAAAACAATCTAAATTGGCCCAGTTATGGTAGCACAAACCTTTAATCCCAGCACTCAGGAGACAGAGGCAAACAGATCTTTGTGAGGCTGAGGCTAGCATATTCCACACAGAGAATTCCAGGCTAGCCAGGCCTATGTTGTAATACTCTGTAGCAAAACAAAACAAAGAAATCATCAACCAATCCAAATCTATCACATTACAATCCTGCAGTTTAGAAGCCTGGCACAGATGTCATTGTACTAAAATCAGGAGTAAGGAGGACTGCCTTCTTCCTAGATCTCTGAAGACATGACTTCCCATGCACTTCCCATCTTCCTGCCTGCATTCCTTCCTTCTTCCTGCCTCAGGACCTGCACCCTCTAGTTCCTATGTTGTTAGCATTCTCCCACGCTTAACAATTCCTGCAGCATCTCTGCTCCTTGGCCTTCCTCACTCTGCGTCTGAGGGCCATGGTTAGCACTATTTTAAGGTCAACTTATTCACAAATTTCCTTCCACTGCAACCTTAACTTCCCCTTGCTAGGTGGCCCAACATAGATGTAAACAGGAATTAGGAGTCTTCACAAGCCCTTGTTTCATTCTGTCTTACAGTCATCGGAGGACCTGCTTCCTGCTTTCCAGAGCTTTCCACCTAACTTCTTCCATCTGAAAAGTGACTACTGCATAAGACCAATTATGATAGACATTACATAAGCCTTAAAAGAAATGCAACTGCTGACAAGTGAGAATTTCAGTAAACCTATTGTACATGAGACAGATAATTATATTTTAAACCAGTAATGCCAGCAAACATAATGCAAAACAATGCCGCCCGAGTTCTGAACATTTGGATAGATTGATAGACCTTTTAAAAATCATTTTTAAGGGCCGTTTATTTTCTTCTTCGTTTCCACTGAAGCATACAAAATGTATTCAATAAATACATAGCAGAAGGACAATCAATCTAATATCGAAGTGACTACAGAGCTAATGCCAGGCCCTGATTTGTGTGCTGACATTCCAGAGTGCAGAAGACTGAAGGTCAGAGGCTCTGGAGAAACTCCACATAAAGAAATCCTCAAGCTCCTATGTGCAAAGAAAGAACCAGCTCTGTGCCGTACAAAGGGGGAGATCTAAAATCACAACTACTCAGGTTTTTTTTTTTTTTAAGTTTAACAAGATTTGAAGTAAGCTTTGTTCCAAACTCCAGAGCAGATGACATCATGCACATAATCAATACTCATAGTAAAGGAACAGGATAAATATGCACACTATGCTCCTCCCCCCCAAATTTCTTAATGTATTTCTAACTACAGGCAGGTTAATTTAAAGTCTTTGTATGTAATAATACAGAAGGGGTAAATAACGTTAAGTATAGTAGAGATGGGAAATTGTTGAAACCCTTTGTGTACCAAGCATGTAAGAAATCTTACCTTATTATACCCTTGCAACAATCTGAAAGATGTGTGTTAGAGAATACGAACAGAACACAGGTTCTGTGAACAAAAATTACTTAAAAGTTCACATCTAAAATTCATAACTGAGATTTGACCTCAGAAATACTTGTCTCTATAGATGAGCTATATACCGGGACGGCATACTGACTCACCGAAAATATGTATGAAATCGCTCTCTGAGCACTTCATAGAACTATATAAAACAAGGGGTGATGTTTATATAGTATAATTAAATGTTGGAATTAAAAAGAGGTCCTTTCTAATATAGTCTGCAGGAAGGACTCAACTGTTCATCTTTACAAATCTTTATAGTAGTAAGTAAATGCTCCTTGCTTAGCGTTAACATATTTTCAAACTTCTTTTAAATAGCCTTCTTCGGCAGGCTTTGCATCTTTTGGGCATTTAACTGCTAATGCTCTACAAATCTAGGCAGCCAAGGAAAACGCAGATGGTCCCATGCAACACAAACCACAGCAACATATGGTATACATTTACTTCTAACAAAGTGTGCTTCTTAACCTCTGGGTGTCCCTTCACCATTCCTTTATAAGGCTACTCATTCCTAAGGAAAGTTCAGTTTGCAGAAATGGGGCAATGAGGCCCACATGTGCTGTGTGACTCTTCAGATGTAAGGAATATGTCTGAATACCTGTAAGCAAGTGCATTTAGCACATACTTCCTGGCAGTACCTTATGTATCAATAATCTGTCTTTCCAGACAGTAAGCCCAATGAGGGCAAGTGCCACACCTGACCTCCTATCTGTCATATGTATAATGATGTACACTTTATAAATAGTTCTTGTATGTAAGTCTCCTACCTTCATTGTGACATGTGAATATTCACATGCTCCAGAGAAGGCTCATGGAGGCTAAGCAATTACCTAAAATCACAAACTAGTACATAAAAGTCTTCCTTTCTTCACAAAAGGAAAGTCTTGTCTGCTTGTCTTAATATGACTTTATTTTCATCTAAAGTTTTCAGTGCAATGTTCAATGTTTATTCTTTTCTCTATAAAAACAATTAAGTACTTAGTGTACATACTGTATGGCTCTGATCTAAGGAATTTATAACTAACCTGTTTAATCCTCCTGGCTACTTCATGAGACAGATGCTGTTTGTATCCCCAGTCACGGCTAAGGAAACTAAGGAATAGAAAGGAAAACTGACCGAAAGTCATAGGGTTGGTCAATAGCAGGCTTGAATCCCGGAAGTGAGCTTCCTGGGTTAACCTCATCAACCACAAACCATTCTGCTCGAGTAAGAGTGAAGGAAGATCCTTGCATGTGAGCAGTGTGTTCAAAGAGAAAAAGAAAGAAAAGAAGAGGAAACGGTGCTTACTCTTCTCTTTGTGGTTTATTCGATTATATTTTAAATCCTTTCCTCATGTCAATAGAACTCCATGTAAGCCCTATACTAAGTTCTCATGCACTGAAGGCGTATGCGGTGATTACCTTGACTGACACACAAAATACCCCAAACAAAATGCTCAAAGACTTGACAGGTTTTTTTTCTCCTTCATTTTGTCTCATGAATTAGGGACATGAGCAGATTGCCTAGATATCAGAAGTGCTGTAAGTCTTACAGATTTTCATTTTTCTTACATAAGGATAGCCCATCTGATATATTTTAGTGTCTACTCTATACCTGTACACCTGAGCTTAAAAATTATCTAATCTTTTATCACCCCCCCTTCATTTTGGACTACCTTTTCTTCAGACACAACACAAGCACTTGCTTTCAATATAATGTTTAACACATTTTATGTTTGTATGCTTTTATTTCAATAGTCTTAAAAACATGCTAGCAAACATCCAAACATATTGTAAAGACTTAAAATTCAAAATGTGTATACATATATCAACAGGAGTTATGAATCATGTATATTCCAAGCCTATATAAATTAGATTTTGAAAAACAAGCAGCACAGTAGTCAGGCAGGTCATAATAAGACATTCCTGTGAAATGTAAAAACTACCTGGAATAAATTATCCATAAGTTAACACTCTCATTAGAATGACATATTTGTTATTTCTGGGTTGGAGATGTTGCTTTAATGCACTTTGACTAACTGTTCTAATGGCACGTTAAGAAACCATTTTAGGCCTTTCTCCCCACATTAGAATTTGCAGGCTTTTATTTATGTTTGAACTAAAATAATATAATGTTTAAAACAATCATCCACTTCCCCATGTAGAATATAATTTTCTTCTGCCCAGAAACACTTAATTAAACCAGTATATGACTTTAGTAATTAATTTTGCACCGAATGACTCTAAAATTAATAGCCAATTGTAAGACTAAAAATTGGGAAACTGACAATCAAAACAGTCTTACATGCCTTGTTTATGTGATGAAAAGGTGGGACCCTTTAATTCCCTGACACACATAAGACTGATTTCACAGACTTTCTGTACTGGTGTTTAGCGTAGTCAAGTGCTTGAGGTTATGTAAAATAAACGACCTTGAGATCTTATTGCAAATGTTTGCAATTTATGATGTAAACTGATTTGTGAAGAAAAAAAAAAGGATCCCATGTTCCTGAAGCCAAAAAGGCATTTTTTACAAATCAAAATAGTTCCGAAATTTGAGCATTACATAATATTAAAGTATTACCATCTGAGGATCTAAAAGTTACAATCCTGGGGACGGGGGGGGGGGGGGGAGGGGTCAAAATAGATGTGTATCAGTTCAATTCTGAGTTTTTGTTTTTGTGGTTTTTGTTTTGTTTTGTTTTGTTTTTTTCTTAAAACCTGGGATTCCTGGACCAAGGAGTTCTTAACAGTAATCTTGCTTGAGTAAGCCCCTTTGACTCGCCTCCACTCCATTGCCAATATGGATTTTCTAACTAAGGAAAGATTTGCATTCCATGAAAGATTAAGGTTCTGGGAGTCAATTACTGTATTTTGGTCAAGACGTCCTCAAGCCCCTTCTGCGGGTGGTTCCGAAAATGCTGGGTTTGAATTTGGCTCACCCAGTTGTCTGCCCAACAGTTTGGGCGGCAAAGATCTGGGAAAGTGGCCCAGAGAGCCTGGATCAAAGGCTAGGACCCCAGACAGTTAGGGTGAGACATTTGCCTGTATCCTCCTGCACCTCAAGGGAGAGGAAGTGGTATCTCTGACCTGACCAGGAACCTTTGGCCTTTCTCACTAGACCCAGCTTTCCCCCTCTCTTTCTGTACCTCAGCATTTACGGTAGGCAATATGGGCATGGATGGTACCCAGCTCCCAGCTGGCAAGGACGCGCCACTGCCTTTGACCTCGGACTTAGACCAGGATACTTTGAAGAGCCATAGTGGGCACTGGGTCCCACGCCACTCCCCTGTCCCACGTTCTCCTCGTGTGACCTCCATGTTCCCTTGAGGGGTCTTGAGAGTGATGGAACCTGCCTTAACCTGAGGTTAAGACTGTCACATGGTCCCCGAGGATTCTGAGCCAGGCCCGGGGGACGCACCAGGACCTTTCCGGGGCCGCCGGGAGGAGCAGGACTATTCCATAGCTAATCGCGAATTCACCAACCAAGAAAGTCATAGGGCTGGTCTGGAAGGACAAGACAGGCTCCTGCTTTCCAGCTTCTGGTTGCCTTAGGGACAGACCAACTTCTTCCCCCACCTCTAGTCTGAGGATCAGCTTCAAAGGCGAGCTGAGTCCCGGAGGAAAGCAGAGCGCGCTGCGGGCTCCGTAGGGGGTCACTATTTTATCTGCCAACGTGCGACACCAGGGGTGGCTAAGACGCCCGGGCCCCCCGCAGGGGGCTCCTCTCCTTGAGTCTGGGCTAGTGCTGGAAAGGACATTCCGGACTCAGGCCTGTTTGGGACTGGCTCTCAAAGTCTTCGTCCTGTGCGTGCGCGCATTCTCCTCCACTCCCCATGGCCCTCCCCGCCTTAACACAAGTTGGCAGGCAGGAACCCATCTTCAAGTTCTCGGAGAATTTGGAAGAGAGCGATTGACGCCAGATAGGAATGAGAAGGGGGGGGGGGTTGTTTCCCAATGCATCTCCTGCCCTGAGTCTACTTCCATACCAGCAGCTCAGGAAGTTATGCGATCTGCGATCGATTGTTGATAATACCATATATAACAAGAGGTTGCGTGACTACTATTTTCTTTCTCCCAAAATGACCCAAACAAACTTTAAGAATGAAAATATAACAAAGTGAAGAAGAAACGTCTTGGGCAGGGGATTCTAGTCTTTGTTGTTTTCCTAATCTGTTCTTTTTTGTTGTTGTTGTTGGTTTAGCATAATCTGGGCTCCATAGTAGGTATTTAAATGTGAGGTGGAAGGAGATGCACTCGGTGCTAGGATCCACGGGGCCACCCTTTTCAGGGTTCCTTGGCTGCTTTCACTTAAGAGCAGTGTAGCGCTGGGGGGCGGTGTATGAGAGAGAGAATATGAGAGAATATGAGAGAGAGAATATATGAATATATTACCAAAAAGGAAGAAGGAAAGAGTATCCCGGATATTTTAATAGTAACAAGAACAAAGATGACGCGCACCCCATCAAATGAAACAATACTATTTTCATTCAATTGATCGCAAAGTGTCTTAGGTTAATAACTTGGCACTTATTTAAAAGGTTGAACAGAAGTGGAGCTGAAACAGTTTGTACTGACAACACGTCATAACAGCATCTTCTTTTGTTTAAAATAACTTAATACACTAGAAAAAATATGGCAAATATAAATAATTTTGTTTTCATGGAGAACAAATAGTTACAAAGCTCAAACGCATACCAAAGTTCAGTAAGAAGAGCTTTTCCTCTTTCATGTAAATTAAAGGGGGTCCTAAAGAGGCTTGCTGAGAACTGGGGCTGCAGGCTGCTTAGCCCAAGGTGTCCCTGTTTAAATAGCTACATGACTTGAAACAAAAACAAAGATTACTTGAATAGATACACCTTTGTGAGATAAAATGCAAATGTTGAAAGTCAACCATTAGTTCACACATTATAGCCAAAATAAACTTTGTTCGTGTTTATCAACATATTATACACAAACCTAGTGTCTGTACCTAGCTGAGTGTCGTTTAAGGTGAATTGGACGGGATAGAGAGGAGGGGGGGTGGGATAAAGCATTGTCCTCAAACAGGACTTAAACTAGCAAGAGGGAATTCACGAAAAGGGAGAGAACAGATAAAGCGCCTATCAGGTTGCCCAAGGCCGGGCTGTATACCTTCGTGATTTCATTTGCTCTTCTCTTTTCTTTGCCCATATGTCCTAACAGCCTCCATCTTCTTGGAAGACTCAGAGTGTATTTTACTCCCTTACGACATTTTTTTCCCTTTGCCCCTTGGGATCAAAGGCCGGACAAATTATATATGGATTCACATCAATTTCCAGACGCTATTCATACTGAAAATGAAAGTGTAGTGAGTGCACGTGAGAGAGGGAGGGGAGGGGACACCATCAATGGAATACAAGTAACATGCAAACCAGAATTTACTGTCAGCAGTCTGGACAGTTCTGCCGTAATAATTTCTCAGAGGAATCATTGTCTGTGGTATCGCTGTTTTTGTACGAACGTCCTTTTTTTTCCCTCCTCGGTTTCACAGTCTTCCCTCTTCTTGCTCTTCCATACATGGTGTTTTAAAACTCAAAGCATCAGATTCAACGGAAAAGGAGGCCCGCCTCTCTTATCAAATGTCTCCTATTAAAGTGAACTTCGCAGAAAAAGGTCAGCTTCAAAACCTGTGAACTTCCCAGCTGCGCTTTTTTTTCCATCTTAATTCTTTAAATAAGTATACCTCTTCCTTCTGTTTTGTTTTCTTGTGACCATCAAAAAAAAAAAAACATTTTAGTTGGTAAATCCCTCCCCACCCCCTTCTCTCAAGATTCATCCAGGTTATTTTTCCGTATTTTTATGTACAAAATAATTTTAAGAATTGTTTTTGCTTCGTCGTCCTCTCTCTAATTCCAGCCAAATAGCAATAAGAAACAAGCTCCCTCTCTCATTTTCTTTCTAGTTTGTTCTCTATTCTTTTTGTTTTTGCTCATTTGTTGTTAGCAAGATTTTATTCCTATGAACGAGTCCATCGCCGCAGCTGTGGCGCTATCCACTTCTCACGGTTGCCATACGCCTTTGTCCAGTCTCTATCCAGACTTCCCCAAACCCGCTCCTACAAAGCCGAATTTTAGTCCCAAGGGCGGGATGGGCAGGAGCCCCTGGGCTGGTGGCCCTCGTGGGATCCCGGGTCCAGCGCAGAGTCCCGCCCTGGGGATCCAGGGTGCAGAAAGAAAAGGCGGCAGTCAGCGGGGAAGGAACAGGCCTAGGCGGTCCGAAGCGGGTGCGGGAGAAGCAGCCGGTCGCAGAGGGCGTGCGGGGTCGCGCCGCGTAGGAGGCTCCACCGACCGTGGCGCTGGCGCCGGCGTCACAGACCCAGGGCGGCCGCGTGCTTTTTAGCTTTCAGTCTGAGATCCGCGATGCTGGAGTTCTTGCTGGTGGTCTTGGCGGCGGCGGCGGCTGCCACCACCGAGGCGGCGGAGGCCGAGTCCGCGGCCAGCGTGGCCAGCGGCAGTCCGAAGGGCGGTGCCGGGAACATCATGTAAGGCGCGTGCGCGGCCAGGTGCGGATGCAGGTGGTGGTGCGCGTGCGCCACAGCGCTGTCCAGCTGCAGCTGCGCCTGAACCTGAAAGGACAAGGGCGTCACGTTGCAATGACTATCCTAGGGTGACAACAGAATAGAAACAGAACATTAAAGGCGTCCAGCTTGGCCATGGGGAGAATTGGGGTGCGCGACAGGGAAGCAACATTTTGCAAAGTATCCGTTTGGAGAAGGGCGTTAAAGACTTTTTGATAAATCTGGGACACCACATTAGTGTCCCATCTCTACCCTCAGGTCAGGATGAGCATGTTTCCTTCGGTTCCTAGTTCCTGTCTAGAAGAATGAAGTGGCCCCTTCTGGAACTGCGTGGGTGAATGGGTGACCTTGATGTAGCTAGCACCCATGGATAACCCCCCACCCAACATCTTGGAGAGGTTGGGGTTAAGAACTGTTATCCTCGCCTGTCTTTGCCACATACCCCTGGACACACTACTGAAACAAAACTACCTAACTTTTTCTTGTCTTCTAGGGAAGCTATTGAATCTGCAGGCCTTAACTTTTCCTGCCACAGCAATCACCTGAGGATCATGTTTAAATACAGTCTCTGAGACAGTAGGTCTAGTTTGTTGGGACTCAGTCTAGGTTTCTAGCAACCTTCTAGGTGCCACTGATTTTGCTGGCCTGGAGTTTTCTACCTTCTTAGGTAGGGGCAGTTTCCTAGTAAGTTCTGGCTCTCTTTCTTTCTCCAACTATCCTCATTTCAAATTCCTTTCCAACAAGATCCAAGAGTCTTGTAGTGAGGGGGACCTGGGCTCTCTCTAACTCTAATTCTCTAAAGATAAGAATCACCTGGAGTCTCTCCAGTCCAGGGTACTGGTGACTGAGAGGTCATCTATGACATGACAACCTTGGTGGGCAGGGATGCCTGCTGGAGAGGGCCAAGGTCAGACTCTTGCTAGGAAAAGAAAGGATTTTGCCCTCCAGCTTAGAGAGTGGGGAGGTCAGAACACTGGGATTCCCCAGGACTACATCATTGCTGCAGGCTTTCCTTTTAAAAGTTATTCTAAAGACTTGGGGGGGGGGCTCAAACATGGATTTCAGAGGTAGGGCAGCCAGCCCAGGGAAGGCCAAGTCTTCCCTCTTTATCAGAGAGGAACCTCTTTTTTTTTTTTTTTTGACAGCTTTTTAAAAATAACTCTAAATTGGGAACAGTTGCATTTATTTTTCTTCTGCCGGAGTCATTTAATGTGACTAAGGGATTAAAATAAAATACCTAGAAAGAATATTTAGAGGATTGCTTTTAAAACACCCTTGGACCAGACTCTGTATTTGATTTGATAAAATCCCAATCACAGGTTGTTTCTTCCTATCCTCAGGTGCAATCTTAAATGCATTTTTAAAAGGACAGGTTGCTCCCTTCAGGCTCTTTTGAGGGTTCCTATGAAGACAGAAAGGACTAAGTATTCAAGACCTTGACACTGTATAGGTTTTTAAAGGGGAGTAGGTACACTCTATAGTCTTGAAATTGGTTCTTTAATTGAGGCTCAGAAACAGAGTCTGTTCAGCAGTCCAAACAAACGTCCAGACCCTTTTACACTTAAATAAAGGTTGAAGCTAGGTTGTACTTGCCTGCTGAAATGGCATCCTCAAAGCACCTACATTGACATAGGGTGCGACTCTACAAGCTTCAAACTGGCTAGCGGCTCCTATAAGGACACCTATAAAAACAAACAAAGAAACAAAAAAAGGGAGGTGAAACATGTGAGGTAAACATTTCTCAGCTAATTTTCCAAGGTGCCAAGTGGTAGCAAGCCATTTCTTGACTGTCATTTTTCTAAGTTACTGCAATAATTCAAATAAGTTGTAGTTTGCTTCTAAGTAGTAGAACTTTCATTAATGGTCCAGAAATTTTTCTTAAATTAAATCCCATCGTCATCCTTAGGATGTTCTTTTGTCTTAGTTATAGTTATACTCCAAACCCACTTCTACTTAATAGTAAAATGAATTATGAGATATACCTTTATGAAGTTGATTTTCCTGTTTTCTACACTTAGCTCTTCGATTTTGAAACCAAACCTAAAAGTTGAGGGAAAAAAACATAAACTGTGATATTTCAAAACATCTTAAATTATAGTAGTACAATGGGGGGAAAAGCAGTGTTTAGGAACGTCTTGGAAAATAAGAAACAAATGTTAAATTATACAAACCAGCCTCACTTTTCAAAATAAAAAAGAATGTAAATCATGAAATAGAAAATAAAATAGAAACAAAATAGAAAGATTTCCTAGACTCTTTGTAAGATAAATTGTTCCTTGATAAATTACTACTAGTTCCGGTTTCATCTTTCTACATTACAGAGTCCCAGGGGTCCAAAACACTCTCTGGTACCTGACACCAATGTGATAATGGGTTTAAATGTTTACCCAGTTAAGACCCAAGAAGAATGGACTCAGTAATAGCCTGTAATATTAATTAGCTTCATCTTGAAGAAAAACCAAACAGTAAAGCAAATAATGACTCTTATTTTGGTGGGGGGAGGGACATGGGGGTGGTAATTAGTGTCGTAAAAGCCTTACTACAAAGAAGTTTAGAATTTATCTGTCCCTCTGTGCAGCAGAGTGTAACACAGTGGCAGAATAATTGTGCCATTATCATGATAATCTAATTTGCTCCTACAGAAAAAGCCACTGCTTGGGACAGTAGGAAAGATTCCAGAAAATAGCTCCTATAACTTAAATGGAAGTATAAGGAGAAAAAAAGAAGTAATAAACTTCATTTAAAAAAAAGGAGTGTGCCACAAAAAGGAGAGGTATCAAGCAATCCCTGGACACTGGATATGATCTTCTTAAATAACTTGCCAACTTTTCAAGTCAGTGTGACAGATTTTTTTTTAAATTCAAATAAGGCTCCAATAATACAGTTTCAACAATACAGCATATTGATTGATTCACAAATTAATGTTTAAAAAAAAACCATGAAAGGAAAATATTGCTTCAGAGCCTTTTCTGGTAAGTTTTTGAAATCAAGTGCCACAGTCAATGTAAATCTTCAAAAATCCTCCTGATATTGAGTATAATAGAAGGGTGGATTTCATGCCAGGGTGGCATCCTTTGTGTGACTCACATGGCCTGAGGCTTCTTGACTCTTCCCCCCCCCCCCCAGAAGAGTTGGGATGGAGATACTATTACTCATGGCTGCAATAATTATCACGGTTTTAAGGGGTTGCGGAGTCTCTAGAGAGCTCAGCGCAGGCTGCAAAGCAGAACGCAGAACGGGCTTAAAAAAGGAAGGCTCTAGGATTGACGTCGTGATGACCAAGGCGGCCTATTATTATTTTTTTCTCTGTCYACGTTACTGCTCTGTTTTTTCCCCCTGATCCTATTACAAGATGCGGGGGAAGGCCCATAAGAATTGTGCATGGTTCCTTACAGATGGTGGTCTCTCCGCCTGGAGACCCAGGGAGTATCTGTTACAGCGATACTTTGTAACAGCTGCAGATGCTCTAGACTAAAACTGCTCCATGTGTTCAAACAAATAATGACCATCATTTTCTCCCAATTTTATTATTTGAGCGGAAATACAATCTGAAACGTTTAAATTTGTTCCCCGTAAAGCTGGAAGGATACGTACGGGCGTTTATAATTCCTCCTTTAGATGATCCACAACCTCACTTTTTTTTTTTTTTTTTTTTTGGTTTTACATTCACCTAAACAACCAATAATGAAAAAAGCTGCAGTTCTGACTTCATGTGATATTCTGAAGGCCAGGCGTTGCAAACATCAATAATAAGATGTGTATGTTGTTTTAAAATGGAGTTTTCGTGGGCTCAGGTTCTTTGCGTTGGTTAAGTGAGGGAACAAAGGCTGGGCAAACACATTCTGTGCCCTCTGTTTCTCGCTCAGTTAGACACCGATCCTCTAGCAGTACACTGTAAATTTTTGCACTTAACAGATGCTAATTTCCTTTATAGTCTGTACATCTATAAACCTAATTGGTATATCCGTTTGGCAAACCTAGACCCTCAACGAAACCCAACTCCAGAAAGCAAAATACTCGTTGTAACTTTTAAGGCTTCAGAGATAAAACGTTTTCTGTGGCATTTTTTTTTTAAGGCTTATAAAAGTAGGCCCATTAGGATTAAACCACATTAAAGACAGCGAGGGGCGAGGGGGTGTGGTTAATAGAAACTCTGGGAGCAAGCCCAGCGCAGCTTTCTTTTTCAGCGAACATATGTTGGCTTAGGGGTGAAAGGGGCTACGGGATAAAAATCTATTTTAGAAAATAAGATCTTTAGTAAAGATGTCCCCCCCCCCCCCATTTCTCATCTCACACCAGACACCTGCAGCTGCCTGCAAGGTGTTAGGTGTAGCGAGCGCTCTGCCTCTCAGAACCCAGCCTCCACCTCGTCGCAATGGGGGTACCTGTACTCGGGCCTCAGATAGCCCCAGCCGCTGGCTCAGTTCCTCGCGCATGAAAGCGTCCGGATAGTGGGTCTCATCAAAAAGCCTCTCCAGCTCGTTGAGTTGTTCCAGGGTGAAATTGGTCCGACTTCGCCTCTGCTTGATTTTGGTCTGGCCTTCGTCCTCCATCCCTTTCGCATCCTCTTTGCGGTCCTTCAGTTCAGGGGACACTGAAGAGGGCACCACGGAAGGACCACACGTGCGTCGGAGCACGCACCACCACCAACACACACACACACACACACACACACACACACACACACACGGACAAAAAACAAAAACAAAAAACAAAAAACAAGACAATCCCATTACCAGATTTTTCCAGAAGGTTAGAGACTCCTAACCCCTGGGGGGAGGGGAATCCCTGTGAAGACCCGGAGAAGGGTTGGGGTCTCTGAGACCCGCAAAGTCTCTGTATGGCTGCCTGGGAACAAGGTGGGCATGCGGCTACCAACTCAACTGGGGTCTTAGCTTACCCTCTCACTACCTGTTCCCTTCCCTTCTTCTGTCACACCAAATGCATTCCTGACCCTCTGGCACTCACTGACCCACGCACTCACGGAAATCAAAAGCGCTGCGCCGGCCTCTCACAGAGCCCGGTCTCGGTTAAAGGGCGCGGCAAGGCCACGCGATGGCTTCGCAAGCCAGCTATCCCCAGAGGGCTGTTCCGCTGTCCCGCCAGCCTCCGCTGCCTCTGGCCCTTTGCCTCCCGCAAACTTGCTGGTCTAATTTAGGAACAACTGGGCCCGTTGAAGGGTCGCAGCTGGAAAACGAGATTCTGGTACAGCGCTGCGCCGAAAGCCACGTCCCCGGGCACCCAAGGGCTCGGACCAGACCCCTACGGATGGTTCCATCAGCAACTAGGCAGTCCCCGTGCTCCCTGCCAGACCCGGGTCGAACTGGCACAGGCAACCACGCCATGTTGGCGGCCTGGATGACTGGCCGCCCACGCTGGGCCAGAAGGGTAGAGGCGGCAAATCGGACAGACTCTGGTGGTCAGCAAAACCCACCGCTGCATCTGTCCTCTCCTTCTCCCTCCCCGGTGGAAACCAAGGCTCGACCCTAAAGGCTTAAACCCACTGAGATCAACAGGTTCAAGCAGAACATTCCTCGGTTTCTATTGGCTGTTCAAAACCTTTTCATGCATCCAGCCGCCTGGATGTTTAATAAAATATGCATTTTCCCCCTCACATCCATTCCTACGTTGCTGTCCTTTCCTTCCATGTAAAAGATAGGAGCTCTGGCGGAGTGAGCAAACAGAGCCACACGAGGGATGATGAACATGTATGTCAAAGGGCAAGATGAGGACAGTCAAAGTCAGGCCCGTATCAATGCAAGGTCCACCCAACCTTCATCCTCCTTATGATTTGGAGATGGATGTCCACTGTCAAAGCTAAGTTAAGGTAGTAGAGGCTGTTTTCGATTCCTCCCAACCCAGGATCCGGTTCAACACGGAGGGGGAAAAATGAAGTCGAAAGAGCCAAGCTACAAAGAAATTAACACTTGCCCAGAGCTTGGAAACCAACAATCTCAGCATCTGGCTCACCTAGGCTCGCCAGGGCTACCTAACCAGAGCTATGAACCTTGAAGGGTTACTCTCGACCCCTTTATCCTTTTACCCCATCACGTTCTAAATTAAGGGGGACACGGGCCCGGATTGGGGTGAAGGCGAGCCGCCACATCTTGCCCCAGCTCGGCACACTATACAGTAACCTTATTTGTTGCCTGTATTTCTGCTTCTCGGAGTTCATTTTGTGGACGTTTGTCCTTCCTCCGGGAAGGAAGCAGCTAAGGTCACTTCAAACATTAGGGGTCAATTTAATAGGAAAACATTCTCACTAACGTCGCAGTAATTTAAACACGAACACGTATTCTTAAGCTGGGGAGGTGGACCGGCTTTGTTGTCATCCACAGAGTAGATTCCCCTCAAAGTTTAGGGGCTTCAAAGGGAAACAAGTCCAAATTTCAAGTTGATTAATAGACTTAATATAATGTCTCTTTCGCCCCCAACTTTCCACTTAATGGCCTAAACAGGAACAGACCGTGTTATAAACAAGTTAATTGCTTGCTTAAATTTGTGATTCTACGCATGCCACATATTTTCTTAATTGGAAAAATATGGCAGCACACCAGTCACTGCAGTACCGAGTGCCAAATTAATTTTTAACTTTAAGTTGATGGACGCTTCACCGCTTAGATAAAGCCGTTTACTAAGACACC
>BDUI01000001.1:4304274-4319351 GCA_002335545.1 Apodemus speciosus | reverse complement strand
GAGAGAGAGAGAGAGAGAGAGAGAGAAATATGAATATGAATGTGAATATTGAGGCTGGAGGATCCAGGCTGGAGTCCACCCGGCTGGAGAGGGAGGGCAAGCAGGGGACCAGAGGGGGCGGGGAGAGGAGGCAGGTCCTCAGCGGTCGGGTTTTCTGATAGCCTCGGCCGCTGGTGCTCTTGGCCATTAATCCAGGATTGACAAGAATCCCTAATTAATTTAATTAAGCGTGGATTTTGCGTTGGAGTCACGACTTAGTAAAACACTGGGGAGCTGGATAGACTTCTAGGAGGCGGGGCCAAGAGGAAACTGACAAGTGCATCGCAATCAGAGTCAGTGGGTATCCTCAGAGAGTACCCGACCCTACAGCCTCGCTCTGGGTGGGCATCCCAACTGCTCGACCCTACAGTGATGACCCCTGGTCTCCGGCCCAGTATCGGGCTCTCTACGGTTAATAGGCCTAGCAACCACTCCAGTATTCCGATCTGGCTTCAGGCCGCTGCAGCTGCACAGCGGTGCATCCCTGCTTCACGTGCCTGCTGCGAAAGCGTTTCTCTGCAGCTCCTCGGACGACTTCACCTCCTTTTAGGATCTTTCCGACGCGCGGCCAGCCTCACTGAGTGCTGGTCCCAGTAATTCACCCTACTACTCACTCCTTGGAGTCGAAGCTGACTCCCATAAAGACACAACAAAGAAGGGGTTGGTGGATTTAACTTGTTTCCTGAGCAACTTGTTTCCTGAGCAGCTGTTCTCTGCCAGATTCCGTCTTAAGGTGTTTTCTTACAGCCCGGTCAGGCGCTGTTCCATTTCGATTTTCTCTATGAGATCTAAGGGTTCTTACCCTTTTTCCTAACAACTCCCTGCATCCTGTCCTCAATTATTTAGCATCTTGGGGAGCATTCTAGTTCGCTTTCCTAATTTTGAAAAACAAAAGACGACCACTTTTTGAGCTCTGCAGGAAAAAATTACCGACGTTGCTTGTCGCTCGACTAATTTTTGTTTACCGTGGACTGTGAAAAAAGAAAGACTCGCTCTTCGGAGGGCGAGAAAACAACTCTCTTTCTCTCTGATTTATAACTTAAAAATTGTATTTTTGACTTATTTTATAAAAACTGTTTGTTACATGGGCGGGAAACATGGTTGTCTCCTCTAAGCCAGGGCTTGCTGTGAGATTTGTAGCTATGCAAATACTTATTTCCGCGCACAGAAGAATGTTTACATATGAAATGTTACATTTACTTGAAGATGTAAACAAATATACCTCTTTAAGTGAGAGTTTGGGGGGGCATTTTCAGTATATTGAATATTAATGAGTTTTGTTTGATGCTAAAAGATAATGTTTTCGTTCTCTTGGAGCGGTACTCAGTAAAAATGAAAGCAGTTATAGGCCATTAACATGCATATCTTCTACTTATTGATTAGAACAACAAAACACACTTAGCAAATAATTTCAGAAGTGCCATCAAAACAACCTGAAACATTGGTAAAGAGAACACAAAATTGTGGTCCATAATGGTTTCTCGACTAAATGTAATTTAAGACGCTCTGTAACTTCATGTAATACTAACTACTCTTCAGACTGCACTGCACATTTAAAGGACACGGAAATAAAACTTATTAGAAATGTTGCTTCACTTTTTCTTTGACATTATCTTTCGGTCTGGAAACATTTCCATCCTGCTTTTAGGACAAAAACGTACCATTACACAATTACCAGCCATGGCACTCAACAACATTTGGGTATTATCAAAGTACATGAACTCTTACTTTTATTTCACAAGACTCAAAAACCTCAACACTTCTCCTAACTACTATGAATTTAGGAACAATGTCACATTGAGTGCTGGTCTGCTTTCGCTAATACTGTAATTCTGGGAGAATAACCACAAAATTTTACTCGTGTGAAACTGTTTAAAAAGGTTATTTAGTAATGGGATCCACTAAGTTGATAAGGTGTTCCAGTAACTTTCAACCTGAAGGATGAAATACATATTCATAAACACCTCCCAAATAATGCCTGCTAAAAGCCTGATAAGGGGCCAGGAGACACTCCAGATACTTCTTTATCCTTTTAAGCACATGACTTAAATACAAACGCCATGCCATCTTCTGTGCTAGAGAGAAAGATGACCACTTTAAAGGTAACCAGAGAAGGCTCAGGCACGACCATTGTGTAATTTGAACCAATAGGTTTCTCTATTATTTCATCTTCTTGACTCATTTTGACTATAGCGATGGTAGATGTAGCAATGATAAATCTCCAGTCTCCGGCTATGGAGTTCCACTCCATGAAAAGGAAGTTTAATTTAAAATTTTTATTAGCATATAATTGTATAGTTTTCTTTATGAATTTTCCACAAATAAAAACACATACCTCTTCTGTTAGCATCTTATATTCCCCAGCCCCCCTTCTTTTTCCCCATCCCCAATAGTTCCTCTTTTAGGAAGTTTCAGTTTTAAGAAGTCAAAAGTTTGGAAGTGTAATAATAAAAGCTATGAAGTACCATGTTTCGCCAAACAGCAAATGTTTTTCTGAGATGAGACACTTCAAAGCCTTCTTTTTATTTTACTTTACGTTGTCAAAGTTTTGACAGGAACATTGTCTTTAAAGCTCAGGTGACTGCCTATGGTTGGTCAGATATAAAAAAAATCAGGACCCCAAGAGTTTCCCCAGCTCTTGAATTATTTAAAATAAACATGGAATGTTGCAGCTATGTTTTAAAATGGTCCCTCAAAACTGGCTAGTTAAGGTTCAGCTATTTTCCAGGAATACTGGAGGTGATTTCCATCTCAAATGTCTGTGGAAATCTGTACCTTGGTATCTAGCTAACAGTCGGCCTGAATTCAAGTTAATATTTTATATATCTCCTTAGCTTTGTCTTCTTATACTAAATCATGAAAGAAAAGTCATACAAGGAAAATATTGTATGTTACAGAAAATGCCATGTTCCTTTAATTTCAGTCGTAGAAATTTTGTTTTGTTTTTTTAATAAATCTACACATTTTGCTTTCTCTTCTAGAGGAAACCTTTCACATCGGTCAGATTTCTTCCTCCTATCCAACAGTTTCTTTAATATGAGAAACTAATTGCGCCCAATCCGTGAATGCCTTCAGCTCCTGGCAGAAAAAAAAAAAAAAAAAAAAAAAAAAAAAAAAAAAAAAAAAACCACCGATTTTTAATGTATTTTTTGCAAATAAATCATTACAATTTAATCACACACGACTCTATGCAGACACACTCCCATGATTTATTATTGTTGGGCGAATTTCCACCTCGCTCAACAGGAACTAACCAATTTTGCTCTGCGCGGATGTCTTAAACATAACTTCTCACGATGTAGATGTTTGCTGATTATCTGTGACGATAACGGTGAATACTAAGGCAGTAACATCTCATAGTACCACCTTTATTGCTTTTGGGGAATAAGAAAATCCAATTATGCAAACACGCAAAACAAACATTAAACAAAAAATTGGCGGCATGACAATCCACTCGCTCGGCATTCCTAATGGCCCAGCAGCCTGCAATCGACGCACTCGACAGCTCGGCTGACGCTGCCTGGTGCTGGAACCAGGAAGGCGCTGAGCTTAAATTGAAGCAAGTTCTGAGGACGCCGGTGGCGCCGTGGTTAGAAGAGGGGGTTCCAGGTCCCCACGTCAGGAGGTGCGAACCCGAAGGTCGATCCAGGTGATGCAGGCGTCCAGAGTTTGGGGGCGGCGCCCGCCAAGGAGGCGTTGCGAGGCCCAGCTCCGCGGGAGGCGGCGTGGGGCCTGGCGCAGTCTGTGGCTAGGAGCTCGCCCAGGGTTGGGCCGGGGCCCGTGGCGTGCGGTTTGGAGCCGTGCGCATGCGCCCCGCACCTTGCACGTTCCCTGCCTGCTAGCTCTGGGCAAGGGGGTCGCAGGGATGGTCGAGGGTGGTGAGCGGCCGCAGGCCTCAGGCTTGGCCTACAGTGTGGAGGTGATGTGGAGCGTTAGCCCCCAGGCTGCCGGTCCCGCGGGTTCCCGATCGCTGTGCATCGGTTTCCCAGTTGTCCTTCCTTAAGAGCCTGGTTAACTCTCACCTCCTCCAGGTAGTCGGAGCGAGGGGGAGGCACCGGCTAAGTGTGCACTGAATCCCCACCCTCTCTTCTGTCTATCCGATGCTTGCTGGCAGGAGAGATAATACATGGTCAGACAGACCCTTCTTGTCTTGAAATATACACACATCCCTTTAAACATTCTGTAAATTTAACGTCAAGACTTCTGGTCATGTGACCAGATAGTTAACTCCTGAACTCATTCACCTTTCTCAGGAGTTACAATGGATGTTGCCTGCCCTAGATTTTAGGTCATTATTAATGTAATTTCTAAGTTGTATTTTAAAATGCTTATTGGAGAGGAACAAAAAGCTCGAGATTTCGCCAGCAACCCAGTTTTGTCCCTACTAAGTACTAGGTTGTTAAATAAATTCACATATCATCTGCTGGCATATGAAAGTATTCGCGTTGTCATCTTTGAACTTAGATGTAAAAGCTCCCAGTGATGGAGCTACGTAGAGTTTTCAGGTTTTAAGGAATGGAGCAGATGTGACAGGTAAAACCTTGTGGGGAAAGTAGCTATCCTTTGAGAGCTTCCCCAGTCTTAGAGTTTATGAATATTCACTTTCTTTGCAGACAAAGGAGATTTCTTGCTAAGTGGTAGCACTTTATTACTGTATGTTCAATAAGAAGGCTAAAAATGTCTGAAGCTGAAAAAGACAAAGGCAGCTGGCATTTGTCTGTTAATTGGCCTTGCTGACCCAGTCTCTACATATTCAGCGGTAGAGTTGTGATGTGAATTGGTTGTCATAGGGTTGTTGTAGTGCATTTACAGATAGCTTTTTGTGGTTTCACTCTCAGAACATGGGAAGGAAGTCCTGTGATTTTTTTTCTTTTTAGTTTTAAAAAGAGACACTGCCGGGCGGTGGTGGCGCACGCCTTTAAACCCAGCACTTGGGAGGCTGAGGCAGGCGGATTTCTGAGTTCGAGGCCAGCCTGGTCTACAGAGTGAGTTCCAGGACAGCCAGGATTACACAGAGAAACCCTGTCTCGAAAAAAAAAAAAAAAAAAAAAAAAAAAAAAAAAAGAGAAACACTAAATAATCTACAGAATGTTGTTGCAACAGTAGATTTTTTAAATTGAAAATATTATTTGTATGCAGAATATTCTGATCATGGTTTTCCCTCATCTCCCAAACTAACAAACAACAAAAGAAAAAAGAAAAAGGAAACTAAGAAAGCAAGGCAAATGTATACACACACACACACACACACACACACACACACACACACAAAATCAATCCATCCATAAAACTTCAAAATTGGAAGCCATAATATACAAGCAAAAGACCAGTATGGTTAACAAAAAATGACCAAACAAAGCAATATGAGACAAAAAAAAGTTTCCAAAAATCCCTTTGAGTTTGTTTTATGTTGACCATCTACTGTAGGCCATGGAGTCTGCCCTGAAGTGTGGTTTGTTTACCCTTGGAGAACGGCGTTCCTTCTCTAGTGGTTGTTGATTGGAGATGACTTCTTGTTGGGGATGGCTCCTCGGCCACTCCATCCCAGGGCTGGTACCCTTTCTGGTTTGGATCTATGTCAGCCCCGTTCATGGTGCTATAGTCTCTGAGTTCATATGTTTTGACAGAATTCTTTTTCTTTTGAATTTTGCCTTGTTATATCTGAATTTTTGCCTCCATTCTTACAATTCCTTCGGATGGTTCTCCGTTTCTGGATTTCACAGTATGTTAAATAGTGTTCACCCCGTCTTTACTTTTTGTTCTGTTTTTTTTTTTTTTTCCCCAGTGTCTCTGGCATCCCAGGGTAGCCTTGAACTTGCTGTGTAGCCTGATAGATTGTAAGCATGTGCCACCGCACTCAGCCATTTTACCTTTCTACCTTTTATTGAGCAGGGGGCATGAACCCCGGATCAAAGATTCTGTTTTCATTATTTAATGAAGCTCTATGCCGAAGTACTTATAAACTTCCATGTCGTCCATGAGCCTTTGTTCTCTTAAACCAACCGCCTGTTTTCTGAAACATAGTAACTGCTTGTTTTGTCCTTATAAGGATACGCCTTGGCAATTGGGAAATACTGGTTCACTGAGTTAGATGTGTCTGTCAAATGTTGGCATCCTATATTGTATATTAAGCATTCACTTTTATTAGTATTGCCTCTGATCCTAGAAAAAAGGAAGTCTGAGTACTAGGCAGATACAGACTGTCCAAAATTCAGATCTTTCCGTGAAAAACTGCATTTTTTGATTGGTGACAAATTCCGTTAATTTTCCTTGTTGTAAAAGGCAATATTTACTTACTCTGAGAAAAAGGCTGCCAAATGATCATCTGTTGGCAGTCTTATAATAAGAAGCGTCTTTCAGAATAAAAGCAGCTAGTTCAGCTCGCAACTCAGCTGCACAGTGTTTTAGGACAACCAACATTCTTCACTGCATAATAGATATTGTGTTTATTGAAATTTAATAAATCTCATGATTTTCATTCCGTTGCCAACAGCATTTTTTTGGGGGTGTGTGTGCATGTGTGTGTGTTGTTCCTACACTGGGGATTGAACCTTGGTTTTATAGAAGCTGGGCAAGTTTTCTTGGTCCTATCGAGAATGTTATTGAGACTTTACATCCAGTGGGATGTAAAGGGTGGGGGGCAGGAAAGGATGTAATGACCCTAGTATAGTTTGTAATGTAATGACCCTAGTGTAGTTTGTAATGTAATGACCCTAGTGTAGTTTGCTACTGCTTTGATTCCTGCAAAAATTCAGAACATCAAAAAAGGGAATGTTTGTATATTAAGGAAAATAATTTTACCTCTTGGATTTTCTGACTTGAAGGGCCCTTGGGTTCTCTTTTGGGAGCTGTTGCTCAGTAGAATGTAATACCATGGAAGGCGAGGACTGCCTGCATGATGTCCCCTGACTTGTCTCTTAAGCTAGGGCAGCTCTCATCCTGAGGTAGGCACCGTCTTCAGTGTTAGGCCGCTCACCTTTGTCGCTGTGTTGACTCTGTTGTGTCTTGCTGGCCTCCTGGAGAAGTACACTGTCTGGAAACTTTGAGAAGCAGGGTGAGCATGACGTCATTTTGAGAACTTGCATTTCTAAAAAATATCTTTTTTTCTAATGTCACACCAGACCACTGATTTGGTAAGATAAGTGGAAAGAGATTTGAAGTTGGAGTTAGTTTTTCAGAAACTGGATGGTGGATTTCCTCTGTGGCTGCTTGAAAAGCCTGTGCTTTTAGTATGCTCTCCGTGGTTTCAGTTTGTGACTCTTCGGAATTATCCGAGATCTTCTCTTTATTCTTGGTGCCTGATAATTATTGCTTTCCCTTGTTTGGGTTCAAAAGTGCCTACTGTATACTAGGTAACATCCTTGGTGTCTGAGTTTTTTTTTCCCTAAGTTATACCTACTCTATGTTTATTTTTAAAAATTTCACTGTCCAGGTACTTGGGAGAAATGCGTTTTATTTATTTATTTATTCGAAAATCTTTGATGCTTCCCCCCCCCCCCATTTCTGTTTCTATCTTTTATTTTTTGTAACGGCATTTTTATCAGTTGGATATTAGATTTCCTGGATTGCTCTCTTACCTTTTATTTTAAGGATTTCAGGTTTTTCATGTTTGTCTCATTTTCTTTCACCTTCTCTGAGTGTTTGACCTTTTCCAACCCTATCTTGTCTGCCATTTATTTAAAGGAAGCTCTCTCCTGTCCTTGGAGCATTTTCCCATCGCTTCCTGGGGCATCTTTTCATTACCTACCCGAAGATATTCATGAGTTTTTGTTCTAGAAGTCTTTGTTATTTTCCTCTGTGTTTCCACTTTGCTAAGAGCTGCGTTCTTTCTGGTTTCCACCTTCTGGTTCTTGTTTCCTTTGCTGTTTGTGCTGGGTACTTCCTCGGAGGCTCACAGACCCAGCAGTGTGCTGAACACAGATGTCCTCCTCACGGAGGCAGCCTTACCTATTTGACTCTCTTTCGTGTATTTTCTAAAAGGCTAACAGAAAGAAAGTGTATAGAGAAAGTTTACTGTTTGAACTTGTCAGCGGTGGTCTGTTAGGGTCGGTGGGTGGGAGCTTGCCGTTTTCTTCCTGGGAACATTGGGTACTGGTCCCTTCTTAGAGAGCTCTTCTTTCCTTCCGAGGATGTACACTTGCTGCAGTTTTTGTTCAGTCCCTTTAGTTTGGTATCACTGTGCCTCCCCTGCTGGTTTTGAAAGTGAGCTCTTTACACCTTGTGTTTCCCTTTCCATCCTGCACTGCCCTGGGCCTGGAGAGRCCAATCACCTGGCCAGGGAGCACAGCGGAGGGAACTGGACAGTATTTCTTGTTCAGAAATGCAATCACTTCCATGTGCTTAGCTTCATACCTTATTGCGCCTGTGTGGTATCTTTTATTCAGATTCCTGATTCAGTATGATTTTTTGCTGCATGAGATGGCTTTTTTTCTTGTTGGAATTTTCTGCAAGTTGCTTAGTATTCAATTTTTGTAGTTCTGAGTCCATCAGTTTTTCATTTGCTAAAATGTCGTCAATTCATCTTGTCTGCTGTTCCCTGTTGTCTTCTAGTTCCCTCCCTCCCTCTCTCCCTCCTTCTCCCCTCTTTCTTTCCTGTTTTTTTTTTTTTCTTGTTTGTTTTTGTTTCTTTGTCTAGTCCTGGCTGTCCTTGACCTCCCAGAGGTCTGCCTACCTCCCATATGCTGGAGTTAAAGCCACCCATCACCACTGTTGAGATGTCTTCTAGTTTCTTCATCCTTTTGAACTTACTTTTCTATTTCTTTGGTCATTCTCCAGATTTATTTATTTGTTTATTTTAGACCTGGCTGGCCTCCAACTTGTGGAAATCTTTGTGCCCCTATCTCCCAAATGCTGGGATTACAGGTTTTGTGCCACTATGTCTGGGATATTTTAAATAAGAATATAAAATCCTGGCATTTCGGTATTTTCTAAATGAGGATATGAAAGGCCTAATAAAAAAGGCATTTTAGTTTACATGTGTGTGGAGAAAAAACTCACACGTTCTTTGTTTTGCTCTTGAGACACAGTTGCTTTCCTGCAGTAGGCCTGGCGACCTGAAACTTCTACGCAGACTAGGCTGGTCTTGGAACTCACCGAGATCTACCTGCCTCTGCCTCCTGATTGTGTATTAAAAATGTGTACTACCACACGTGCCGGTTTGTGTAAATTCTTAAGGTGGAAACAAAACAATGAAAAAAGACAGAAAGAAAGAACCAAGAAATAAGAAAATATTATCATCACTCAATTGGGTATTTTTTATATTTAAAATCATATATATATATATATACATATATACACATATACATGGGGTATTTAATGTAGATGTAATACATATGAACCTATAATACATTATATATGTGTGTGTGTGACTGTATGTAGCTATGTACTCTATACACATGCACACACACATTTTTAAATTCAGGGCTGGTTTTCAGTTTGGAAGTTTGCTGAAGGATATTAGTGATTTCCTTAAAGTTTGAAGTGCACGGGCTCACAGAGTTGTGTAGAATTCACTGTGCTGGACATGTGGCTTGAGTCCTGTGAGAGCGTGAACACTGAGTCCCACCACCTTGGGGAAAGGAGAAAATTACCTCCCCAAAGGGGCTCCTCTGACCTCCTCTCCCCACTAAGTGTGTACCTGATTACACACATCATATACATAATGCAATACTAATAGAATAAT
Organism: Apodemus speciosus; assembly: GCA_002335545.1. Classification (NCBI taxonomy): domain Eukaryota; kingdom Metazoa; phylum Chordata; class Mammalia; order Rodentia; family Muridae; genus Apodemus; species Apodemus speciosus. Next base: position 4,309,630 of record BDUI01000001.1, on the reverse strand, counting down.
GGAAAGAAATTATATTTACCAATCTAAATTTACAAATCTTTAATTCTGGTTCTAGGTAAATTTTTTAAAGTTTTGAATTAGTCCTAACAGAAATATTTTTTTTTCTTTTTTTGAGACAGGGTTTCACTGTGTAGCTCTGGCTGTCCTGGAACTCACTCTGTAGACCAGGCTGCCTTTGAACTTAGAAATCCGCCTGCCTCTGCCTCCTGAGTGCTGGGATTAAAGGCGTGCGCCACCACCGCCCGGCTCTAACAGAAATATTAACACTGAAATCGCCTCAGGAGTCCTGGATCTTCTAAAAATTCTCAAACAAATCAGTAATTTAACACATTATTTTGTCTCTGGTCGTATTTAACTTATTTTGAATAATTACTAAAGAAAGTTATGATGTTTGATCTAAATTATTGCTTAGGATGAATCTTTGTTTTTTATTTATGGTGTTTTAGGTTAACTAGTAAGTATTTTATCAAGAAAGTATTATTGCACATGAGAAACTCAAGGCTACCTTAACTAACACAGGTTCTGATTACCTAATTCCTAAATATCAAAATCTGACTTTTTTTGTTTTTTTTTTCTTTTTGTATTAGATACATAACTATATAGAAAGTCTTCAGAAAGTTACATTTTATATTTTGAACCTGTATTTATTTCAATTACAACTTAGTACTATTACTTACTTTCTGGGTAGGAGGGCTTAGGAATTCATGTTTCAGATCAAACCACTGAAAGCAAAGTTGAAGCTGCTCGTGGTAGAGCCCTCCGTTAGTCCTGGCGCTTGGAGGAGAGGCATGTGGATCTCTGCGAAAGCTGCAGGCTGCCTGGGGTCACAGACTGAGAACCTGTCTTTACAAATCAAAAACTAAACAAAAACGAAAAAATGAAAGCGGGAAAAGGAAAGCAAAATGTAGATCCTGGGCTGTGGCCCTGGCTATTTTGGCCCACCCTACCATGCGGTATCCATGCAGACAAGTTTATAGTGGGGTAGTGTTACAGTATCTGCTCAGGTGTGGTTGATTCTCATTAGCCACATTCAGTTATGCTATTTTGCATGCTTGTGGTTCGGTCTAAAAGGAGCTGCTGTTTTCTTTTAGAGGGATGCATTCTGAATCATACTTGCATTTGGAAGGCCTTAGAAGGAGCTATTTATTCTCTTTTTTGTTTTTCAAGTAATATTGCTACATGTCCATTTTAATTTTTTATTTCTGTGTACATGTTTTCTTATAGCTTCTCCATATATAACAACAATAATGATGCTGCTGTAATAAAACCTTCATAATTTTCTTCCTTCCTTCTTTCCTTCCTTCCTTCCTTCCTTCCTTCCTTCCTTCCTTCCTTCTTTCAAGACAGGATCATGTATCGCAGACTAACTAGCCTTAGACGCTACCTCTGTAGCTGAGGAGGGCCTTAAACTTGTGATTCTCTGCCTCCACCTCCCAAGGGCTGGATCACAGGCTTGCACCAACACTTAGAGATGGTGCAGTGCTGGAGAACCTACTGCTTCTTACATGCTAGACAAGCAGTTTTCCTGCTAAGCTACATACCAGGCCTGCACATTTATCTTTTTTTAATAAAAATTTCAGATATATTTCTAGAAGTAGTATTGTACTGTCAAAAAATCATCAACTCTTTTTTTTTTTAATTTTCTAAATTAAATTGCCACATGATTTCTGAAAGACTCATACCAAGCTAGCTGTGTGTAAGGAACTGGCTGACTGCTCAGTAACCATCAGTTTGGAACTTCAGTCAACATTTCTTCTCAGTTTCACAAGTAAAATGACAGTAGTGCATTGTTTCATCTCATATTTCCATAATGACTGGTGAGGGTTTTTCTGTAGAACTCAGGATCTATGGAGATGGCTCAGCAGTTAAGAGCATAGATCTTCCAGAGGACCTGGGCTCAATTCCTAGCACCCACGTGGTGGCTCACAACCATTTGTAACTCCAGTTCCAGTCTTGGGCTTCCATGGGCACTTCATTCGTGTGGTAAACAGACATATGTTCAGGCAAACATTTACATACCTAAAAATAAATAAAATATCAAAAAACTTTAAATATTTAGAACTCAGCTTGAAAAATATAACTCTAAAATTCTTTTCATCTTCAGAGAGTGTAAAAATGGCGGTTAATTACTAAACAAAATGTCATATAGTTAATGATAAGAACAACTTGAACTGTCTGAAAATTGATATAATGAGCTCTCTTTAGGATTTGTGCAAATTTAAATTGGTCAGCATGTACGGAAAGGACATCGACGTGCTGGAAGACGGTGTGAAACAGTAAACAGGGCTGCTGTGAACGCCAAGCACGCCATGCTTTCACGTCGCATGTAGCTGGGCGTGGCGGCACACGCCAGGAGTTTCGGCTGCTCTAGAGGCATAGGAGAAAAATCAGTTGGCTCCAGGAGTGCACAGCCCACCTAAGGAGCACACTTAATGTTGCTTTCCTGGAAAGTTTAAAATTTTGTATTTTGAATTTCATTTGTTGTGTTACTAAGTAAGGAATTTTCTTTATTGTACTCTTATAGAATGGGACGCCGGTCTTCAGACACTGAAGAGGAAAGCAGAAGCAAGAGAAAAAAGAAACATCGGAGGCGGTCCTCCTCAAGCAGCTCTTCAGACAGCAGGACGTACAGCCGCAAGAAGGGTGGCAGGAGGCCGAGGTCCGAGTCACGGTCCTGGTCCAGAGACCGCCAGCCTCGCTCGCATTCCTACGAGAGAAGGTAATGCTCATAATTTGTTCCCTTGTCTGCATAGTGTTGTTGTTGTTACTGTTTTAACTTTTTATTGATTCTTTGTGAGTTTTATGTCATGTACCCTAATCCCACTTAGCTCCATATCTGTCCTCTATCCTTGCAACCTCTCCCAAAAGCAAATAAAAAATAAGAATACAAATAAAACAAACAAAAGAACACCCCCCCCCCAAAAAAAAAAAAACAAACAAAGAATCTTGTTATGGAAGCTGTAGTGTGTCACAGTGTCACGCAGTGGACCCTTTTGTCCACACATCTTTACTCACAAATACTCACTGCAATGAGTCATTGGTCTGGTTCGAGGCCTCTGACTTCTGTTACACTATCGATATTAGATCCTTCCCAGGACTCCTCTTGGATTTCCTGGTGTTGCCCTGTGTCATGGAGATCCTGTAGTTTTGGATCTTCAGGAGTGGCCCCTTCACATTCTCTAACAGTTCATAGATAGGGTAGATGTTGTGAAGGACCAACTCAAAGCCCTGGGTTTTTGTGGCTTGAGTGGTAGCTGAGTTGGTGAGCCTGCCAGCTCTCCCACACCCATACTCCTAGGACGAGTTCTCCAGTATTACCTGAACTAGCTCACCCAGGGTCAAAGCTGGCAAGGCACAGGGCCAGCTCTCCTGCCCTTATGCCCCCAGGGCCAGCTCACTCATGCCTTCCCCATCAGGACCAGCACATTTTTATTATACAGTAGTGAGAGGAATGTTCTTGAGAAGCCACTGATTTTTGTATTTTAATTTTATTGGATCAATTTTCTTTTAGTAGTTAGGTTCTTAGGTTCCCAACCCCATTGGTTGTTTTGTTTTTTCTAATCAGGCCTACTGTTTTTGCCCTTTGTCTGTATGTAGGCAAGTAGATAGAAATTGCTATGGTTCCTGCATTATCTGATGATATTTGGAAAGATTAGATACTACTGTGACCCATAATGTCTAGTTGCTAGTCCATCTGTGAGTCACCTGTCTGGCTGTTGGAGATCATGGATCATTATTTATTGTTTTCATATTGAGGAAAGAGTGAAACACAAGAATGAGACAAGTTTAGATTTCTCTTTAGTACTTACAACTAAAACTTTCGTTGCAGCAATGCTTGGTTATGGTTTGTTTCAGACGCAGGCGCAGATCGAGTAGCAGCTCTTCTTATGGCTCCAGAAGAAAAAGAAGTCGCAGTCGTTCCAGGGGCCGAGGGAAATCCTATAGAGGTCAAAGGTCTCGGTCAAAAAGCAGAACAAGAAGGTATGCGCAGGAGCACTGATGCTGTGTCCAAACTCCTCCAAGACCCATGTCCCTGGGTCCTACAGCTTTGACTGGCTTCAGATGGCAACTCTGTTTTCTCATTGGACACTGCTCATGTAGTCACCATCTCATGGGTTTATAGGAGCTGGGTTGTTCAGTGTAACTTCACTCATGTCTCTTGTATTTGTTTCTGGCTGTGCCTTCTCATTCTCTGGATGATGGTGGAAGTATTTGAAGAAGGAAGAATAGGAGTCTCAAACTATCTAGGTTTAGAACTAACGTGCTGTGGTATGGACTGAGCATTTATGTCTTTTCAAAATTTCTTAAAGACTTCTCCCCCTGTTCTGTCTGTTTGTAGATAAGGCTTTTATAGAAGTAATGAAGGTTTAAGTGAGGTTATTTTTGGGGCCTCTATCTGATAATGCTCTTGGCCCTATAAGAGGAAGAAGTGAGGGGCTGGAGAGATGGCTCAGCAGAAGTGTAGTTCATAACCACCTGTAACCCCAGCACTGAGATACATGCACATGGGTGGCATATACATAGACACATGCAAGAGAAGGAAGAGAGGTCATTCCATCTCTGTTCAAAGGGTGTCATGAGAGGGCACCGTGAACAGGCTGCCATTTATAAGACAGAAAAGAGTTCTCACAGGGAACCAAACTGTCTGGCACTTTGATCTTGAACTTACAGTCTAAAAAAACCCAAGACAGTAAACTTGTGTATACTGTGGTACTTTGCTGTGGCAACCTGAGTAGACTAATGTGTGCTGCATCACTCCTGCATTTCTAAAGGGCAGGGTCGGGATAGTGTGAGGAGTTGGATGTTTTGGACAATGGTAAAAATGTGCATCAGTGGAGTAGGACCACAGTATTGAGGGGATTGAGAAAAAAGGGATTTAGAAGTTTTTAGACACTGAGAGCTTTTAGACAGATGAGTAATGGGATAAATGAAAGAATAAACACAGTGCTTTACAGATTGCTTCTTGTCTCTGCTGAGCTCTGCATAGTTCTAGGTTCTAACTAGGATTCATAATAGCGTAATGAACATAAAATACATAATTCTCATTGCATATGAAGCTTCATTGCAGTAAAGTCTCTATGTTTAGCTTTTCTGGATTTTTGTTATTTGACATTGTCCACCTCTGCTTTTTATTTATCCCACATATAAACTTCTGTGTATAGTACGTTATTGCCTCCTGTACTTGCTCCAGTCTTCCAAGGGTTGGTTTGTTTTATTTCTTCCATAAGCCCAGCACTTTTTTCTTTTTCTTTCTTTTTTTTTTTTTTTTTTGCCATCATCTCTGCTTTGAACATTCTTCCGACTTTTTAATGTTGACTTTTACATAACATTTAATTCACTTTTTCTTTTTAAAAAA
>BDUI01000001.1:4267291-4299686 GCA_002335545.1 Apodemus speciosus | reverse complement strand
TCTTTAAGGGATTTTTGTGTTTCTACCTCTTGACCCATGTTCTCTTGTATTTCTTTAAGGGAATTATTTATGTCCTTCTTGAAGCCCTACATCAAGTATATGAGATATGATTTTAAATCTAGCTCTTGCTTTTCTGATGTGATGGAGTATGCAGGATTTGCTGTTGTGGGAGAACTGGGTTCTGATGGTGCCATATTGCCTTGATTACTGTTGGTAATGATCTTGCGCTTGCCTTTGGCCATCTCATTATCTCCAGTGTTAGCTGGTCTTGCTGTCTCTATCTTTTCTCCTGCTGGCCTGTGTTTCTGTATTCCTGGGATTCCTTTTCTCTCCAATGCCCTGCAAACACCTGGTTCTCCAAAAAGTATCAGGTGATGGGGTCTTTCCTGTGGCAGACTTGGCAAGGGTCGAATGCCCCGCAGGCTGCTATTTCTCAAATGTTCTGCTGCTGCCAGATTTCAAATGCTCTGCTGATACTGGTTCTCGAATGCCCTGCTTCTATGAGTTCGAATGCATCTACTGGTGCCAGTTCTCAAATGACCTGCTCCTGCCAGTTCTTGAATGCCTTCCTCCTACCCGTTCTCTAGAGAGTATCAGGAAGTAGGCTCTTCCTCGTGTCAGAAGGGGCACAGGTCAAATAACCTGCTCTTGCCAGTTCTCCAGAGAGTATCAGGAAGCAGGATCTTCCCCGTGTCAGATGTGGCACAGGTCTACCACATCCGATGGATGGGGCAGTGGCGATTAACCTGCTCCTGCCAATTCTCTAGAGAGTATCAGGAAGTGGGATCTTCCCCCTGTCAGATGTGGCACTGGTCTCTGAGAGCAGGACTCACTCTAAGCATAGGTCTCCCTGCAGGTCAAATGCTCCCTTGCAGGATATGTGCCCAGACAGCTGTAGATCTGCCCAGCTCCTACGTGCAGAAGGAACCCAGGCGGACTGTGTCCTGAGTGATCTTTCACTCTGCTGTTCCCTGTGTATCTGGGTGAGCTGGTTGCTTGGTCACAGGAGCCAAGATGGTGGCAACCTCAAACTGCCGGGCTCCCTCTTATGGTATGAGCTTCTCTGATTTTTTATCTTCAAACTTTTACATTGATATTTATATGTGATATTTGTCTTCTCTGTATAGCCTTTATTAAATTTATTACCTGCATTGCTTTCCCTTTCTTCACAAAGAGAACTCAGAATTTAGCCCTTTAATTTCAATGCCCAGGAACAATTTTGGATTAGTGGGACTGCGTTCTTTGAAGCTTTGGTATGTTCAGGAAACCCTCTGGGCTCAGAGCCATATATAATAACTTTCTTGATTTCTTTAGCAGAAATCGTACAGCCTGAATATTCTATTTCCTTTGACTTCCTTTTGATAAATGTTTTTTGTCTAGTACATCATCCAATTCACGTGGATTTTAAATAAGTGCCTAGAGGTCTGCAAAGTGCCCTCTAATGACTCCAGGCTTTTCTGTTACTTCAGTGCTTATTTTCCTTTTGTCCTTCATTAATTTAGTATTACAACTGTTTTCTTATTTAAATTATCTGGCAGATTACCTAAATTTAAAAGGAAAAATGTGGACGGGAGAGATGGCTCAGAGGTTAAGAGCACTGACTGCTCTTCCAGAGGTCCTGAGTTCAATTCCCAGCAACCACATGGTGGCTCACAGCCATCTGTAATGGGATCTGATGCCCTCTTCTGGCATGCATGTGTACATGCAGATAGAACATTCATGTATAAAATAATTACATCTGAAAAATAATAAAATTAAAAGAAGGAATGTTAGGCATGGCTAGTGCATGCTTACAATCTATAATCCCACAAGAAATAGGCAGAGGCAGGAGAGGCAGGAATTCAAGATCATACTCAGCTCTCGAAAGGTTGAGACAAACCTGGGCTACACAATACCCTGCTTCCAAAACAAGCAGATTAAAAAGTAGACTTTGATTAATTATGCCTTCTATTTTTCTGTTTTCTAAGTTCTTTCTGTTTGTTTGTTTGTTTGTTTGTTTGTTTTTTCCAGACAGGGTTTCTCTGTGTAGCCCTGACTGTCCTAGAACTTACTCTGTAGACCAGGCTGGCTTCGAACTCAGAAATCTGCCTGCCTCTGCCTCCCAAGTGCTGGGATTAAAGGTGTGCGCCACCACTACCCGGCTCTAAGTTATTTCTTTTATCCTCATTTCTTATTCTGTACTTTAAAAAATTATTTATTTTTACTTTATGTGCATTGGTGTTTATCTGTATGTATGTCAGTGTGAGGATGTCAGATCTTAAAATTACAGATAGTTGTGAGCTGCAATGTAGGTGCTAGGAATTGATCCTGGTCTTCTGGAAGAACAGACAGTACTCTTAACCACTGAATTCTGTTATCCAGTCTCCTCTGTATTTTATTTTTATTTATTTAATTTTGTAATTAAGAATACATTTATGTGTGTGCATGTGTGTGTGTGTGTGTGTGTGTGTGTGTGTGTGTGTGTGCGCGCGTGCATGTTTGTGCTGTGGTGTGCGTATAGAGATCAGAGAATTGTTTCATTTACTTTGAGTTCCAATGACTGAACGCAGGCTTGGCAGTAAGCACGTTTACCCACTGAATCATCTTCCCAGCTCTTTTGTTTCCTAGATTTTGAACTGGGATTTAATTTATATTTGTATGTATATCTTCTGTTGATAAAAGTGTTTAATGCAGACCATGTGTGGCAGCACATGCCTTTAGTTCTAGCACTAAGGAGGCAGAGGCAGGCAGATCTATGAGTTTGAGGCTAGCCTAATCTACAAAGTCAGTTGCAGGACAGCCAGGGCTACACAGAGAAATCTTGTCTCTGGAGACAACAACAACGAAAATAGAAAAGTGTTTATGGCTCCAAATTTTCCTGAAATTTCTGCTTAATTATATTCAGTAAGCTTTTTTCCTCCAAGATACTAAAATTTCCAAATGTATAGCAAAGTTGATATAATTTTATATTGAATACTCATATACACTACCAAGACATTTTCATTAACTTTCTACTTGATTTATCACATACCTACTCATTTCTTCCTCTCTGTGGGTTAATTAATCCTAAAGTTTCATCCATTGTTTCACATATATGTATATATTCATTCCTTTTAAATATTTTAGTATCAAATCATAGAGTCAGTATTTCACAAATTTTTCTTTTGAAAAATACTTAAAACCTTTTTCTTTTGTGGTAAAATTCATAATTTTACAGTGTACAGTTCTAAGCATACATTTGTTGAACTTGACAAAGACATACAACTTTCAAAATAATAGACCTGAGAGCTCACTTATAACTTTTCTTAATTCCTGCTTGCCAACTGAGCTGGAACTACAGTTTTGGTTTATTGAATAGATTAATTTTATGTGCCTGCAGTCATATACTATGCACATTTTTGTTAAGGCTTATTAACTATAATACTTTTGAGATTTATTTTATGTATGTTGATAATTATTCTTTTGATTGTTGAACAATATTCTGTAGTATGAATCTTACTACATTTTMTTGGAGAATTTGTATAAAATCATGTAGTATTGATATTTCGCATATGCCCTCTTCTACCTATCTTAATGCTTTCATTACTATATTAGTACTTGTTACTTTTTATTGCTGAATGGTAAATACATCATGGTTTATTTCACACATACACTCATACATACAAATTTATATATACTATGCTAAGATGTCTATTCATGATTGAAAATAGGGCATTAAAATTTCTGACAGACTGGCAAGATAAGATGGCATAACTGATAAAGGTTCACTGTCCAGTCTGTTGTCAGACCTGAGGACCTGAGATGGATCCCTGAGACCCACATGGTAAAGGGAGAAAACCAACTTCCTCATGAGTCTTCTGATCTCCACATGTGTACCGTGATATGCACATGCCCAAGCATACTTATGCAAAATAAGCAAATAAAACTGTAATTAAAATCTCCTACTATTATTATTACTAATATTTCTCATGTCGTCTGTGAATATTTGCTTCATGTATTTGGGTGCTCTGATGTTTAGTGCATATATGCTTAAAACTGTCCTTCTGCCTTCCTGCTGCTGAATAGACCAACTTCTTCTATCTGAATACCCTTTCCTCTTGTGACAGTCTTTGACTTGTAGTCTATATTGTTTGATCTAAGTTTTTCTACTTCTATTCTTTTTGGTTACCATGTATATTGAATATGTTTCCATTCTTTGTTCAATATATGTCTTTATAGCTAAGACTTTTCTCTTTATTTTATTGATTAAATTTGCTCTTTGACAGTTCCATTCATGTATGTAATGCATTCTGTTTCTTCTTACTCCTGCCTTCTGTTATCTCCTTCCTACCCCTGTCATCATCCCCACCTCCTTCCAAGTCAAAGTCTCTTTTCCATATTTCATATCTGCTTGTTTTCTGGCCCACTGATTTTAACCAGGATTAATTTTGTGGTCAGGGCTTTGGGACTATCCCCTGGAACCTGGTGAGCTCATCATTGAGTACACACCTGAAGATAATTCCTGATCTTCCCTGGGATCTCGTGCTATTCAGAAGTTCAGTATGGAGGGTAAAGGGTTCTAAACTCCCGCAGTCCTGACTGGCTGCAGGTAGGCACAGTTTTGTGACACCCGGTGTAAACAACCATAGCTGCTCTTGAGACAGTGATCACCATACTGTTACGCTCTGTAGATAGTCTTTCCAGCCTTTCTTCCTATACTTAAGCTCTGCATTCTCTCTGTTCCCTCTTTTGTGATGTTTTCTGAACTTTAGAGGGTAGTATAAATGCCCTGTTTAGAGCTGACCTCGGGATTGCTACTTCTTAGAATTTTGACCGGTTGTAAGTCATCTGAGTTCATTGCAATTCACTGTAAAGAGAAGTTTCTGTGATTAAGGCTGTAATACATATTTAGAATTTAGTTTGGTTCTGTGGTGGTTGGAATGAATATGGTTCCTGTGGGCTTCTAGGGAGCAGCACTCTCAGGAGGCGTGGCCTTATTGGAGGAAGTTTGACCCTGGGCTTTGAGGTCTCAGATGCCCAGTGTTTCTCTCTTTCTGCTGCCTCCTGATCCACATGCAGAACTCTTGGCTCCTTCTCTAGCACCATGTCTGCCTGTGCCTGCCATGCTTCCCACCATGATGGTAAAACTATAAGCCATCCCCAATTAAATGTTCTCCTTACTAAGAGCTGCCTGGGAGTGGTGTCTATTCACAGCAATAGGACACTAAGACAGGTTCCGTTCCAGTTTATCTACAGGTCAGTAGTGAGTGCCCTCATCCCCCTATGATTTACTTAATCATGGGGTTTGACCATGTTTACACTGTTGTAAGTCTTGTGTCTTATAGACAGCAGTTAGTTGCATATCATCTTATTAATTCGTCCAGTTATGCTATGATTTTGTTTTGCTCTTTTTTTGATTTGGAGAGATTTAACAGATTTGTCTTTAAAGTGATTACGGGGGTGAAGGATTGCTCAGTGGGTAGAGATCTTACCTGTGGAAAGCTGTGCCCAGCTTCCCACCCCATCACACTGGGCACACATTTGCTTTTTGTGTTTTGTTTATTTGTTTGCTTAGTTTTTTGCCATCACATAATTTTTATTCAAATATATAGTTGTATTACTTTTTGTTTTCCCTTTCCCCCCTCCAGCCCCGCCCATGTCCCCTCCCTCCAGCCCTTCTCATGGCTCTCCCCACTTTCAAGTTGATGACCCCCTTTTCTTTTATTTCTCCTCCCTTCTTATTAAAAATAGACAGCCAGGGCTACACAGAAATCCTGTCTGAAAAAATCAAACCAAGAAACAAGTTTTTTCCTCATAAAATATATCCTGATTATACTTTGTCTTCCCTTTGCTCCTCCCACTTCCTCTCTCATCACCTCCCATCCAGGTCCACTCCCCTCTGTCCCTCTTTAGTAATGAACAGGCTTCTAAGAGATAACAACAAAACATAACAAAATAAAATAGAACAAGATACAGGAAAACCATTACATTAAAGTTGGAGAAGGCAAACTAATAGCAGGAAAAGAGCCCAAGAGAAGGCACAAGAACCAGAGACCTACTGGTTCACACACTTGGAGTCCCATAAAAACACTAAGGTAGAAGCTATAATATATTTGCAGAGGACCTGATGAAGACCCTTCCAGGCCTGTGCAGGTCCTGTGCATTGCTGCTTTAGTCTCTAGGACTTCCTATGAGCTTCGCTCAGTTGATTCAGAAGCCCTTGTTCCTCTGGTGTCCTCCATCCCCTCTGGCTCCCTAAGTGCTGAGGGGAAGGATTTTGTGGAGACATCCCACTGAGAGCTGTGTGTTCTAAGGTTTCTCTCTGTTTGTAGGGTCTGGCTGTGGATTCTCAGTTGCTACAGGAAGAAGCTTCTCTGATGATAGCTGAATAAAGAACTGATCACATTTGTCTTTCTGGGTCTGAGTTTCCTCACTCAGGATGAACTTTCCTAGTTCCATCCACTGACCTGTTAATTTCATGAAGTCATTTTTTTTTTTGAACAGTTGAGTAGTATTCCATGTGTAAATGTACCACGTTTTCTTTATTCTTCTGTTGAGGGACATCTAGGTTGTTTCCAGTTTCTGGCTATCATGAACAGAACAGCAATGAACATGATTGAACAAGTGTCCTTGTGGTAGGATGGACTCTTCTTTGGGTATATGTCCAAGAGTGGTATAGCTGGATCTTGAGGTAGACTGATTCTAGCTTTCTGAAGAACTACCATATTGATTTCCATAATGGCTCTATTAGTTTACATTCCCACCAGCAAAAAAAGGAGTGTTTCCTTTTCTCCACATCCTAAACAGCATGGGCTGTCACTTGTTTTTTTGATCTTAGTCTTTCTGACAGGTGTAAGATGGAATCTCAAAGTAGTTTGATTTGCATTTCCCTGAAGGCTAAGGATGTTGAACATTGCTTTAAGTATTTCTCAGCCATTTGAGTTTCCTCTTTTGAGATTCTGTTTAGATCTGTGGGTATACCTTTGTAATATTAGCCCTTGGAAGGTAGAGATAGAAGGATTAAAACTATAAAGTAAGGTCAAGGTCAGCCTGGACTACGTGAGATCCTGTCTCTTAACAACAACATTAACTACCAAAAACCACACAGAAATAGTCAACCAGCCAGCCAACCAACCAAAAACTCCCAAGTAATTATACAGGAAAAACACTGCTGCCAGTTGGTCAGTTCTTTCTTATTGTACTGTATCTTGCCCCTGTTTTGTTCTTTGTCACCGGCCTTTGTAACCAGTTTTGGTACAAATATGCTTTCACTTCTTTCTTTCTTTCTTCCTTTCTTCCTTTCTTTTTTTAAAGATTTATTAATTTATTTTCTGTATGTGAATATGCTGTCATTGTCCTCAGACACGCCAGAAAAGGGCATCAGATCCCATTACAGATGGTTGTGAGCTACCATGTGGGTGCTGGGAATTGAACTCAGGACTGACATCTGGACCTGGACCATAGAGCCATCTCTCCAGTCAGCTTTCGTTTCTTTCTTATTTCTGTTTGTGTATCTTTGGTAGGGCTTTGCAGTTATCATAAAGTGTTAGTGAATATCTTACAGTCTCTTAAACCAAGGCAACCTTAGTTGGATGCAAGTACTTCACTCATGCATCTCCTTATCTGTTGAGACACAGTCTAGGAATGGAGAATTTTGAGTCCAGGTAAACAGGGCAGACTCCTGTGACCTCAGTTTCTTTAAAACAGAATTGTTCTTAGAATGTGCTTTTGTGCTCCTCCCAGGTGTAGTGGATAGAAGTGACTTTACTTTAGCTGTATTATTGTATGTGTATGTATGCATTATTCATATCCCTCTACGAAGCTTTTTATACATGTTGCTTGTCATTGTGATTGAACACCTTACTCATGACGTGTGTGTGTGTGTGTGTGTGTGTGTGTGTGTCCTCAGAACTCATACTGTAGACCAGCCTGGCTTCAAATTCACAGAGATCCACCTGCCTCTGCCTCCTGGGGTCAAAGGTGTGCGCTGCCACTGCCTGACTCTTGTGATTCTTTTTAACCCTCAGAGTATAACTTTCCTGATGCTCTGAATAAAGTTGGCTATTGAATGAGAATTTATTCTGCCTCATTTTTAGGCCCAGCTCTTCCAAGTTTACACTTCCAACTAAAGTGGTAAACACTTATCTATACCTTATGCTTTTAAAATCAGTTTGCAAAACAGTATATTTATTAGTGTGATTTTGTGCTTGCTTCAGTTTTTATGATTTTTATCATTGATATTTTCTCCAAGAATTAAAAATGTTTTATGAAATGTTAGGCTATAGCTTGCATGAGGCCCTGGATGCAATTTCCAGAGTCAGAAAACAAAGCAAAACACAAAAATACAAACCACCAACAATATGTTAGATATCATTACAGTTTTATAATATCATGTATGTTTGCATTGTCACTAAGTTTTCACCCCTCTCTGTTTCTCTGTTGCTGTCCAGGGTTTTCTTGTTTGAATTTGCAGGGCACTTTAATATTTCCTGTAAGGCAGACCTACAAGAAGTGTAGGACTTCAGCTTCGCTTTAGCTGTGAAGAACTTCAGCTTTTATTTCAGTGAAGTTTTGTCTTCTACCAAAGGCTTATTTTATGTTTTATTTAGAAAAAAAAATTCAGCTGTTATTTTTTTCCAAATAAACTTTGTATCCCTTTTTTCCTCTTACCCCCTGGGAACTCAGAAGTACACCTGGTTAACAGGTGATATATCTCCTATGTGCCTTACGTTTTTCTACAGTCAGTTTTATTTTTGCTGTTCTAAGACAACAATTTAAAATAACAACTGCTGTCGAGTGCTCTGGTTCCAACATTTGTTGTTTAGTTCCAACATTTAAAATTATAGTTTGGTCTTGGTGTTTGCTTTGTGATTTTTGATAGTGGATCTTACTGTGTAGACAGGAGTCTTGGAGCGCACTGTGTAGGGCACTGGGTCCCAGCCTTCTTATGCTGCGGCCCTTTATTAAGACAGTTCTCCCCACCCCCAACCATAACATTAGTTTTGTTTCTGTTTCACAACTGCAGTTTTGCTACTGTGATGAATCATAGTATAAAGGAACTCATGAAAGGGTCATTTGGCCCCCGTAGGGGTCAAGATCCACAGGCTGAGGACTACGAATGTAGCTCACTCTGGCCTTGAACTCAGATTTCCATCTACTAGGGTCCTGGGAACAAAGGTATGTGCCATCACACCCAGGTTTCTGTTTGTTGATATTCATTTTTAGGTTTTTCTTCTCTTATTTTGAGACAGTAGCCCAGGTCGACTTGGAACTCACTCTGCAGTGTAAACTGAGCGCAAACTCTTGGTTCTCCTCCTTCAGCCTTTCAAATGCTGGTATGATGGTGCTCCCCATCACCGTCATCCCGTCTGTGATCTTCCTGCTTCGCCTGCTTTTCCTCCTCTCCTCCTCCTTCCTCCTCTCTTTTTTCTTCTCCCTGTCTTCCTCCTCCCTTTTCCTCCTCTCCCATTTCCCTCCCGTTCTTCCTTCTCCTCCTCTGTTTCTGACCTCCACTACAGTGCATTTCTTTTTCTTTTTATTGAATATTTTATTCATTTACATTTCAAATGTTTCCCCCTTTCTCGATTCCTTCCCCTGCAGAAACCTCCTATTCCATCCCTCCTCCCCTGCTTCTGTGAGGGTGTGCTCCCACCCACTCCCACCTGAAGCCTGTGCTTTTGACTCTGATATTTTACTATCAATCAATGTCAGATTATTACTCTTTTTTAAATAGTTATTTAAAAAAACCCAAATATTAGACTAAAAGGCAAGTTGAAAAAATTCTTAAGAATTCCCATATATCCTTTATGTAACCTCACCATAGTTAACCAATTGGTTATTGACAATGCAGCGATTAGCCTAGAGATACCATCTAAGTCTCACTCAGTTTCTGAGCAAGTGCTCTCTGCTCATCTTTTATAACCTTTATCCTTCTGAGGAATATTTAACTTTTTTATAATGTTCCTTATTTCCCTCAGTTTGGGATTATGTGAAATTTTTTTTTGTCTTCATGATTAGAATGAGTTATATGTTTTTGGTAAGAATATCAACTGGTGAGAGTTCTTTAGTGTTAGGTATCAAGTTGGTATCATTTAGGCCGCACTAGGTATCATTTGCTCTCATTGGTGGTATTACCATATGTATGTAAGGTGTCAGGCTGTGCCTACAGAATTACCATCTTTTCTTGTGCAGTTGAGAGATGTCTTTAGAGGGGGATTTTTCAGATTATAAATTTGTGACTTTGCAGACATTGACTTACGAATTTTTAATTTTTAAGTATATCATCTGAAATAAACACTTGACATTTGCTTAATGATATTTCTAATTTTTGTGGATGGTAGGAGGTAGAGGCTTAGGTTAATTTATGTTAAAATAGAGGTCTAACACCATTATGTTACTAGAGTTTCAGGGTTTTTTTTTTGTTGTTTTTTTTGTTTTGTTTTGTTTTGTTTTTTTTTTTTTTTTTTTTTAAAGATTTATTTTGTTTTGCTTGCATGAATGTATGTGCACCACCTATGTGCCTGGGGCCTTTGGGCCAGAAGAGGGCGTTGGATTCCCTGGAACTGGAGTTATAGATGATTGTGAATCTCTCTGTGGGTCTTACAGCCAAACCTAGATGCTCTGCAAGAGCAACCAAGTCATTTTTCCATCTTTTGTTTCGCTCTGAATAGTTTCATACCTTAAAAAAGTTAATTGACCATATGAATAAGATTCTCCGTTTGGATCATTGGTTTGGTTCAATTGCTCTATTTTTATATCAGTCTTAGGCAGTTTTTATTATTATGTAAGGGAGTCCCTGCAGGTGTCATCCATGGAAGTGAATGGTGCAAAGAGATAACGAAAACCTGATGCCTGCATCAGGCTTCAGGGAGTCTAATTATAGGCAGTTAGAAAAAGGCCTCGAAGTAATACAATCCTCATGGAATAAGGAAGCGTAACTACATCAAAACTTAGCTCAGGGTACATGTCATTTCTTCCAAGGCAATAGGTCTGGCCTGGTCTTGATCATACAAATAGCATCGAGGACATTTGGGCTATTAGCCACCTCTGTCCTGGTTGTAGGAACTTGATATGGCCTGGCCCAACAGATAATGCGGATCACCAGACTGTTAGTCACTTCCAATTCTCTGTTTTCTGAATGGAAGGACAAGTTTTTTATCTTTCCCATTGGAAAGACAATGCTTCTTGCTTAATCTTTCTGGTTTCTCTGGAGATCTGTTGGCTCAAGTATCTTCGTACTCTGCTCCCAACAGTTATGGTTCTGTAAAATAGGAATTATTATTTGCAGATCCATATGCATTTAGAGTCAGCCTGACAATTTCTCCAAGTCTGCTGGAATTGCAGAGGGGCAGTTCATCGAGTCACTAGAATGGGAAAGCTTAATGTTGTGTTTTCAGTTAATGAGTATCGTGTGCATCTTTATTCACTTCTTTAGTTTCTCTTAACAATGTAGTTTTCAGTGTAAACATTTTTATGTTATTTTACTTAGTGCTGTTTTGACTGAGTAACTAAGGAAAGGTTTAAACAACAATTTTATTTCTCAGTTGGTTGGGTACTGATGAAGGCTCTTTTTGTGGATCATAGATGACCATTTTCTTGCACGTTTGCTCTCCTGTAGTGGAGAATCCTGAGGAAGAAGCAGTCTTTATCTTTTCTCTTTGTCAGGGCACCAGCCCCACCATAAGGATCTTATTCTCTGGATCTGATTACTTCTCAGAGGCTGGCTCTTCAGGTACTACTATAGGAAAGATGAGAGCTTGGATGCATAACATTTTTAGAGGCTGTCTTTGTCAATATTCTAGTGCTATGAAGAGCCACAACAACCCTTATAAAAGAAAGCACTTAATTAGGGGCTTGCTGAAAATTTTAGAGGTTTGGTCTATCGTCATTATGGTGGGAACATGGTGGTACACAGGCTGACATGGTGCTGGAGAAGTCGCTGAGAGTTCTATATCTAGATCAGTGGCCAGCAGGAAGGGTGAGATGCTGGGCCTTGGGTTCTTGAAACCTCAAAGCCACCCCTAGTGACATACTTCCTCAAACAAGGCCACACGTCCTAATCTTTTCAAATAAATGCCACTCCCTGATGAGCAAGCATTCGAATCTGTTAGCCTGTAGGGGTCATTCTCATTCAGACCAGCACAAGAACACACAATTTCTATATAGCACACATAGTTTGTTATATTTATTTTCATATTTTTCATGCTATTAAATGTTCACTTATATCTGCTCATTAATAAAAGATATATTCAGGGCATGGTGGCAAATGCCTATAATTTCAACACTTGGGAGGTAAAGGCAGGAGAGTAAGGAGTTCAAAGTCATCCTTGACTATATAGCAAGGAGTCTGAGTGTATCTGAGCTATAGGAGACCTTGCCTCAGAAACACAAACCAAAAACTACAGTAACAAGTACAAAGGCTATATATGTGTATATGTGTACGTATAGATTTATATACTGATAAGAATAAAAAAATGCAGGCTGTTCTCAACTACATGTTGAGTTTGAGGCCACTTGGGCTACTGTGAGACCCTACTTCGAATAAAGAAATAACAAGAAGAACAACAAAATCTTACAAAGATTGTTACAGTGGCCATCTCCAGCATAGCATTGGAGTTCAGAAAGGGGAGAAATCATTTTTAAAATGTATTTTGAACAGTAACTTGAAAGAAATGCAAGAGATTGTAGTTGTTATTTGTTTGCCACTTTAGACATTTTCCCCAGTATATATGATTCTTTTAAAATTATGACATAATGAGATAAATCAATATAAACACTAACACTGGACTATTTTAAGATTTACCTTTTCAATTACTTTCTAATATGTAGATACACAATCTTTAATTGTATAGTACATATTGTATAATCTTTGCATTTTATCTCATGTATTTTCTGACATATAATATTGCTGCTCTTATTAGTTCCTCTGTATTTCCTGAATATTCCTTAAGATTTCCTCGGAAAACATTCTTATTGTCTGTTAAGTAGCATTTACTCCTCATGCTTGGACTGTCCATCTCGTTTCCTTGCTCATTTCTATGTGTAGTGTGCCGTGTCAGTGGGGGAGAGAACTAGCGAGGCTGGCATTCCCCAGTGCCCTCCCTCTGTCTGTGGGCCACACCCACTCCTGCCTTTAACTGCAGTGTTAACTATAGGCTTGGGCTTGTTTTCCTCACTGTTTGCCTTTTAAGCCTGAAGAAAAGTCTTTCCATATATCTTCCTTGCTGAGAAAAAACTCTTTAACATTAATTGGTGTTGATTTTTATTAGTCTCTTATCTTTAAAAATAAACTTCTTTTTATAACTAGTTTAAAAATAGTTTATAAACTTTTTTTTTATAAACTAGTTTATTTTCCAATGTCTTTTCATGCACTTCATCTTACCTCTTGATGATTTGTCTGACTTTGGTAGTCATATGTATTTATGAAGATTAATTTCACAGTTACTTGATTTTCTTTGTTTTTGCGAAGGTGCATCTCCGTGCTGCCCAGACTGGTTTCAAACTCTTGAAGTCAAGCAATCCTCGTAGTCTCATGAGTACTGGGTTATAAAACTGTTCCAATCGTAATTGTTTTCTTATTTAAACATTTACATTTTATTTATTCTGTGTGTGTGTGTGTGTGTGTGAAGACACCATACAGGAATCAATTCTCTTCTTCCACCAGGTGGGAACTGTTGAATGAACTCAAGTCTTCAGGCTTGACAGCAAGTACATTTACCCTCTGAGCCATGCAGTTAGCCCCGATTTTCCTTTCATTTCCTAATTGAGCGTGGGTAGTATAATAATTATTATATTAATGTATTAATAGTATAATTTATTAAATTATATTCAGAAGACCTATTATATATGTGTGTTATTTTAAGATTTAAACAAATATATTTCATTATGAACTAGGACCTACCAGATTGATATTTCCCATTATTCAGTTTCTAAGCTTATTTGCATGAGTCATTTTCTTTACTAGAGGCATTTCTTTTTGCTTTTGGAAGATGGCAATAGAGGATTTCCCCTACAGCAAGCTGGATAGAGACAGTAGCTAATAGGTGAGCTCTGGGCTGATGGCTAGATAGATCTCGTACCACTGAATAAAGCAGAGGAGCTAAGGGATGTTATCCCAGACGTCAGTGGCTGGCTTCCACATGAGTGTCACCCCCCATGTCTACATATGCAAACTTGCATGCAATACAAAATATGAAAGTAGAGGAAGAAAGAAAAAATGCATCCTGTAAACTGTGTATATACAGTTATTAGGGAAGATATTGATTATTGTATGTTAAGGTCATGAAGCTTTCACTATAATATACTTTCACAGATAAAGCAAATAACACATATTTACTAATTGAAAGAAATACAGCATATTTTCAGGAAATTTATTTCCAAAGTACTTTGTGCTAGGCTTACCGACATACACCTATAATCTTATCTTCCTGGAAGGTAAGGCAAGAGGGGTACATGTTCAAGGCCAAAAAATGTCTCAAAAAAATGATCACTAACTACTATTACCACCACTATAAAAAAGTCACTTGCAAACTGAAAAAGTGACATTTTTCATAAATAAATAATTTTATTCTTTATTTACCCATTATAATGTATTCATGAATTTACTCTTATATCATTGGGTTTTAGTAGCTTAACAGAATTTTAGAAAAAGTCTAATTCTTATATTCCCCATGTCTTCATGTAAGGAACAAAAGGCAACATTTCTGATCTAATTTTGTGTATATTCTTTTTTGGAGTATTAAGTAGAAAGGTTGGATTACATTTTGATAGAGTAATCTTTGTCTTAATCTTTTTGAAATTGGATTAGATTCTCTTAAGTTTGTAAAATTATTCTTCTTCATCTGAAACAAATGATCTTTATTCATATAATCTAAATAAATATCTGGGAATCATAATTTTATATTGGATGATCTTTCCTGTTGTTGTGATATTTTTCTCATAGTTTTTTTTTGATTTTAATAGTTACTTCCTAATCAACAAATAAAGTCAAAACCTCTTCTGCATTCATTGTTTGGAACCCATTACTCTGTCGACAAACAAGCATCATTGAGGCCCCAATAAGAACTGTCAAGTCTATAAGATCATGTGCAGATGTCGGCATAGGCTTAAATATAGACTTTATCCTTGGGTGGTCTCTGGTTTTGAAATGACTAGTGCTTGAGTTCTGGAATGTGCATTTACCTGCAAATCAAAGATGAGGTGAGGAGAGAATTTAAGTGACACTGGAGGTTTTCATTTATTTCTTGTTATTCCTGCTTTAAGTTTTTTGTGATTATATTTAAGTATCCACTTAGATCTTTCTTATAGTTTAAAGTGCTTCTGGANTGTGGATGGTAGGAGGTAGAGGCTTAGGTTAATTTATGTTAAAATAGAGGTCTAACACCATTATGTTACTAGAGTTTCAGGGTTTTTTTTTTGTTTTTTTTTTGGTTTTGTTTTGTTTTGTTTTTTTTTTTTTTTGCTTTTAAAGATTTATTTTGTTTTGCTTGCATGAATGTATGTGCACCACCTATGTGCCTGGGGCCTTTGGGCCAGAAGAGGGCGTTGGATTCCCTGGAACTGGAGTTATAGATGATTGTGAATCTCTCTGTGGGTCTTACAGCCAAACCTAGATGCTCTGCAAGAGCAACCAAGTCATTTTTCCATCTTTTGTTTCGCTCTGAATAGTTTCATACCTTAAAAAAGTTAATTGACCATATGAATAAGATTCTCCGTTTGGATCATTGGTTTGGTTCAATTGCTCTATTTTTATATCAGTCTTAGGCAGTTTTTATTATTATGTAAGGGAGTCCCTGCAGGTGTCATCCATGGAAGTGAATGGTGCAAAGAGATAACGAAAACCTGATGCCTGCATCAGGCTTCAGGGAGTCTAATTATAGGCAGTTAGAAAAAGGCCTCGAAGTAATACAATCCTCATGGAATAAGGAAGCGTAACTACATCAAAACTTAGCTCAGGGTACATGTCATTTCTTCCAAGGCAATAGGTCTGGCCTGGTCTTGATCATACAAATAGCATCGAGGACATTTGGGCTATTAGCCACCTCTGTCCTGGTTGTAGGAACTTGATATGGCCTGGCCCAACAGATAATGCGGATCACCAGACTGTTAGTCACTTCCAATTCTCTGTTTTCTGAATGGAAGGACAAGTTTTTTATCTTTCCCATTGGAAAGACAATGCTTCTTGCTTAATCTTTCTGGTTTCTCTGGAGATCTGTTGGCTCAAGTATCTTCGTACTCTGCTCCCAACAGTTATGGTTCTGTAAAATAGGAATTATTATTTGCAGATCCATATGCATTTAGAGTCAGCCTGACAATTTCTCCAAGTCTGCTGGAATTGCAGAGGGGCAGTTCATCGAGTCACTAGAATGGGAAAGCTTAATGTTGTGTTTTCAGTTAATGAGTATCGTGTGCATCTTTATTCACTTCTTTAGTTTCTCTTAACAATGTAGTTTTCAGTGTAAACATTTTTATGTTATTTTACTTAGTGCTGTTTTGACTGAGTAACTAAGGAAAGGTTTAAACAACAATTTTATTTCTCAGTTGGTTGGGTACTGATGAAGGCTCTTTTTGTGGATCATAGATGACCATTTTCTTGCACGTTTGCTCTCCTGTAGTGGAGAATCCTGAGGAAGAAGCAGTCTTTATCTTTTCTCTTTGTCAGGGCACCAGCCCCACCATAAGGATCTTATTCTCTGGATCTGATTACTTCTCAGAGGCTGGCTCTTCAGGTACTACTATAGGAAAGATGAGAGCTTGGATGCATAACATTTTTAGAGGCTGTCTTTGTCAATATTCTAGTGCTATGAAGAGCCACAACAACCCTTATAAAAGAAAGCACTTAATTAGGGGCTTGCTGAAAATTTTAGAGGTTTGGTCTATCGTCATTATGGTGGGAACATGGTGGTACACAGGCTGACATGGTGCTGGAGAAGTCGCTGAGAGTTCTATATCTAGATCAGTGGCCAGCAGGAAGGGTGAGATGCTGGGCCTTGGGTTCTTGAAACCTCAAAGCCACCCCTAGTGACATACTTCCTCAAACAAGGCCACACGTCCTAATCTTTTCAAATAAATGCCACTCCCTGATGAGCAAGCATTCGAATCTGTTAGCCTGTAGGGGTCATTCTCATTCAGACCAGCACAAGAACACACAATTTCTATATAGCACACATAGTTTGTTATATTTATTTTCATATTTTTCATGCTATTAAATGTTCACT
The DNA here is from genome assembly GCA_002335545.1 of Apodemus speciosus. Taxonomy (NCBI): domain Eukaryota; kingdom Metazoa; phylum Chordata; class Mammalia; order Rodentia; family Muridae; genus Apodemus; species Apodemus speciosus. Next base: position 4,282,512 of record BDUI01000001.1, on the reverse strand, counting down.
TATATCTGCTCATTAATAAAAGATATATTCAGGGCATGGTGGCAAATGCCTATAATTTCAACACTTGGGAGGTAAAGGCAGGAGAGTAAGGAGTTCAAAGTCATCCTTGACTATATAGCAAGGAGTCTGAGTGTATCTGAGCTATAGGAGACCTTGCCTCAGAAACACAAACCAAAAACTACAGTAACAAGTACAAAGGCTATATATGTGTATATGTGTACGTATAGATTTATATACTGATAAGAATAAAAAAATGCAGGCTGTTCTCAACTACATGTTGAGTTTGAGGCCACTTGGGCTACTGTGAGACCCTACTTCGAATAAAGAAATAACAAGAAGAACAACAAAATCTTACAAAGATTGTTACAGTGGCCATCTCCAGCATAGCATTGGAGTTCAGAAAGGGGAGAAATCATTTTTAAAATGTATTTTGAACAGTAACTTGAAAGAAATGCAAGAGATTGTAGTTGTTATTTGTTTGCCACTTTAGACATTTTCCCCAGTATATATGATTCTTTTAAAATTATGACATAATGAGATAAATCAATATAAACACTAACACTGGACTATTTTAAGATTTACCTTTTCAATTACTTTCTAATATGTAGATACACAATCTTTAATTGTATAGTACATATTGTATAATCTTTGCATTTTATCTCATGTATTTTCTGACATATAATATTGCTGCTCTTATTAGTTCCTCTGTATTTCCTGAATATTCCTTAAGATTTCCTCGGAAAACATTCTTATTGTCTGTTAAGTAGCATTTACTCCTCATGCTTGGACTGTCCATCTCGTTTCCTTGCTCATTTCTATGTGTAGTGTGCCGTGTCAGTGGGGGAGAGAACTAGCGAGGCTGGCATTCCCCAGTGCCCTCCCTCTGTCTGTGGGCCACACCCACTCCTGCCTTTAACTGCAGTGTTAACTATAGGCTTGGGCTTGTTTTCCTCACTGTTTGCCTTTTAAGCCTGAAGAAAAGTCTTTCCATATATCTTCCTTGCTGAGAAAAAACTCTTTAACATTAATTGGTGTTGATTTTTATTAGTCTCTTATCTTTAAAAATAAACTTCTTTTTATAACTAGTTTAAAAATAGTTTATAAACTTTTTTTTTATAAACTAGTTTATTTTCCAATGTCTTTTCATGCACTTCATCTTACCTCTTGATGATTTGTCTGACTTTGGTAGTCATATGTATTTATGAAGATTAATTTCACAGTTACTTGATTTTCTTTGTTTTTGCGAAGGTGCATCTCCGTGCTGCCCAGACTGGTTTCAAACTCTTGAAGTCAAGCAATCCTCGTAGTCTCATGAGTACTGGGTTATAAAACTGTTCCAATCGTAATTGTTTTCTTATTTAAACATTTACATTTTATTTATTCTGTGTGTGTGTGTGTGTGTGTGAAGACACCATACAGGAATCAATTCTCTTCTTCCACCAGGTGGGAACTGTTGAATGAACTCAAGTCTTCAGGCTTGACAGCAAGTACATTTACCCTCTGAGCCATGCAGTTAGCCCCGATTTTCCTTTCATTTCCTAATTGAGCGTGGGTAGTATAATAATTATTATATTAATGTATTAATAGTATAATTTATTAAATTATATTCAGAAGACCTATTATATATGTGTGTTATTTTAAGATTTAAACAAATATATTTCATTATGAACTAGGACCTACCAGATTGATATTTCCCATTATTCAGTTTCTAAGCTTATTTGCATGAGTCATTTTCTTTACTAGAGGCATTTCTTTTTGCTTTTGGAAGATGGCAATAGAGGATTTCCCCTACAGCAAGCTGGATAGAGACAGTAGCTAATAGGTGAGCTCTGGGCTGATGGCTAGATAGATCTCGTACCACTGAATAAAGCAGAGGAGCTAAGGGATGTTATCCCAGACGTCAGTGGCTGGCTTCCACATGAGTGTCACCCCCCATGTCTACATATGCAAACTTGCATGCAATACAAAATATGAAAGTAGAGGAAGAAAGAAAAAATGCATCCTGTAAACTGTGTATATACAGTTATTAGGGAAGATATTGATTATTGTATGTTAAGGTCATGAAGCTTTCACTATAATATACTTTCACAGATAAAGCAAATAACACATATTTACTAATTGAAAGAAATACAGCATATTTTCAGGAAATTTATTTCCAAAGTACTTTGTGCTAGGCTTACCGACATACACCTATAATCTTATCTTCCTGGAAGGTAAGGCAAGAGGGGTACATGTTCAAGGCCAAAAAATGTCTCAAAAAAATGATCACTAACTACTATTACCACCACTATAAAAAAGTCACTTGCAAACTGAAAAAGTGACATTTTTCATAAATAAATAATTTTATTCTTTATTTACCCATTATAATGTATTCATGAATTTACTCTTATATCATTGGGTTTTAGTAGCTTAACAGAATTTTAGAAAAAGTCTAATTCTTATATTCCCCATGTCTTCATGTAAGGAACAAAAGGCAACATTTCTGATCTAATTTTGTGTATATTCTTTTTTGGAGTATTAAGTAGAAAGGTTGGATTACATTTTGATAGAGTAATCTTTGTCTTAATCTTTTTGAAATTGGATTAGATTCTCTTAAGTTTGTAAAATTATTCTTCTTCATCTGAAACAAATGATCTTTATTCATATAATCTAAATAAATATCTGGGAATCATAATTTTATATTGGATGATCTTTCCTGTTGTTGTGATATTTTTCTCATAGTTTTTTTTTGATTTTAATAGTTACTTCCTAATCAACAAATAAAGTCAAAACCTCTTCTGCATTCATTGTTTGGAACCCATTACTCTGTCGACAAACAAGCATCATTGAGGCCCCAATAAGAACTGTCAAGTCTATAAGATCATGTGCAGATGTCGGCATAGGCTTAAATATAGACTTTATCCTTGGGTGGTCTCTGGTTTTGAAATGACTAGTGCTTGAGTTCTGGAATGTGCATTTACCTGCAAATCAAAGATGAGGTGAGGAGAGAATTTAAGTGACACTGGAGGTTTTCATTTATTTCTTGTTATTCCTGCTTTAAGTTTTTTGTGATTATATTTAAGTATCCACTTAGATCTTTCTTATAGTTTAAAGTGCTTCTGGAATAGTTATTAAATTCAAAACAACATTTAAATAAGATATTTTAATATACAATTATGAAAATTATAGAAATGATACAAATGGTAGATTTTACAGTTTTATTCTTCTTTAACCTATTGATTTTTGTTTTGCTCATATCTGAAAATGAGGGAAAAATGTGTGCTTAGAGAGCAATTATTTTATGTTATTGAGGACATATCTTAAAAGTCAAGAAGTGAAGCCGCTTGGTAATGCTATAAATTTGAAACTGTCCTACAGCAAGACACTATGATGCAAATATGACTTAATAAGATCACAAACTGAATTTCAGTGAAACAACCAAGATTTACATTAAATTAGGAATTTTAAAACTGATTTAGTTTGTTTTACTGAGCATTTGCTTAATAACATTTTGCCTTCTTGCAATCTTTTTAAAGACAATAATTCGTCTGTGAAATGCAGGCACATCTTCAGTAGAAAAATTGAAAGTAACAGCTCACTTTCTGAAACCACACATATAGCGATATAAAGAAATATTTCAGCTCTACAGAATTTAATAAATCATCCCATTTCCTAATTTGATCATATTAGATGCTGATGTGGAAGAAGCATTTCAAATACCATCTCCTCATTAATATACATCAGTCTGGGGAATAGAATGGAATACTTATGCAGAGATGTCACAGTTACTGTTTCTTAGTTTACTAAGTGGAACAGGTTGATGTGATACCGGGTGCTATTTGTCAATGTCTTGTTAAAATGGTTTGGGTCGAGTTATGGAGTCCAGAAAGACGGCGGCTGATAAATCAAAAGTGGATTGAGTGGACAGGAGGCAGTGATTGATACTGTGACAGGATATGAGGAAAGGAGCCTTGATGCAAGCATGCATGATGCTGAATATGAGAAAGAAGATGGCCCCGGAGTATGGATATTATTCAAGGAAATGAGAATAATATTATCAGCCTGAAAATATTGCTGGGTGAAGATTAGGATACTTCTTATTAGAGCATAATACTTTGCCAGAATGGTAGGGATAAATGTATGTAAAAATTTATGTGAGAAGAATGTTTAACTTCTTACTGAAGACTCTTGAATGATTACTTACTTTTAAAAATAGTTTTAACATTGTTTTTCCTAACTATATCATATATAAACCATATGTTTATATATGCTCTAACTCCTGTGAAATTAATCTTAAAGAACAATTATTAAATATTAATTTCACAAAACTGTAGTGTTCATTGATAAATTATGAAGATAAATAGTTTACTATCACTCCATTTTCACTCATAATATTAGGTTGTTACTACCTTCAAGTGAGAAACCTTCATTGCATAGTTTCCAGCATTTTTTGAGATTGTCATTTTGAGCAACAAGCAGAAGATTCTTGATGGAGCTATTGTATAAGGATCAAGGCTGTAGGTGCTGAGTAGTCCTCATTGAATTGTCATTGAAATGCTAGTTGATGTTAAGGAACTCCTGGAAATCTTTTGTCCTTCATGGAAGTGTAAATGGGAAGAACTTTCTTTGCTGTCCTATTGGAAGTGTTCTGTAACTAACATAGGTAGAAGAAGAGGTTCTTTGGAAGAGCATTTAGTTAACTTTTAATTATCCTTATGATTTATATTTGTGAGAGACAGAGAGATACACAATTGCTAAATAATTGTAGGCCTAATATTTTACTGTTATGTTTAGTGGTTTTCTTCTTAAGTTCTTAATAATTTATCACTCAATATCTGTTTGTTATCTAATAGAAAGAATTTGAAATGAGGTATTATGAAATATTCAGATAGCCTGAATCATTAGTGATGAGTTTATGGGTTTATTGACAATGTTTTTCTTAAAGATTCTGATAATAATGTGAATAGTATTCTTTAATTTCTTAAGACTACCCTAATTAAATAAATCTTCTGTTTCAGAATCTCTCACCCTCAATATTTGGAAAAACCAGTAAACAACACTTATTTGTTTATTTATTAGACAATTTTTGGCATGCCTAAAACTCACTATGTAGACCAGACTACTCTTCAATTAAGAGTTTGGACTGACTCTGTTTCCTGATTGCTGGGATTAAAGATTTGTCCCACTGCTTTCTGCTAACACACATGCATGCATGCATACATACATACATATGTATATTTTTTTCAGTTCTTAACTGTGCTGTTCAGTATGACAAGTTATTTTCTTCTTCCTCTTTTGGTGCTAAGGTTGCACCCAGCATCTCGTGCATGTTAGGCAAACACTCCACCACAAAGCTAACTCCTTGGTTCTCTTAATTTTTTTAATAAGTCTAGATTGTTTTTTTATGAATATTTAAGATAGGAAAACCAGTCATTTCCAAATTACCTATCTCTTATTTCTTATTTTCTGGAATTTCTCTTTTAGTAATTTAGAATACAATACAAAATGTTGATAAGGCCACTATCCCTTTGTGATATGACTCCTCCCTCATTTTCCCATCACATCTTTCCATACCTAGTCATAACATGTAAATGTTTTAGTAATTATTTTGTCTCTCTAGGTTGCTCTGAAGGTGGGTTATTTCTGCTCAAATGTATTCCCAATAATCATTTCTTCTTCTTTTGTTTGTAGGTGTATGGTGTATGTGTGTGTCCATGTTCATGTGTACATGTGTGTATATTTGTGCAGATGCACATAGATGTGTGTATCAGATGTCTTCCTCAATATCTCTCCATCTTACTGTTTGAGATAGGGTTTCTCTTGAACCTGGGGGGTCACCGGTTTGCTTAGGTTGGCTGGCTAGCACGCTCTAGGGATTTGATTATAGTTATGTATTGCTGTGCCTGGATTTTATGTGGGTTCTGGTGATCTGAACTCAGGTCTTTATTCTTATACTGTAAACACTTTACTGACTGAGCCATCTCTCCAGCCCCTACTTACCACTTCTCTCTCTTCCTCCTTCTCTCTCTCTCTGACCTTTTGTCCTTCCTTAGTTTTTGAGACAGTCTCAGTGTGTATCTTAGGCTGATGAACTTGTGATCCTCCTACTTCAGCCTTTTGTATGAGCATGGTGATGCAGTTAACCCAATGGTTCTGACCAGTTATTTGTGTTGACATTATTGCCTACTTGGTCAGGTTGTTGTCTTAGGTTTTTTTGTTTTTTTGTTGTTTTCCTGTTGCTGTGATAAGATACCTGGGAGAATTGAGTTAAGGGAGAAAGGATTTATTGCTCACAATTCAGAGATATAGTCCATCATGGTGGGGTGGTCAAGACAGTAGGAACTTGAAGCAGCTGGACACATCACACCTACAGTAATGCCCATGGAGTCAGATGACTCCACTTTTATAGAGTCCCAGATCCCCTACATAGAGAAATAGTGCCATCTTAGAGTCCTCCTCACTGAGTCTAGATCTCATCAAGTTGACAATTATCACTAACCCTTACAATTAACTTTTAAAATAAAGGATATCTTATTTTATTAGTTCCTAAAGGACAACCTTATTTAAGTCATAGCCTCTTTTATTTAAGATTCATTTATGTCTCTGTGTCATATGAGTGTGTACCTTGTGTGTGTGTGGGTTCCTCTTGAGGCCGGAAGAGGATGTCAGATCCCCTGGAGCTAGAGCTGTGGATGTCTGTGATCCACCTGTCATGGGTGCTGGGAACAGAACTCAGGCCCTCGAGATGAGCAGCGCATGTTCCTAGCCAATACAGTCAGCTTTTAAGTTAAAGTTTAAATCAAAACCTAAAACAGTCTCTTGCAGTTCGTGTCCCTGTTGAGCTCGAGCATGCACTGAACTACATGGCTTATCATTTGCGCATTTGTATATAATGGACGGTTCAAAGCTTCATATGAAGGTTTTCGTTAGACTCAGTTTGTACTTTTCAGAAGTGACTGTGACCCTGGAACTATCGGGATACTGAGGTTTTTAATTTGGGAGGTTATTTTTAATTGAGGCATGGGTCACTTAACAATAGGATAAATTTTGGGGAGATGCATCACTAGGCAGATTTGTTGTCTAGACACCGTAGAATGTACATTCACAAACCCAGATGGTGTAGGTCAGTCAGTTGACACTGCATCTTGATGTATTCAAAAGATGTGCCAACAGGAGATATGTAAAGCTGATATCTGTAGACCATGCCACTTTCATATACTCAGCCTTCTCTTTAAAGATAACTAGAAGTACCTTTAGAAATAACAAAGCATATAGCATAATTGGCATATAAGCTTGTAACATGGTTGTCATTATTAGTGCTATACTTTAGTAGCACTAAAGTATAGTTTTGAAAGCCATATATTTCTAATAGTGGAACAGTCCATCAGCATGTGTAATACACTGAACTATGTAATTAGAGTGGCTATGATAGTGATTCTTCAACTTTGTTATAATCCTTTTGGGTTATCCTGTATGTACAGTTTATTGGTGACAAAACCACTACTATGTGGTACATGTCTGTTTAGTGTTAGGAAGCTGAGACTGGAGACGTCAGTTCTGAGGATACCAAGGAGTAATAGCTGAGCACACTCCCTGAGTGTGTGATGGTTTTATATCTGCTCATTACCAAGGGTGATTTCTTTTCTTTTTACATTTAGGGGTGTGTGTGTGTGTGTGTGTGTGTGTGTGTGTGTGTGTGTGTGTAAAGATCATGCAATTTATGTTAATGGAGGCCAGGAGAGGGGCCTGGAGAAGGAAACTGAGAAGCCTTGTTTTTGAACTGGTAGCCTGAAAGAGAGCTGTGCACATCCAGTACAGGAGCTGCCTGCCAGTTTGGGTTTTAAAAACAGGTCTTGTTTCTGTAGGTATACTTTTTTTTTTTTTTTTTAAAAAGGGGGGGGGTATTTCTATTGTTTTCTCATTTACTTTACTAGAGTATATTTATACAATTTGCTTAAAATAAAGAAGAAGCCAAGCTGATGGGTCTAGCAATGTCTTATTAACATTTCCTTGACCAGATCCAGAAGCAGTTTTGCATTGACATTCAAAACAGATGGAGTTTTAATTATTAATCCTATAGAATTAATGAGTCCCGTTATAAAGCAGGGTACTCTCTCTCAACTCCACCCCACTTCTCTATCATGTTGCTTTAATTAGGACTTTCTGGACAAGAGGTAAGCTGTTAGGTATTAATTCTGAAATCCTCCAGTATTTTAATAAAAGATTTTGGGGTTCATTTTTAGTATCAGATGCTATTCTTGTGAGGCGAGCACTTGCAATATTGCAAAGGTTAGCCTCAGACTTTATATGCTTCTGCCTCAGCCTACTAAAGTAGATTACACGTGTCAGCATACCTTGCTTTGATTCAAAGATTTTATGTAGGTCTGTAGTGTTGTACTGATGAACAAATAAACACTTTCCCTTAAATCAGTTTTAAGACTGTGTGTATGTATGTGCATGAGTGTAAGTATAGTATATGCATGAAGTATAAAGTATGTATGGGTGTAAATGTGATGATATATGTGTGATGTATACAGTATGTGTATGAGTGTGTGCATGTGTGATCTGTACAGTGTGTGAGTGTGTATGGTGTATGTGTGATCTGAACAGTATGTGAGTGTGGTGTACACACTGTGTGTAAGTGGGTGTATTCGAGATGTACACTGTGTGAGTGTAAGTGTGTTCTATGTGTGATATATACAGTGCGTGTGTGAGTGTACATGTGGTGTGTGTTTGATGTGTACACATGAGTTTGCAAACACACCTGTGGGCAAGTCAGATGTGCTGCTGTGACTCTGCCTATTTCCGTAGACAGGCCTTTCCCCGAAACCTGCCTGCTAGCCAGCGAGCACAGAGCTCCTTCACGGTGCCCTGCCACAGCCGGAGGCTGCAGTGTGTGTGTGAGACCTCTCCACCGATTTATGTGGTGCTGGGATTGGAAAATTTCGTTGTTTTTGTCTAATTTATTAGCCTCATTTAAACAAATTATTCACATTTTTAGTTGACAGGAAAATTATGTTTTATAATGACTGTAGTGCGATTCTAGTCCCTCAGTAGCAGATTCACGTCAGAGTATTTTGTGCACAGCTACAGTAGGGCCCAGATTTCCACAGAGCCCTGGGCCTGCGCAGCCCTGCCTGGGACCCCTGAGTTGATTGCCGTGGCCCTATGCCACTAAGCCAAGCTGGGGTTACCAGTTCAAACTGGTTTGCAGCCAAGTTTGACTTCTGTGTGGCTGGGGCTGTGGTCCCAAACCAGTGGAGTTGGATGAGTTGTCCAGTTTGATTTTTCCTGACTTTTTTCATTGACCTAAAATTGACTGTAGTTTATGCAACACTTAGTTTTGGTAATAGCTGCTGTCCCTTCCTCGTACTCGCCCGTTTGAACACTAGGCCTTTCATCCTAAGGGTGTGCTTTACCACTGAGCTACACTCTCAGCCCTGCTAGCTAATTTTCTGTTGTCTGTGAATTGTGTCTCATTTGTAGCAGAGTGATAGAAAACAATGAGGAGATTCTATGTGGAGATGTTTCCTTTCCAGATCAGAGTTTACTAGCAAGTCTTGCCACATACATTTTTTAGATAAAGTCAGCTGTGAAAGGAGATTACTGAATGGCTTCATAAATCTTGGCAGGTACCTAAATCTAGTTCCTGTCATGTAAAGATTTTTAACAATTGTGTTTTATATATGGGTGTGAGTGGGCACATGCACATGTGTATGTTTTGTCTGATTGCTTCTCTGTATACCACCTGCATGCCTGGTTCACATAGAGGTTAAAAGACCGTGCTGGATCTTTTATGGTTACAGATGGTTGTGAGCTGCTGTATGGGTGCTAAGAATCAAGACTAGGCCCTCTCTAAAAGCAGCCATTTGTTCTCTTTATAAAAATAGTGTTTAATATTTGATGACATTTGATGACTTTCCACACTTTTTTTGGTTTAGACTTGGGTATCTAGTTTCTTAGGCATGTTAATATTGTGAATGCTGTTAGCCTACAACTACAACAGGAAGTGCAAGTAACACTTTTGTAATTGTGTATTAAGCTGAGCGTTCCTGTCAATCATTTTTTTTTTTTGTCAGTAGTTCTTGATGTCTCTTTAACACTTGAAATAAATCTTTCACTCATAGGTATTAAATGTTAAATTAATAGATAAAGCTTTACATGTGATATATATATATATATATATATATATATATATATATATATATAATCTTACTCTGTATCTTAGACTGGCACGGAACTTACTTTATAGCCAATGCTGGCCTTGAACTTAGGACAGTCCTGCCTTAGCTTCCTAAGTACTGTGGGGATTTCAGGAGTCCAGTTAACCTTTCTTTTTTAATGTTGAGTATGGATAAGACCATTTTATACTCTTTTTATCTTCCAGATTTCTGTTAAAATGAAGATTGTTTTTTTTTTTTTTTTCCTTACAGGATCATTATAACAAGAATGAAGAAGTTTGTTAGAATCATTTACTCTAGAAATTATTTTCTTCAAAATAGAATTTTTAGAGTTTCTGTTGATTCTGTGATTCTATTATTTATGAAATTACCTGTGTTTAGCCTTGTTACTACCTCTTCCCTTTGGATTTTTTGTGTTTTGTACCAGTTACCTTTCAGTATTATTACCATGCTGAAAGTTGCAAAGTTTCATAGTTTCCTTTCATGTGGAAGGCCTCACCTACTGCGGCCTCCTGAGTTATTTGACTTTTACTTAAATATATTGTCAGTCTCTCATGAAGAAAGGGCTATGTACCAATGGACACAGGTAGGATTTTGTAACATGTGCTTCCAGCACGTTTCCTGTCAAAGGCTGCTGTTGCAGCTGCCCGTTCTGAGCGTCAACACTCTAGGCATGTTACTCTTCAGGAAACACCATGGTGTGCCTTCCATACCTCTTTCTGCAACTCTTATTTCATGACTGTAGCAATCCTCTCTCATTTGTTATTTTGCCTTATTAGAATTTCAGATATAATATAGATTAACTTATGTACTCTGTATACTTTTCAGAATCTTTGCTGGACATTTGGGTCTATAGTGTTTATTAGTACATGATACTTTATTCTTGATAGAATATGTAGTTAATACTTGCTAGTTGATCCTAAGCCTTCCTTTCTTGGGTCACATCAGATGTGAAAGTAGGGTAGGGCCCCAAAGGAAGGGTTTAACATAAAGCTATGAATCTTCTGTCCGGAAAAGTTTTCATTCATTTATACACACACACACACACACACACACACACACACACACACACACACACACACTCACACACTCAAGACTTCATATATTCTTTAAGGAGGTTCTCAGAAGCTTTGAAATTTTAAGAATCCTGTAGATGCAGACATTTATTGGAGGACCAGAAATATTCAAACAACTTGTAGAACTTAACTTAAATGACTGTGCAGGCTTTAATACTGATGAGGTAGTGGAGGAAGTGGTCCTTTCCACTAATGATGTACTTATTTTCCTTTTTTTAGCTGCATATCACCAACTGTAGCCTCAGTAATGTATCTTCTCTTAAGTTGAAGCACAGTTGAAAAGCATAGCTTATCAGTGTAGGATGGGGAAATGCTATTGGTGACTAATTTATATACCTTTATTGTAAAATACAAGGCATCTTAGGAAGGTTTGTAGATTATCTTTTAATCACATTAAAGATCAGATTGTGAGTTCTTTTTAAAAGAATTATTCTGTGGGGATTTTCAAGAAACTCATCTCTTTGTGTGTGTGTGTGTGTGTGTGTGTGTGTGTGTGTGTGTGTGTATGTGTGCGTGTTGTCCTAGGGATTGAATCCAGGGTCTTGTTCATGCCAAGCAAACACTCTACCACCAAGCTAATCCTGCCTGTGATAGTGTGAGGGAAGGACTTACTATCTATCCACTGAGTTAGTTATGTGGTTGACTTGCATTGCCGAGTTTGTTTCTTTGTACCCATTTCTTCCTTTCTCTAACTGCTGACTTTTACCAGGTCTGACATTGACCTGTTATTCTCTTATTAAAAGATGTCAAGTCATTCGTTTCTTATTTGAGATAATATATAAAAATAGCATGTGATAGTGATTTATAGCCATACTGGAATAATTTGTTGTATTGTACTTTCTCTCTCTCTCTCTTTTAATATTTATTTTTAATTTATTTTATGTATATGAGTGCTTTATCTGCATGTACACATGCATTCCAGAAGAGGGCACCATATCCCATTACAGATGGTTGTGAGCCACCATGTGGTTGCTGGGAATTGAACTCAGGACCTCTGGAAGAGCAGTCAATGCTCTTAACCGCTGACCCATCTCTCCAGCCCTTTTATTTCTCTTTTACTCACTGCATTAAATACCACTTCTGTTAGGATGTCTGTGGCTTGTGTCTTTGGTCCTGAGCATTCTGTAATGCAGAAATTATGTGTTATTAATCTTGTTTGATCAGTTTTTAATGTGATGCTGTCTAGCTAATACTTGATTTCAGAAAGACTCAATACTATTTTCAGTGGATTAATTGAATGAAGAACTTCTCAATGAATTTCCAGCACTCATTTTGAAAGCATGTTCTGTATGGAATTTGAATTTTTTTTAGAAAAATCTGAAATTATTACTATTATCAGTTATTAATTATCCCAGCTGCAGTTTCATCTTTCTACTCTTCCCAGTTCCCCCTCTCCTCCCACAAATCTACTTCTCCTTCATTCCCCTTCAAAAAAGAGCACTCCTCCCAGGGATAGCAACCAAGCATGGCTTTACAAGTTACAGTAAGGCCAGCCACACTTTGACCACTAATGTCAAAGCTGGATAAAGCAATCCAGTGGGAGGGAAAGGGCCCCACCCTCACGCTTAGAGATTCCACAAAGCTGAACAACCTGCAACAACTCCTGCGCTAAGCAGCATATATGAGCTAAACAGCGTATATGCAGAGAACCTAGCACAGCCCCATGTAGGCTCTTTGGTTCCTGAGTCTCTGAGTACCTCGGAGCCCTGCTTAGTTGATTCCGTGGGCCTTACTCTCATGCTGGACTCCTCAGTCTCCTGCAGTTCTTTCTCCACTGCTTCCCCACGGTTCCCTGAACTCCCTCTATGCTGTGGATCTTAGCCTTTGCTCCCATCAGTTGCTGGATAAAGCCTTCTTGATGAAAATTGGGCTAGGCATTGATTTATGAGTAGAGCAGAATATCATTAGGACTCATTTCTTCTTTGCCTATTTTTTTTTTGCCAGTCGTCTTTGGTTATATCATAGGTCTCTAGGTTATCCAGCCTCTAGTTCCTGGCCATTCAGGCAGTATTGGGCATACACTTTGTCTCATGGCATGGGTCTCAAGTTGGACCAGTCACTGATCTGTGCCATCTTTACCCTAGCATATCTTACAAGCAGAACAAATTGTCGATGGAAGGGTTTTTTGGTTGGATTGGTGTCCCAGGCCCACCACTGGTAGCTTTGCCTGGTTACAGAGGATGGGCCGGGGTTACCCTCTAGATTCCAAGAAGTTCCTACTGCACTAGGTTCTTATATCCCTGCTCCCTGCAACCCCGACCCCCTAGTCCTCCCCATCCAGTCATCCCTTCTAGTGCTCTCCTCATGCACCCCCTCCACACTGACCCTTCCTGTTTACATCCCAGCTCACCCCAGCTGACCCACAAAATCTGTCTCCCCTTCCCAGGGAGCCCTGTGTGTCCACGCTGGAGCCTCCTTGCTACTTAGCCTCTCTGGGTCTGTGGTTTGTAGCATGACTATTCTTTAATTGACAGCTGATATCCACTTACAAGTGAGTACATATCATGTTTGCCTTTCTGGGTCTGAGTTACCTCACTCAGGATAATATTTTGTATTCCTAGTAATTTGCCTGCAAATTTCATGATGTTTTTTATTTTAATTTTAATTTTTTATTATATTCAATGCAATATATATATTTATACCAATCTTAAAAATGGACATGTTATTAAATGAACATAAAAAGATAAAATATTTTGTTTGTTTGTTTGTTTGTTCTGTTTTTAGTAGAGCTTAAAATCTTGGCTCTTACTGTGATACAAGCCCAAAATAAGAACAATTTTTTGACATTGGCATTCATTGTAATAAGGCTGTACTACAATGTCCCTCACATTGCCAAAGGATTTTACCTCCATAGTCTCTAAGCTGCTATGTATGTCAACTACATAGTAGTTGACAGTTCTGCTGTGCCAAGGAATGAATTGTAGATACAGTTATTTGAATACAGATTTCCTGCTATGGACAAAGCTATCAGACTTGAGTGATTGTCATCATTCTCAGCCCAAAGGGAACAGGTTATATTCATTTAAGAAATGGTGTGTGTATTAAGATGGTTTATCCATGAAGTCATTCATCAACTGTTTCAATGAACAGTGGTTCTGCTTTGAGGGTGGCTCAGACATTAGTTGAGAATAAGATTCTAGTTCATTGGCTGTGATAATTTTGAAAAGCATTCATCTCAGAAAAAGAGCAACTTATAAGGTCATCTTCAAAATTGATACAATAATTATAAATATCAAGTGAAACATTCAGTCTCTTTGTTGTTCTTTTACAAGCCACCTCCCAAATTAATTGTCTACATTTCTTTTGACTGTATAAGTTATTTTACAATATATGTAAGCTGTTCTGAAAAACATAGTAAAAACATAGTGTAAAAACATCAAGTAAACAATCCTACTAATAGAGAGGTTGAGATAGGAGAAGCATGATTTCAAGACCATTGTGTGGTACACAGCAAGACATCGTCACATACAATTAAGCAGAAAGTGAATATGGATTGTACAATATTGGACCTATTTCTCCGATTACCAAATTAGAGAGACCACTGGGTGACAGCCAACAAATTTCTAATTCCTCATATTTTTGAATTTCAGTTTATTAGGATATGTTGGTAACAATAATTTTCATATTAAGAGATATTAAGGAAAAGTGATTTTACTTCTTGTTTTTGTTGTTAGAGGTGGAATTATATTTGTGTGGGTTTGTTGAAAGATTACTTTCTCGCTTTTTTAGGGTGTAGTTTCCTTCCTTGTGTTGGTATTTCCCATCTATTATCCTTTGTAGGGCTGGATTTATGGAAAGATATTGTGTAAATTTGGTTTTGTCATGAAATATCTTGGTTTCTCCATCTATGGTAATTGAGAGTTTTGCTGGAGCTGGGCGGTGGTGGGGCACGCCTGTAATCCCAGCACTTGGGAGGCAGAGGCAGGTGGATTTCTGAGTTCGAGGCCAGCTTGGTCTACAGAGTGAGTTCCAGGACAGCCAGGAC